>PVHY01000323.1:117488-191270 GCA_004024945.1 Uropsilus gracilis
CAGACTCAAGCGATCTCCAGCCTCAGCTTCCCAGGTAGCTGGGATTACAGGCACATGCCACCATGCCCAGCTATTTTTTTGGACTAGGTCTATGTTGCCCCGGGCAGGTCTCGAACCTTCAGACTCAAGCAATTCCTAGTCCCAACCTCACTTCACAGGCTGCGATTAAAGGCATGTGCCACCATGCCCGACCGCTTTTCTATTTTTAAACTGTCTTTTGAGTCTCTCTCTCTCTCATTCTCTCTCTCATTACCTATATTTTTCTCTGTCTCAACTCAACTGCAACACATAGCAGATATTCAGTACATGTTTGTTGAGTGAATATTGATGAATATCTGTCTGCCTGTGTTTTGCTGTCTCCCTATCTTTGACTCTGTCATACATCAGCTTCTCTTTATCTTTGTATCTTTGTCTCTAAATCTATTTTGTCCTATCTGTATGTGTCTGGCTTTTTCTCTGTTTCTATGTATTTATTTTGTCTCTGATCCAGTCATCTCTGTCTCTGTATTTCTTTCACCACTTTCTCAGTCTATGCCTGTCTGTGTATCTTTCTCTCTGGGGTTCTATTTCCAAACCACCATAGCTGTATCACAGTCCAGGTTCCTGAAGGGGTGGGTAGAGACTAGAATTATCAGTTCTGGGAGGCAGGACAAAGTTAGGACCTTGTAGGGTGTTGGGTAGGATTCAATGAGCAGGGCAAGATGAACTAGACCAACATGAGTCTTCAGTGGTTCCACACTGGGCACAAGGTATCTGTACCCCTGAGGATGCTAAGGATAGGGACCAAGCTTTGATAGAAGTTCAGGGTGGGGGTGAGTGTACTTCCAGGACACTTCCTACCTTTGAGCCCTCTCTTACCACCCACACCCCTGCTGCCCAGGATGGCATCCCTCTAGGACCCAGCCACCAAATCACCCCTGCACCAGCTCCAAGATGGAACAGCTGTCTGGGCTGCAGCTGCAGAAGCTGATTTTGAACAAGGGAGATGATTGCAGGAGTGATTGGGGGAGGGAAAGAGAAAGGGACGGTAGCTAGGGTCAAAGAGGAATCAGGCTTGATTGTTAGCTGCTGCTCCAGTGGGTGTTTTGCCCAGGAGATGGGGAGGTGGGGTGATGGACAAGGCTGGAAAAGGCAGAGGGAGATTTGTCTGCCCACCATGGGTCCATCTGTCCCCACTTCTGGTTTGCTGTGTTGTGAAATTGCTCTGCCTGCTTCTGCCTTGGCTCCCTCTTGTATTTTTGCATCTCTGTCCTTCTGCCTGCCACTTTGTTTGGATCTCTGAGTATCTCTGAGCCTCCTTTCTTGTCCCTCAGTTTCACCATTATCAGAAACACAGATAAGGTTCAAGCAGTTTGGAGAAGTGCTATTTCTTTTCTTGTCATTTCTGTGGTACTCAGGGACTGGAAACAAATAGAGCCAGCAAATTCCCAGGAAACAATAGGATCATGTCCTTCAATAAGGGAATATTTACAAAGATATCTCAATTAGGACTAATTAATTAAGCAAACTACTTCCCCTGCCCTCTCCCCTACCTTGCAGTCCTGAAGCCTCCTGGGAGATAGTCAGCCAATGAGGGATGACAGACTCGGTGCTCAGATGGTGTCTCAATGTTTAATTTATAACAACCTTCTCCCTGATGCCCCATCAATCCATCTGGAAGTGTGCAGGGGGCCACAGGCCTAAGAGATTCAGGCAGACCCCTGAGAGCATGCAGGGGACGTGCGCACATGGTGAGGGCTGCCATGCATGTCCGGGCACATTGTCACTTATTTGAACATGTGGGGTGTGTTTTCACGGCAGACATTTCCCTTCATGCAAGGAGAACCCAGTGGCTCCTGGGTGTGCCTCATCCACGGGACATGGAGAATGAAGTCAGTTCTTGTGTGTCTGAGATAATGTGCTTGGGTGTCCCGGTACAACATATGTGAGGGTGCATCCCATGAAGGTGCAACCCATAGTGGCACCTGGCAGTGTGTGATCACTGTGCCAAGCTGTGTAGCTTGTGCTTGTGTGCTGAGTGTTTTCCTCAAAGGCGTGGTGAGGTATGTCTGGAAGGTCTCCTGGGTGGGTTAGCAGAGGCATGTCAATGTCTGCAGCTTCCAGAAGGAACTGGTGACATGCCCCCAGCAGCTATACACTCTAAACTTCCCCAACCCCTTCAGCACTGGGGGACCATGAAGGGCCACTTCCACTTTTGATATAAATTTGCTTCTCTGTCCTTTGTAGCTTCCATCCCAGACTCCCACTGTTATAGTCCCTTAGGATTACTTCTCAACCTCACTTCTACTTGACCCTTCTACCCCACTCAGGGGAGTTACTAGTACAGAGGGAAAGTGTTGCTTTTCAAATTTTATATTCCAGTTATGAAGCCTTCAGTATAATGCTCAGCCTGGGCTTGTATGACCAAAAGGGCGAAGCAGTCTTTACATAGAAAGGTTGGATTTTGCAATCCTTTATGTAATACCCACAGATAGAATATAGTCTTTATTAGAATGACCAGTCTGTTGGTGGAGCCCCCAGTGTAATGCCAACAATGTGATACAGCTTTGAATAGAAGAAACTCAGTGATGCATCCACTTGTGTGATGCCAAGACAGTGTTGGGGCCAGAGGCATATTTTTTTTTCTTTTAAATCATATAGAAAAAGATAAGTTATATATTAACATGCACATAAACATGGAGTTTTGAATGACAAATTCAGTACAGGACCTAATCTGAGCCAAATATTAACTTCAAACCTGAATCAAACTGACCGAAAATACCAATCCCTTTGAAAAATTACCTTTGCATTTATTAACCCCTCTAACTTCTTTTAATTTTCCCTTCTAATATCCATTTTTTTTTGTTAAAGAAATTCGGTTGACCTTATTAAATGAGTCATGAATGTAGAGCAACCAAGATAGCTTATTCTTTTACAGACAATAAAAATATAAGGGTGTGTGTGTGTGTGTGTGTGTGTGTGTATATATATATACCCTTATATTCTGATGTATATTCAGATGTATATATATATGTGTATATATATATATATACACATCTATCTGTATCTTGGGTGTCTGTAAATACTCACATATATATAGATCTATATATATAAATAAATATAGCTATATATATCTATATATATCGATCTATATAAATATATAGATCTATATATATGTGGGTATATAGGTATATATCTCTATATCTCTAACTATATCTATATATGTGTGGGTATTTACAGACATCCATTGGGTGTCCATAGATAAATATGTCTGTAAATAAATACGGGTATTAAATACCCATGGGTATTAACATTATATATATGTATATATATATGGGTGTTTACAGATAAGATACACACTATATATATATGTATTTACAGACAATATAGATATTTACAGACAATAAGAATGTAGGTCAAGGTTATTAACAAAAGAAGAGGCTTTCCAGGTACAACCATCTCTCAGGGAAGGGGAAGGGGCAGTCTCGCTTATATGAAGGATATAGAAAAAAACAAACAAATGAATATGAAAAATTAGAAACAGCCAAACCATAGAGCAAGAGAGGGGGAGGAGGAAGAAAACAGGGGAGGTGAAGGGCACATAAGATTAAGAAAGATGGTTAATGGGTGTTAAGGAAATGGGAGAACACCAGGACACACAATGATGTAATATATATGTATATATATATATACACACACACATATATAATTAAAAAAATTCATCAGTAGAGCTAGAATGAACGGTATATTTAAAACTCGTTAATTTTATAATATGTGCAGTATATATCAATAGAGCTTGAAAATATTTTCCAATCCCTAACCAGTCAACCTGGAATTTCCTAATTAGCACCATAGGCATTATCTTGATATGAGACTTAGGTTTTGCTAACAGACATTGTCTGGGACATCTGGTGCAGTGAGAAAGAAGGGGAATTTGCTCATTCCAGTGAGTACATTCTCTGCCTATTCTGGGAGGCCGGGATTCCCCCAACCTTGCTGGTCAAGGCTGGATCCATTAGCTCTTGTAAGTACCATGTGATCTCAGCAGGACACCAAACTTATTAGTAAAACATAAATTCTGCAGGAATATTTCAGGACTGACTGCAATGCTAATGAGTTATTTGGGGAGACCAAAGAGGGCAGCTGACAGATTGAACACAGATGTCAGTCAATTCCTCTTGAGAGGAATGGAGGAAAGTTCATGCGTATGGTCAGGTGGCACAAATGACAGAATTATACATTAAAGGGCTGGTTGTTCTTGAAGGACACAGATATGTAACATGTCTGTGACTCTTGGTAGACATGCACATGTGTGCATGACGACCCAGAGACATATACAGAGGACTTCGAGTCTACAGGGAGGTATTCATTCATGTGACAGGAGCCCTGGCAGAGCTGTTTGTGGGTACAGGTAATTGATATACATGGCTGTGGAGTGATACCTGGACATGAATGCTCAAAGACAGAGGCAGATCAGCATGGCTGTACCTGGGGTTCACTATGGAGTCACATGCATACCACACATGCTGTTTGGCTTGAGGACCCATGAGCTATATGCAAAGTTTTGGGAACAGGATGCCTGTGAATGTGTCTGAATGACATGCCACAGCCAGCAATGCACATGCTCCCAGATACAACACATGCTGTCATTCTCCTGGATTTATACAAATATGTACATGCATATGTGACCTGTCACAGATGTGTGCAGATGTATCCAGAGCATATATACTCACAGGTGCCTGTGACTAAACATAGATGTCTACAGTCACAGAACCCTGTGTGCCCCAGAATTGACAAGCTACTATTTTGGGACATGAATGACCCAATCATATCCCCAAATTCCCTGAACTCCTGGAGTTGCCTCAGACTGCCCCCAGGCTCTTCTTAGGGGACTCCTGAGAGTTAGTTCACAGTCAGGTGGGCCTCTGGGTGACCCAGCAACACTCTCCTCCTCAATACAGAGCCTTGATCCTAGCAGTACTCCTGGCTTCCTTTACTGACAGTCTCTTGTTTGATGCCCTTTGTCTCTTGAGCTGCTTATGGGGCCAGTGCATGGGAAGGGTTCCAAGGGGGACCAACACAGGGATGGCCTAGTGCAGGTGAAGGGCCCTGGTTCCAGGGAGTGGACTTGTGATTGCCATCATGAATATCCTTCTTGCAATACAGAGTTTCTGATTCTTTCTGTCCAGTTGTCCAACCTTTTATCACTTCCTCTACCTGCCCTAGCATCCACCTTTACGTCCTTTCAGTCTTCCCACTTCATCTGTTTCTCTCCTGCTTTAGCTTGACTCAGTTCTTGAAAGTTCTAGTTTCCTCTATTGTCACTCCTTATCATCTCTTTCCATTTTCATTGCCTCCAAGCATCACAGTTCCAGTCTCTTTGCCTGGGGGTGGGTGGGTGTCAGAGAGTCTATTCAGAATAGAAAATGCCTTAAAATGGCCCAGCAAAATAGGAGCTTTATGTAAGGAATGTAAGGAGGTGCACAGAAAACAATGGCTGAGGTTCCAGGGTTTTGGAGAGCCATCATTCACTCTTTTATCAGTTCAACTAAGAACTGTTTGTTATAGACCTACTGTATGCCAGGTAGACAAGATAGAGAAGGTACTGGCTCTCATGGAGCTAATGTTTTAGTGGGATGAGACCAGTAACAAACAAACAAACAAACAAACGAGAAACTGTCTTCCAGTGGTAATGCTGTGCAGAGTTAAACCAAGGTGAGGGATAGTGGCAGAAGTGGGCTGCTTTGGGTTTAAGAGCATCTTGCCATTTCCTTTCCCTACCTTCACTGTGCTCCCCTCATGACAGCCTACCCATGCTCTAGGTTTCTGCAGTCTTCAACCTCCTGTGAGCCTTTGGCCTCTTACCTTTCAATCATCTCAGCCTCCATGTTCTAATTCCATCTCACTAGATTGGAGAATCTGACTCTTTCAACTTGTCCTGGGAATCCATATAATGTCCAGTTAGCTGAGCTGGACTCCATCTCTCGGTACCTGAGAACACATCCTTATGGAGGTGAATTTATTAGGTGCATTCTCTTGGAAGGATACTATGAGGGGGGGCAATGATAACTGTCATCGTTCATTTACTTGACAAGGCTGAGTGCTTAGAGTCTCAGGCCCTGTCATTGGTAGTGAGATGGCTGTGAACATGATGGATCAACCTCAGCCTTGTGATTTGTATATTCTACTGGAGATACAATAAACATGTTAACAAATAAATAAGCTCATATGGATAGGTAAGTGCTATAAAGAAAATAGCACTTTCAAAGGTAGTTGAAAAAGAAAGTGACTGGGAGCTTATTTTTTGTGGGACATTGAGGTGAGTTCAATGGGGGAGGTGACTTGTTTTCTCCCTTATTAATGCATAGTTGACATATAACATTGTGTAAATTTCAGATGTACAACATGATGGTTTAATAAATATACTGTGAAATGATTATGCGATTAACACCTCCATCACCTTACAAAATTACCTTTGTGTGTTTGTGCTAAGAACATAAATAATTTAATCTCATAACAACATGTAAGCATGTAATACATTACTGTTAACTGTAGTTACATCAAATTCCCAGAAGTTATTCATCTTATAACTGGAAGTTTGAAGTCTGAGGAGATGACATTTGAGCATAGACTGACAGATGAGGAATTGGCCATGGGAAACACTAGCATAACTTTTCAGGAGAGGAAGCTTAAGTAGAGACTCTGACATGTGAATGAGCCTGTTAGAAAAAGAGGGTCATGGTCTGACTGGTAGATCACGAGACTCCTAATTCCAAGGAAAGAGAGGATTGGGTGATTTGAGAGGAGTAGGGGGTGAGATTGTTCAGGTTGGCAGGAGCTGCATACAAAACCTCATCATCCAAAGTGAGTTGTCAGTTTTTATTCTAAATGCAATGAGAAGTTGCTAGACAGAGGCATCCTGCCTGACAGTGTGCGTGTGGCAGGGGAGGCAGGGCGAGTGCTTTGATCTATACATTTTGTTTAAAGATCTAACTTCTTTGCTGGGGAATGGATTCCAGGGTGTGAAGGTGGAGTAGAATCAGGGAGTAGGTAGCTGCAATAGTCCAAGCAAAAGCCAGCAGTGGCTAGACCAGGATGGAAGCATCCAGAATAGTGAGCAGTGGGCAGACTTGGCAAATGTCTTGGAAGAAGAGCTGTCAGGACTTGCTGGTGGATCATACATAGGGGTGAGAGAAAAAGCAGAGCAAAGAAATAGGGTGGTAGCTGGAAAGAAGCATGAGGTCTAGGAAATTTTCAAAAAGACAAGGGACCAGGTATTAACTGGTTCCCCCTCCCCTTGCTTTTTATTTATTTATTTATTTTTAAAGATTGCCAACTTTTTTTTTTTTTGAGGTTAAGTCTCATTATGTTGCCCAGGGTGGTCCTGATTGGGGATCAGATCTGAGTAGTCCAGATCTCAGATCGGTTCTGGATCCCGAGGACTCAGGCGATCCACCGCCTCAGTCTCTCAGGAAGCTGGGATTTCAGGCGTGGGCCACCACACCCAACTATTTTTTTGAGACTAGGTCTCACTATGTTGCCTGGGGCGGGTCTTGAACCGGTGGACTCAAGCAATTCTTACCCTCAGCCTCCCTTCCTAGGCTGGGATTAAAGGCACGTGCCACTCTGCCCAGCCTTTATTTATTTTTAGTGTCATAGTTTCAGTCATGGTTTTTTTTTTTTTTTCTTTTGAGACTAGGTCTCGCTATTTTTGCCCATGGAACCGCAGGCTCACGTTGCCCGGGGTACCAGGGATTCAAGCAGTCCCCAGCCTCAGCTTCCCAGGTAGCTGGGATTACAGGCGCACGCCACTACACCCAGCTATTTTTTTGGAACTAGGTCTCGCTACATTGCCTGGAGCGGGACTCAAACCGCGATCCCTGGTCCCCATGGCGACTTCCTAGGCTGCCGCTTACAGGCATGCGCCACTGTGCCTTGCCCGGCCAGCTTCAGTCATCTTTGTATGGTTGTTGTTCCTCTTGGGTATGCCCCCCTTCCCTTACCCTCCCCCTCTGGTTGCTCCATCTCCTCTCTTACTGTTCACTGGTCCATATTTAGACCTTTAGTCTCTTTCTGGAGCAATGTCTTTTTCCTCAGTGAGGACTTGTGTTCCTGGGGCAAAGTGAACCATACTGCTCAGATTTTCAGTCTTTTTTTTTTTTAATGCTATTTTATTTTGTTCTTTAGGTTACAACCTCTGTGTTATTATTTTACCCCCCTCCCTCCTCCCTCTGATGCTCCTTCCATTCTCTCAAACCCCTCTCTTTGTTGTTTATTAGTTGTGCTGAGTCCATTAGTCTCTTTCCTATGTTAGTGTCTTTTCTCTGGGTGAGGGACTGTGTTGTTGGGTCCAGGTGAACCTTGCTGTTAGATTTTCAGTCTTAAGTTTGTGTTGGGTGGCCAGGTTATATTCGTTGTGATCTGTCTATATTTTCTTGCTGCAGGCCGTCCTCTCCAATCCAATCCCATCTCCATTGCTTTGCTGCTATTCCTTATGGCTCTGGTGTCGGGCTTAGGGGGTCTTGCCCCCAGCCAGTGTTGGTCAAGAAGTTTCTCTGTGAGTTCAGGCTTCTGCGAGTGGCCTTTGAAGATCATCTCTGCTTCAGTTTGCAGTTTTGATGTGGGGTCCATTATCCCCTCTTTGGTCATCCTTTCCTCTCTCGTAATGAGGGGAGGGTGTGTTACTCTCCTTGAATATATCTCCAAAATGAAGTCCTGGGTCTTGGTCTGGCGAACGCAGAAGTGCGCATGGTGACATTGTGTCTCTATGGTTGTTTTTCTGATCTTGCATGCACTGGTTCACTTGGTTGTCCATCTGCTGTGGCCAACTCAAGCCTGTGGGCTGGACTTTTGCCTGGTCCCTCACCCGTTCTATGTTGGGGTTGGTGTTGCATATTCTGGGTCCTCTGAAGTTTAGCTGGAGCTAACCCCCCCCCCCCGCCCCGCCCCGCTTGCCCGCCCTCCAGAGGCTCCCAGCGAGGGGGCAGGCCGGCTGGACCACCGTTTGCCCTCCCATGCCCCTGGCTAGGGCCTGGGGGCTTCACAGCACTGCCCAAGCTGGCTGTAAGTGGCTGTGCGGCCTGCTCCCCCACCCCGTCCCCCCTCCTGGGGGACTCACCCTAGAGGCCTGACCCCCCTCACTCCTCGCTGGCCAGATTTTCAGTCTTAACTTGCATTGGGCAGCCAGTCTGAGCTCAATTTGGAAGTCCATCAGTGACTGTTCCCTCTTGCAGGATGTCTGCTTCTTTCTGTTCTCAGTCTTTTTTTGTTGTTATTGTTTGGTTGTTTGTTTTTCCCACCTTGTAGTTCTGGACTCAGGCTTAGAGGGTCTGGTTCCTCTCCTTCATCAGTTAGGGAGTTCCTTTAAGGAGATAGATGTGAGCTGATGATTGGTCTCCACCATTATTGTTTTTTCCTTAGCTGTTGAGTGGCTGCCATATTTCTGTGGCCTTCCTCCCAGTGTCTAAAGGGGGTATGTCTTACTTTTTTGTGTGTGTTTTACTCATTCTTTTAACTTCCTACATAGGTAAATGGCTGCTGGGATGCCTTCCCTCCCCTCCCACCCCCCCTCCCACATCCCCCAGACCCCTTCCATCCACTCAGATTCCCCTCTCATTGTTTGCTGATTTATGTTGAGGTCATTGGTCTCTTCCTTTTCTGTGGTTATGACCATTTGCCAGGTGAGGGACTGTGTTCCTGGGACATAGCAAACCATGCGTGAAGATTTGTAGTCTTAGCTTTGTATTGGGCAGCCTGTCTGTGTTCATTGGGGGTTTATCAATGTTTTCTCATTGCTGGCTGCTCTCTCCAGTCCATTCTCCTTGCATATGTGCCTTACTTTTGTTGGAAGCTACTATGAGCCAGAATCCTAGTTCCTAGGCCCCGGTGATGGTGATGGTATTGGTGTAATCTTGATTGGTTGTCTTTCTATTGACCTTACAGTTCTGAGTTTTTTGGTTCTGCCCAAGTTTTTTTTGGGTCCTACCCAAGGGAAGTGTGTGTCCAGGGCTTTTAATCATATCCTTCACCTCATCTTTTTCTTCTGTTGGATTATTTGTGGTTTTCTTGTTCCTGATAAGAACTGACAGAGGGGGTTAATTGTCCCTTATCCCCAGCACCCTGGCAAGGCTTCTCTTACCTCCCCCTGCAGACCAGAAAGCCTGCATGGGGTGTCCACACTCCATGCCCCTCCCCAAACCTAGGGCAGCATCTGGGCCCTCTGAAATCCTGGGACAAAGTGATAGGGTGTGCTTACTGTCCCCCTCCCCCATCGTTGTCTGCAGTTTAAGATTGCAGATTTCAAAGAAGGTATGCTAAAATGTGAGAATGACCTTATTTAGAATTTCCCTTCAGGGAGATACAAGAGGGAGGAAGAAGTGAAAGTTTTTTTTTTCTTTGGGATGTGATGATTCAAGAACTGTTCCTGGAAGGCGGGAAAACAGAAAGGATATATAAAGAGGTTTGAAACAAAGAGGAAGGACTTTGGACAAGAAGGAAAAGATGGAAATGGAGATTGAGATTCAGGTTTGGTTTTGACCATTTTGTAAGATGGAGATGTGTACCATGTGAGCTTGGCTATGTGTGGCCAAGGCCTGGGGCCGCCTCTGGCTGGCCTGGGCTAGTTGCATGTGTGCTAAAGGCTGTTAAGAAGTTTGCAGATTTGAACTCTGTGTAGGAATTTGTTTTGCTGAGTTTGACTTGTGTCTGGAAGAGGCCGTGCAAAAGTTAGGTCTGAGAAGAAAGTGAACTTTGCTGGGTCCGGAACGGTGAAGTTTCTTCTACTCCTGTATGACACGAAGAAGACAGCATGGAAGAGCTGAAGCACACCAAAGGAGAGTGCCAAAGGAAGATGTCTTCAAACATGCGAATTGAACTCTGACTGGCTGACATTGGTGAGATGATCAGGACTGAGAGACTGAGGATTTTTGGGCAATCTGGGAAAGGACTTTGGACAATGTTGAGAAAGGTTTTGGACAATGTTAAAGTAATCAGAGTGCTACTTATGTTTCTTTTGTAGTAATTAGGAAATCATTTTGTTAGAAATAAATTAGTCTGCACTGATAGTCCTGCTTTGACTTGGAATTTTGGTTGAAAAGACTGGGACTGGTGGAAAGAATCCACGAGTTTAAAAGAGGGTAAATTGAGGCAAACTAGTCTAAGTTTAAACTGTGTTTCTAAGTTTTTTTTTTTTTTTAGGTTTGAAAGAGGGAAAGAAAGCAGAGAGAAGCTGGTAGCTGGCTTTTGCATATCAATGGTAAAGATGAACAGTGAAAATGCTAATGAACAGTTTGCAGCCTGCTTCCTAGGGAGAGAAACAGGCATAGGTGTATCTACTTCAAGTTAAAGGTAAATTGCTATTGGCCTGCTTGTAGCCTGCTTCGGAGAGAGAAGAAGGCAGATGTGTGTTTAGAATTAAAGTCAGAAAGTCTTTCTTTTTACCTGATTTCAAAAGGACTTAGTGGGCCTTGAGGAAGCAGGCCATTGGCTACTGGACTAGAAGCCCACCCTGCTTTTTAATAGTCAGGAGGAGATAATCAGCTAAACCCACTTCCATGCTTCCTAGAAGGCCAGTATCTCCCTGAGAGTTACCTTTCCCTGGGGTTCTTATATTCTCCTGGTCATCCATGCTCCTGACTTCCTGCTTCTGTGAATTATTCTTCTCCACTTGATATCTTGTATCCTTTGGCCTTTGACCTGACCTTTACCTGAGAGTTCAGTTCTTGGGGTTGTGAAGAGTCTCAAACCCCAGGGCAGGTCACTCAGATTTGATCTTGAAGGCAGTGTGGCCTTTATCCATCCATGCATTTGTTTAGAAAGTACTTTTGAGGACCTACTGTGCCCATAATGGAAGATAAGATGGTGAGTCAAGCAGATATGGGACCAGGGAAGTTTTTTCAAATGGGCAAACAGATAAAGGTCAAGTATTTGATAGGGGTGCTACCCCCCCATTGTCTCCTGTTTAAGATTGCAGATTTTAAGGACAGATATGCTAAAATGTGAGAAAGACCTTAATTAGAATTTCCTTTCAGAAAGATGCAAGGGGGAGGAAGAAGTGAAATGGTTCAGGTATGGGTCCTGGAAGGATGAAAATCAAGGTATATAAAGGGTGTGGAAACAAAGAGAGTCCAATATGGAGATCCGATATGGAGGTCAGATAAAGAGATTCATGGAGGAGAGAGATTTGAATTCTGATTTGGGATCGGCCATTTTGTAGGGTAAAGATGTGAGCCATGTGGACTTGGACAGGTGGCCAAGGCCTGGGGGCCTGCAGCCTTTGGCTGGCCCAGGCTGGCAGCATGTGTGCTAAATGCAGTTAAGATTTGAACTCCATGTTGGAGTTTGTTTTGCTGAGTTTGACTTGTGTCTGGAAGAGGCCGTGCGAAAGTCAGGCCTGAAAATAAAGTGAACTTTGCCGGTGCAGCACCATGGAGTTCCTGCTACCTGGAGGACAAGGAGAAGGCAGTGTGGAAGACAAGGAGGAACACTCCAAGGGAACAGCCAAAGGAACATGTCTTCAAGCATCTGGAGATGAACTCTGACTGGATGATTTTGGTGAGATGATCAGGACTGAGAGACTGCGGGTTTTTAGGCAATCTGGGGAAAGGACTTTAGACAATGTTGAGAAAGGTTTTGGACAATGTTAAAGTAATCAGTTTTACTTACATGCTTCTCTTGTAGTAATTAGGAAATCACTTTCTTAGAAATAAATTAGTCTGCACTGATAGTCTTGCTTTGACGTGGAATTTTGGTTGAGAAGGCTGAGGATGGTGGAAAGAACCCATGAGTTTAAAAGAGAGTAAATTGAGGTGAACTATTCTAAAGTGTAATTTTTAAGTTTTTTTTCTGCAGTTTTTGGAGCTAAGAGCTGAGAAGCAGCTGGCTGGATTTTGCATATCAATGGTAAAGGTGAACAGTGAAAATGCTAGTGAACAGTTTGTAACCTGCTTCCCAGGGAGAGAAGCAGGCATAGGTGTGTCCAGTTCAAGTTTAAGGCAATTGCTAAGGAACTGCTTGGCGCCTGCTTCGTAGAGAGAAGCAGGCCTATACATGTTCAGTTAAAGTTAAAAAGTCTTTTCTGGTGGCCCTGTTTCATATTCACAATTAAATGTTAGTGGCAGCTGTGATAGCAACTTTGAGGAATAAATATCCTTGGTATTACAGGAGATTCTAATAGAGATTTGATCTAATTAGGAAGATCAGAGACAGTAAATGCTGCTTGCTGAAGAGAACAAAAGATACTCTGGGCAGAGGGAAATGCTTATGCAAGGTCCTGGGGTGAGAGAAGGTGTGGATAGTGTGACAAACTAAAGAAAGGTTTAGAAAGGAAATACAATGTAACATGGAAACTGAGAAGAAAGGGCAAGGACTTGTGACATGTTAAGGAGTTTTCATCTGTAGCCTAAGAATAAAAGGAATCTAGCAATGGGTTTTGGTTGAGAGGCTGATATGATCAGATGTGCACTGCAGAAGCTCCCAGAGGCTGATGTGGTACAGTGGACTGCAAGAAAAAAGTCTAGATCAAGGTAGACCAGATAAACTTTCTGAATCGTGAGGTTGATTTGGGCCATTGAGTGGTGATAGAGGAGAACCATGCATGAATTCTCAAATACCCAGCAGTTAAAGTCAACCCAATTTGGTGAAGGAGTGGAAATGGGGATGAAGATAATGCTTGGATGTTTAAACTGCTGATGTGAGGGCAGGGATTATTGAATTAGAACTAGATTCAAGATCTTGTCTTTGATTTTGAGTATGTTGGGGTTGAGATTTTTCAAGACATCTGAAGGAGCCAGATGTATATGTGGATTTGGAGTTAGGAGGACATAGATCTATGCACAGGGAGGTGAAAGCTTTGGCAAAGATAAGAGCCCTTAGAGCTAAAGTAAGGTAAAGAGAACTAGAGCAGACTAGAGCAATGGTTCTTGACCAGAAGATGACTGTGTACCCGGGTGATATTTGGCAAAATCTGGACACATTTCATTGTCACAACTGGGAAGGGATACTACTGGTATCTTTCTGGTATCTAGGAGGCAGAATCCAGGAATGCTACTGAACATTTTACCGTATACGCAACTCTTAGCTGGCCATGATACCAATAGTACTGAAGTTTAAAAACCCTGGTCTGTGTAACATTTAATGGCCAGGTAGAGGAAAATGATCCTGCACAGGAGTTGCTTTGAGGCAAGAGGGAATCATGCAAGCATGTGCCATGATAGCCAAGAAAGGAAACAGGCCAAGAAAAAGAAAGTTAAACCTGCTGAGGTTCTAGAAAGATGGCAGGCTGAAAACCATTCATTGGACTTAGAAACATTTATGCCTTTGGTGGACTTTGCAGTTGTGTCGATGGCCTGATGGAGTCAGAATCTAGATCAGAGTGATAAAGGGGCATGCTCAGAAGATGGGTAAGTGGTGGCAGTTAGTGTAGGCAAAGAGGAGGAGAGGACTGGAAGGTGGATTAAAAAAGATGTTTTGTTTTCTAATAGGAGACTTGAGTTTATTTGAAAACCAATGAGAAATTTCTGCTTGAGAAGCAGAGACTTAATATAGAAAAAAAAGAGAAGGTTTGATCATAGAAGATTTCCAAGAAGGTAGAATAGAATCAATGAACTTAATGTGGATTGTAAAAAAGGATCTTAAAGTCATATCTGCTTTTGTAAAAAGAGGGAAAGGTTAAGATGGAGCGAAGTTCATAGATTATGACAGGGAAAGAGAGGGATTCTATCTTATGGTTGTGATTTTCTCTGGCCTGGTATGGGGAGGTTGGAAGAAAATGGAGGCTACTGCTAGCCTTCTGTTTAGTTGGAATCTTCATGTAGCCATGTGCTAACTTTCTCTGGGGCACCCACCATGAAGAAGGCCCTCAGCGAAGCCTCCCTCAATGTCCAGCCTGAAATTTGGTATCTGAGCCTAGAGACAGCTCAAATGGGAGGATGTGACTGGCATGGTGCCTCCAGTATCTGTGAGGAAGAACTCATGTTGGCTCCCATGAATCCCCCAGTTCCTGAAGATTAATGCTACATGTAACAGCCCACCAAGAAAGCCTCATCTGAATCTGAAAAAGACCCATAAAGTCTACTTTAATGAGCTTTACAAAATGAATTTGGAAAAATAAAACTCTTACCCCCTTTAATCCTGGGACACACCAGTCATTTTCATCCAAAAGGCCTGAGCACTCTGGGGGAAGTGATCGTGAGTGGGGAGAGGCTCTGAGAAGAAAATAGCTGCGTGTTCCTCACCCAGTTGTGAAGGCTGAATGGGTGAGGTGGCCTGGAGAAATGGTCCTGAGATAGTTCAGATCAGCCCAGGTCCAAGACTGGGAATGAATTCAATCCTTGGGCAAAAAGAAGTACAGCCGGGCATAGTGGCTTGTGCCTGTAAGCTTCAGTCTATGAAGTGGCTGGGGCTAGGGATCGTGGTTAGAGTCTCGCTCATGGCAACATAGGGAGATATAGTGCCCCAAAATAGCTGGGTGTGGTGGTGTAATCACAGCCTGAAAGGATAGCCTCCTGACATGGGGCTCTCACACCCTGGGGGGGGGGTAGAGGAGGGGGAGAAGCCAGGGACAGGCTAGGGAGTAGCACCCCTGGAGTTGTGCAGTGTCTGGCCTTTCACATTCATATTGTCTTTCCCACACGATGGTTTCGCACATCCTTATTCAGCCCCTGTTTTACACATTCATGGACATAGTTTCATACATTTGCCGATGCTTGCAAACAGGTCTATGAGTGACTGCACACATGAGTGTGTTCTTGGTCACACATACACACTGCACTCATGTCACACCTGGTAGGCACCATGCCAGTCATTGAGGGTGAGTGTCAGTGGATTAGTGTAGCCACGAACTCTTGCTTACATTACATGTTGGTTGACCAGGGTCTCTGCCTAGTGTGCCCTTAAGAACCCCAACAGACAGACTTCTCATCAACATGCGCCTCCTAACCGGTCACAGTGGCTCATGCCTGTAAGCTTCAGCCTATGAAGCGGCTGGGGCTAGGGATCATGGTTCAAGTTCTGCTTGGGGCAACACAGCGAGACCTATTCCCAAAAAATAGCTGGGTATAGTGGTGCGTGCCTGTAAACCCAGCTACCTGGGAAGCTGAGGCTGGGAAATGCTTGAGTCTGTGGTACTGAAATAGGGTAAAAAGAAAAAAAAAAGACTTTTTGACTTTAACTTAATGCCTGCTTCTTCCCTGGAAGCAGGCTTCAAGCAGTTCATTAGCATTTTCACTGTTCACCTACTATTGGTATGCAAACATCAGCTACCAGCTTCTCTCAGCTTTCTTCCCCTCTTTAAGACCTAAAAAGAAAAACTTAGAAACACAGTTTAAACTTTAAACTAGTTTACCTCAATTTACCCTCTTCTAGACTCTCGTGGGTTCTTTCCACTATCCCTAGCCTTCTCACCAAAATCCCAAGTTGAAGCAAGACTCTCAGAGTGCAGACTAATTTATTTCTAACAAAGTAATTTCCTAATCACTACAAAAGAAACATGTAAGTAAAACTCCGATTACTTTAACATTGCCCAAAACCTTTCTCAACATTGTCCAAAGTCCTTTCCCAGATTGTCTAAAAATCCTGTCTCTCAGTCCTGATCATATCACCATTGTCCAGTCAGTCAGAGTCATCTCCAGATGCTTGAAGACATCTTCCTTTGGCATGCTCCTTTGTCATGCTCCAGCTCCTCCATGCTGTCTTCTTGTCATCCTCCTCCAGGTAGAAGAAACTTCGTGGTACCGGACCCAGCAAAGTTCACTTTCTTTTCAGGCCTAACTTTTGCACGGCCTCTTCCAGACAGAAGTCAAACTCAGCAAAACAAACTCCAACATGGAGTTCAAATCCGCAAACTCCTTAACTTTCTTTAACGCACATGCTGCTGGCCCCGGCCCGCCAAAGACTGCAGGCCCCAGGCCTTGGCCACCTGGCCAGCCTCACAGGGCTCACATTTTCATACTACAAAATGGCCAATCTGCATCCCAAATCAGAATTCGAATCTCCATCGAATATCCTTTCTTTGTTTCAAAACCCTTTCTATATCCTTATTTCCCGCCTTCCAGGAACAGCTACTGAATTATCACATTACAAAAAAACCCCCTGTTTTACTTCTTCCTTTCCCTTGTATCTTTCTGAAAGAAAGATACATTTTAGCATATCTTCCTTGAAATCTGCAATCTTAAACAGGAGATAGTGACACCCAGGGGGGGTAGCACCCCCCTATCAGTACCAGGGCAACAGGAGCCTGTAGGCAACAGGAGCCTGCGGTTCCACAGGCAAAAATAGCGTTCCACAGGTAAAAATAGCGAGACCTAGTCTCAAAAACAAACAAACAAAAAAAAATGCACCTCCACAATCACTGAGGCAAGAACATGACAAGTCACTTAGTGACTGTTAAAGCTGTAACTGGACGTTGTTCAATGCATGCACTGGCAACTGAAGAAAGTCATGTGGATACACAGGGGGACGTGGGTCCATCATGTGCGCAAGAAGGAGAATCCAGAAAATTGATGTACAGTTCTATAGATGGTCAGGGTCCAGGGTCCCCTCCACATCCAGAGTCACACCAATGTATGCAGTGCCCCCCCCCCCCACTGCATTTCTTCCTAGGTGGACCTTCTTTCCACAGGACGAGGCAGGAAGCCAAATGTGACTTCCCCATGGTTTGCCTCCAGAGCCCCTTTGCCTTTGGCACAGCTGAAGTCCCTCCCCACTCCCTCCTGAGGTGGGGGTCCCAGGGTAATGAGTATCTAAGGTGAAGCTAGAGTTAAAGCTGAGAAAACAGTGCAGAACCTTCTCTGTCCCTCCTGGAATGGGTGGTATTTTTCCACAGACACTGGGGAAGAATAATAATAGAGACTGAGAGATTATTGTATTGGCCATGAATCTTTCTTCTCTTGCCAACTTTAGCTTGGAAGGGGAGCTCTAAGGGGAGAAGACAGATCCGGAAAGACCTCCTCCTACCTACACATCTTCCCAACACCACTGAGGACCCTCTCCAGTCTCTCTCACAGCCAGCCCTACTCCTTCTTCCCACTACTTGAATATTCTGAGGCAGGAAACTCATGAATATGTATAGGGGCCTGGCAGTGAGGGAGATAGGAAAAAAAGATTGGAATTTATGAACTAGGCTTCATCTATAAATAACAGACCAGTGGCTGAAGAGGTTCTTCCCTCGCCTACTACTTTTCTTCAGCTTCAGCTCCAACCCTATCCAGGCCTCATGGAGTGACCCCTACACACACACACGCACATGCACACGCACACAGACACATGTTGACTGTGGACCACTGTAACCTGCACAGATATAGATAACTGAGCACACAGACATGTGAGCACCTGCTCAGGGTCTTGTCTGCTGACTCCCTTCCACACATAGACACTGACAAGAAAAACTGCCTGAACATGTCTGGGCATTCTCCCATGATCACATTCAGCTGGATACAGATTCTCAGACTCAGACTGGAACACACAGTGCACACAAATATACATACCACAGAAAGACCTGCAGCCCCACTCATGGGACCACCCCCTGATCCATGACCATGCACAGTGTCCCCCTGTCCTGTAGATAGGGAGCCACTACCATGTAAGGTGGTTGTACAGAGTTTCACAAATAACAAATTCCAAGTGCTTGTTGTGTGCAACATGCTGTTCTAGGTGGTGGTGAAACACAATGAAAAAGAGCAGGTAAAAATCTGTACCCAACATTCTGGAGGGGAAGAAAGACAACACACAGAATTAGGTCATGTTGGATGCTGATAAAGTTAGGCAGGCAGGGCAGGCTGAGACACTGGGAGTTCTGACTGAGGAAGGGGTCAGGGAAGGCTTCTTGAACCAGTGACATTTAAGTAAAGATTTGAAGGCAGTAGAAAGGCATTCCAGACAGAAGGAATAGCCAGTGCAAGAGACCTAATAGAAAAGAAGCTTGCAGGAGGAGTGAGGACACCATGTGGCTGGAGTTGAGTGAGCCAAGGGGAGCACAGAGATGAGGGGAGGTGATGGGGCAGACTGAACAAAACCTTCTGAGTCTCCAGGAAAGACTTTTACTTTAACCAAGTGGGAGCTGTGGGAGGTTTTGAGCAGAGAGATAAAGCAGATCCTGGTACTCACAGGCACCATGACTGTGGGGGTTGTAGGTGAGCAGGGCCCCAGGAAAGGGCACTTGCGTGGGTCCAAGTAAGCTGAACAGGGACTGGACCAGAAATGATGTTTGAGATGGGGAGAGGTGTCAGGTTCTGAAGGCAAAACTGTCAGAGAAAGAGATCAAAGCTCTTTTGAATGAATATGTTCAAAGATTCAGTCTTTAATTCAAAAATATGTTTACTGAGCACTTAATATGAGCCAAGCACTGCTCTGGTTTGAGGAGGCAACAATGAACAAAGTAATCAATGTCCCTGCCCCTGCGGAAATGACAGTCTCATGGGGGAGACAGAAGAGAAACAAGATGAATTTGAATGTAGGGTCAAGGAGTATTAAGTTCCATGGGGGAAAAATGCTGCAGCATGAGTCTGGTAGGCATTGAGAATGCACATCAATGGGAGAGTCTCTCTTAGGATTGGCTGATAAATTGCCCATGGACTCTGTCTTGGTACCTGAGTGTCAGTATGAGCTATGAAGGTGTACCCAAATGAAGACCTGCTTGTGGTGAACAGTTGTAGTTCCCCTCATCTCAGGTTGGATTTCTGAGAAGCAAAACTCAAAACAGGGGTTTACAGTACAAGGTTAATTGGAAGTAGGGAGTAAGGAAAGTAGGATGGGTAGGATGGGGAGGGGTATCAGTTGACCATGCATGAGGTCTCAGTAAAATTTCAGGGTTGGCCAGATCCACAGGGATGATGGACCCTCTGGAATGTAAATTGCACTGCAGGTGGGCTTTTGGACCCCTGTAAGAATCAATAATTGTCTGTTCCTTGGGGTGGGGGGTGCCTCCTGGGTATCTCAGGGCATGCTGGCATGAGCCAATAGACAGGTCTCCAAAGAAGGTCACAGGTGCTAGCTCTGAGCATCTGTTCTCAGCAGCTGTGGGACGGGTATGTTCAGTCATTAGGGAGATCTGGGCAGAACCCCAAGAGCATTTCTCTATCCACAGCCCCCTATGAAGAAGGTCATAGAAGCACCAAGCATTTATGCCAATCACAGTGTGGATGTCTGACACCAGAAACTGTTCTCAGCTCTCTGGGGATGAAAATCAGGCCAACTTGGCACCAGGGCCCCCCTGACACAGCTGAGATCCTTTCTGGATTCATTAACTGCTTGAGACTCAGCCCTCTGCTTCCCATACGTGCTGGAGAGGAAAGATGTTGTCCTGAATCAGATCAGAATAGCTTATTTAATTATATAGGATAGTCCTATGGGATGACATTATCATCACCCCCATTTTGCAAATAGGGAAACTGAGGCATGGAGAAGTTAAATCATTTGCCAGAAACCATACAACTAGAAAGTGGAGAAGCTAGAGTTTGAACTAAAATCTTCAGGCTCCAGGGTCTGTGTGTTCAGATGTACACTCAAATAAGGGGATCCCATGGTCTGAGCTAGGAGGGCAGGAAGGGAGGCAATCCTGAAAGAATAGAACCTGGTGAAGGTAGAGTGGTAGAGAAAGCGGTCACATGGAGAAATTGAAAATGCAGGAGATAATTATTCACTCCTGTGCTCCTTCCCGCTCTCCCTTTCTTACTTTCTTTCTTCCTCCCTTCTCCTATCTGTTCTGCCCTTTGGAAGCTCACAGCCTAATTAGGACAAGCAGTCACTCACCCAGACAATGAAAAGAATAAAATAGAGGGAAGAAGTGAGAGGGAAGAAGTAGGGAACTGTGGAGACACACAGAGGAGGGAACTCTGACCTGTCTGCAGATGGGGAAGATTTCCGAGAGGTGGTCACATTTACACTAAGCCCTGACATGATAGAATTTGGAGTAGCTGGGGTGGCTAGCAAGAGGGGAAAAGATTGGAAATACCAGCATCTGTAGAGTTCAATAGACCTGGATTTGTAATTCCAGTTCTACAAGTTAATATACAGAGCAAGAAGCATTACTTTGAAATTGGGTAACAAAACAGGAAAAACAGGATGATTAACCAAACTTACAAAGGGGAGCAGCTGGCCTTTTAAAGTCAACCACACACCAGGTTTTTCCCAGCCCGTACATGTAGTGGTAAGACCACATAAACCTTAAGAGGGAGGCAAAAACAAATTTACTTATTAAAAGGGCAAAATAATCAAAAGTTACTGAGGGGGATACAAGGAACCCCTTTGGTAATTTTACACACAGTCCAGTCTCTAGTCCAAAAGTCTACATGTGGCCTTCAGTCATGTGCATCCTCAAAATAGCAGCTGCCCCACCTTAAGCTAGATGAAGGTGCCAAGATGGTGCCACCACTCCTTTGAAGACACAGCTCCACTCACTTCAAGCCAGAAGAAGCCAAAAGGCACAGCTCTGGCATTCTTTCAGTTCCAACTCTAAAGTGGCCTGGAATCAGCAAAACTCACTCGATACTACAACAATACCACTAAAGATGTCTTGTGGTGAAAATAATAGCACTCCAAGTTTTCCTCAGGTTTCCAGACAATTTTCAACTTTTGCAGTTTCAAAGTTAAACCAAGTTCTGAAGTACCAAATTTCCAAGTCAGTAAGTCTCTCCAACATGCTTCCCCAGGCTCCTCAGCCCGGGTTGAGAGGAAGCTTACTAGTGTGGCTCCCTTCTTTGCCCTGCTCCAGCACACGGCTGAAGCAGCTCTGAGGCCTCCAGTTTTTCTGCTCCTCTGCTCTGCTCTCTCTACTCCTCTCTCTGTTCTAGCCCCTCTCCACCTGTTTTGTCTCAATCTCCTCCCTAATTTCCTAGTCCCATCACAAGGAGGCTTGGCCTCCCTTCTCCAAGTTTCCACCCACCAATGAATGGATAGCTGCTCTTTCAGTGCAATACCACCAGTACTGGGGGCCACAGACTCCCATTTTCACCACAGTACCCCTAAGAACTTCAAGGTTTAAAAAAAGTACAGGCATGGTGGTGCATGCCTGTAAGCAGCAGCCTAGGAAGCTGCGGCCAGGGCCAGGGATCGCAGTTCGAGTCCTGCTGGGGGCACGTAGCAAGACTTAGTCCCCAAAAAATAGCTGGGCGTGGTGGCATGCACCTGTAATCCCAGCTACCTGGGAAGCTGAGGGCTGGATATTGCAACGTGAGCCTGTGGTCCCACAGGCAAAAATAGCGAGACCTAGTCTTAAATAAATAAATAAATAAATAAATAAATAAATAAATAAATAAATAAATAAATAAATTTTTTTAAAAATAAAAAAAAGTACAGTTATTTATTAAGCACCTACATTAATGCCAGGTGTTTCTGTAGTTGACCAAGTGACCAAGACATGAAGTCCTTATACACTTCCTGCTTAGTGGATATATGCTATACCCACATGTATGTGTTCACATAGTATAGTGTATGCTATGCCAAATGCCAGGCAAGAAGATGGGGACTGAGAAAGACTTTGTTAAGAAGGTAGTCCTGGAAGGCTTTCCTGAGGAAGTGACTTTTAAATTTAGCTCTTGACTATGAACAAGAAGTTTCCAGGATTAATACTGTTCCTTCAAAGTTTTATAGTGGGGCATGAAATGGAATGCAAATGCTGTATAAGTGTGTAGATTGGAGTAGTTACACAACCTTAGAAGGAGGCAGCCTGGGCCATGAGTCCTGTGTGCTGGTTCTTTCACAGGTGTCACTCAGCTCCATTCCTTTCTTCTCTGTATCACAGGGGAGCAGACCCTTGAAAAGTACATTTCCAAGGTTTCTTTGCTCACTGTTTTCCTGTTAGGTTCAGCCCAGTGGAAGACTGTGGTGGAAGTTGGTGGTAAGAAAGAGAGAGGCCAGGGGACTTACCCTTTTTTTTTTTGCTGCCTCTCTCCTCCCTGCCTCAGACTGGTGGTGCCAGTAACACCCTCCTATTTTTGCTCTGCCAGTCCTGCAGCTTCTTGTAGTTGCTCCTCTTTCCCACCCACTTTTCTCAGCTCTGGCTCCTCTGCACCACACCCTGCACAGTCAGCTCCCTGAATGGAACCATCTAGCACAGTCACCTTTTCCTGAACAGACCGAGAGCACTTCCGGCTCTACCTCCTGGATCTACAGTTTATAACATCTGGGCACCACACTGCTGTTGTGAGGCAAATGGAGATGATACTGTCAATAGCTCATCCTACACAGTTCTTACTACTGTAACTGAAACCCTGCTGAGTTGATTTTAAAGATCTAATTGACTTTGTGAAATGCTTCTTGAACTAGGCAGGTTCACAGCTAGCAAGTAGAAAGGTGCTCTGAAAAGCAGTACAAAACGAAAGATTTTAAAATCATAAAGGGGACTAGATAGGGGGAGAGGAAATTATTTCAGACTTTGGGAGGAGTGGAACAAGGTCTTGTGGCAGATTATTTTATCTTCCTATGGTGAATGGAAAAAGTTACTTCATTGGTGCCAATCCAAACAGTCCATGTTACAACTGCATTTCTGAGGAAGGTTGAAACTGCAGGGGGTTGAAACCATAGTGAGGTTAGGTATTAAATCTTAGTGGGCTTGGCACAAGCACCACCACTTTGGGTGCATCATCTTTTTAACACTATGAATGTATTTTTTTTTCTTACATTGTTGTTAATTTTGAGGCAGTATTTTGTTTCTCCCCTTGGGTGTAGTCTTTGTAGCTCTCCCACTACCATGGTACCCATGAACCATCACCACAGTCAACACTATGAAATTTTTTATAACTGTGAGCATAAGTTCATCTGTTTTACAAATGGGGAAACCGAAGCACAGTAAGTTCTAGACACTTGCTCAACAAGTGGTACTGGGATGTCTCTCACACACATGCTGTGTGTGTAAGGTGCCCGTTGCACAGACATTGGTGAGGCCTGTGATGTTTGTGCTCCTGATACAAGTTGCTAGTCTCCAGTGAGATAGTGTTGTGGTCCCCCTTGGAGGGACACCGGAGCTGGTGGCCAATACATGCTGATTTTTTCCCCCAACCATCTCTGTGGTGGTTGTTTAATTATTTACTTTAATTTTTTTAAATTTGCATATGTATGTGTATTTATATTTATATTACATTATTGTGTACCCCAGGGCTTTCCCACTTCCCTAACACCTGTTAACCATTCTACTCTTTTGAGCCCTTTGCCTCCCCTGCCTTGTTCCCTCTCCTCCTCTCCTGCTCCATTGTTCAGTCCCTTTGGTTGTTTTTATTTTTTATTTATTTGTTTTTTTTTCTATATCCATCATATAAGCGAGACCATCCTGTATTTCTCTCTTTCTTTTTGGCTTATTTCTACTAATATGAGTCTTTCTAGTTCCATCCATGTTGCTGTGAATGACATATGTTTTTCCTCCTTTATTGATGTGTAGTATTCCATTGCATACATATACCACATTTTTTTTCAGCCAATTGTCGGTTTTGGGGCATTTGGTTTGTTTCCAAATCTTGGCAGTTGTAAACAGAGCTGCAATAAACAGGTGTCCTTTTGAATTAGTGTTTTCATGTCCTCTAGGTAGATTCCCAGTAGTGGGATTGCTGGGTCGAATGGTAATTCCACTTTGAATTGTTTGAGGGTCCTCCACACAGTCTTCCAAAGTGGATGGACCAGTTTGCACTCCCACCAGCAGTGTAAGAGAGTTTCTTTTTCTCCACATCTGCACCAACACTTGTTGTCTGTTTTGTTTATATGAGCCATTTTTACTGGTGTAAGGTGGTATCTCATTGTGGTTTTAATTTGCATTTCCCTGATTATTAGTGATGTGGAGCATTCTTTCATATGCCTATTAGCCATCTGTATCTCCTCTTTGGTGAAGTGTCTTTTTAATTCTCCCCATTTTTTGACTGGATTTTTTGCTTTGTTTTTGTTGAGCTGTAGGAGCTCTTTGTGGATCTTTGTTATCAGACCCTTGTCACTTGTCTGGAGGGCAAAAATTTTCTCCCAGTCAGTTGGGTTTCTTTTTGTTTTGCTTATTGTCTCTTATGCTGTACAGAAATTTTTTAGTTTGATATAGTCCCAACTGTTTGTTTTCCTTCATTTTTTTGCCAGCCATAGTTGTTTCCCAAAATGGATTTTTTTTTTTTTTTGAGACTAGGTCTCACTATTTTTGCCTGTGGAACTGCAGGTTCTCATTGCCCGGGATACCACAGACTCAATCAATCCCCAGCCTCACTTCCCAGGAAGCTGGGATTACAGACGCATGCCACCACACCCAGCTATTTTTTTTTTGGAACTAGTTCTCACTATGGGCCCTAGGTGGGACTTGAACCGCAATCCCTAGCCCCGGCCACTTCATAGGCTAAAGCTTACAGGCATGAGCCACCATGCCCGGTTGTTTCCCTAAATGGATTTCTGAGGTGAAATTCATGAAGGGTTTTTCCCAGGTTTTCTTCTATGTATTTCATGGTTGCAGTTCTCACTTCCAGGTCCTTTATCCATTTTGAGTTGATTTTTGTACAGGATGTGAGGGTGATGTCCTGGTCCATTTTTTTACATCTTGATCCAGTTTTCCCAGCACCATTTACTGAAGAGGCTATCCTTGTTCCAGAGTATGTTTTTTGCCCCATTGTCAAAGATTAGTTGACCATATATGTGTGGTTTTATTTTTGGGTATTCGATTCAGATCTAATGATCTGTTTGTCTGTTTTTGTACTAATACTATGCTGTTTGAAGTACTATGGCTTTGCAGTATAGTTTGAAGTCTGGAATAGTAATACCTCTATTCTCTCTTCTGTTTGTCAAGAGGGTTTTGGCTATTCGGGGTCTTTTGTTGTTCCATATGAATTTCAGTAATTTTTGTTCTATCTTCAAAATATGTCATTGGGATCTTTATTGGAATTGCATTGAAACTGTAGATTACCTTTGGTAGTATGGCCATTTTGATAATGTTGATTCTTCCGGTCCATGAACAGGGAATGTCTTTCCACTTTTTAACATCATCTTCTATTTCTTTTAAAAATATTTTATAGTTTTCTTTGTTTCTATGTTTCTTCTATATATAGGTCTTTTACTTCTTTTGTTAGGTTTATTCCCAAGTATTTAATTTAGGAATGTGGTGTGATGGTAAATGGGGTGTTTTTTAAAAAAATTCTTCTGATAGATTCTTTGCATATATGAATGCTGTTGATTTTTGTGTGTTGATTTTGTATTCAGCTACCTTACTGAATTGGTTTATTATTTCAATTAGCTTTTCTATAGATTTTTCTGGGTTCTCTGTGTAGAGTATCATATTATCCATGTATAATGATAGCTTTATTTCTTTTTTCCCTATTTGGATTCCTTTTATGTCTTTCTCTTGTCTTATTGCCCTAGCGAGGACTTCCAGAACTATGTTTAAAAAGGAGTGGAGAGAGTGGGCATCCTTGCCTGGTTTCAGAACTTAATTGAAATTTCAGTTTTTCACATTGAGGATGATATTTGCTGTGGGTTTGTCATATATTATGTTATGTTGAGGTATGTTCCTTTCATACCAATTTTTTCCAGGACTTTCATCACGAAAGGCTGCTGAACTTTATCAAATGCTTTTCCACATCTATTGACATGATCATATGGTTTTTGTTTTTCTCTTTGTTGATGTGATGGATTATGTTGATTAATTTTCAGATGTTGAACCACCCCTGTGCCTCTGGGATAAATCCCACTTGGTCATGATGGATAATCCTTTTTATGCAATATTGGATTCAGTTTGCCAGGATTTTGTTTAGAATTTTTGCATCTGTGTTCATTAGGGAGATTGTGCTGTAGTTCTCCTTCTTTGCACTATCTTTATTTGGTTTTGGAATTAGTGTAATGTTTGCTTCATAGAAGGTATTTGGTAGCTTTCCTTCTTTCTCAATTTTTTGAAAGACTTTTAACAGGTGTTAGTTCCTCTTTGAAAGTTTGGTAGAATTCATTTGTGAAACCACCTGGAGACCTGGGCTTTTGTTTTTAGGGAGAGTTCTGATGACTGCCTCAATTTCACTGCTTGTGATGGACCTGTTTAAGTTTTCTATTTTTTCTTTGTTCAATTTTGGATGACTGTATTGTTCTAGGAATTTGTCCATCTCTTCCAGGTTGCTGTATTTGTTTGTGTATAGATGTTCGTAGTAGTCTCTAATTATCTTTTGGATTTCTGCTGGGTCTGTTGTAATATCTCCCTTTTTGTTTATGATCCTGTTTATTTGAGTTTTCTCTCTTCTTTTCTTTGTAAGCCTTGCAAGGGGTTTATCAATTTTATTTATTTTTTCAAAGAACCAGAACCAGCTTTTGGTTTTGTTTATCTTCTCGATGGTCTTTTTGATTTCTATTTCAGTAGTCTCTGCTTTTATTTTTGTTGTTTCTTGTCTTCTGCTGGATTTTGGATATTTTTGTTGCTCTTTTTCTAGGTCTTCAAGTTGGGAGATTAGAGTATTTCTTTGGGCTGTTTCAATTCTTTTTTATTTGGGACTGTATTGCTACGAACTGTCCTCTTAATACTACTTTTGCTGCACCCCACACATTTTGGAACATTATGTTGTCTTTGTCATTTGCTTCCATGTAGGCTTTAATTTCTTCATTGATGTCCTTTTGTACCCAGTGATCTTCCAAAAACCTGTTGTTAAGTCTCCACGTAGATTTTACTCTCCTTATTTTCTTTTCATTGTTGATTTCTAATTTGATGCCTTTATGATCGGAGAAAAAGGTTGGTATTATTTTAATCTTTGTGTATTTGTTCAGGTTTCTCTTGTGGCCTAATATATGGTCAGTTTTAGAGAATGAACTGTGTGCATTTGAAAAGAAGATATATCTTTTTCTTGGGGTGCAGTGTCCTGTATATATCTATTAGGTCCATTTGGTCTAGATCTTCCTTTAAAGCTTTTGTGTATTTGTGTTGTTGCTGTTTTGTTGATGTCTTTAGTTGAGAGTGGTGTGTTAAAATATCCTACCATATATGTATTCTCACCAATATTTGATTTTAGTTCTACTAGTAGTTGTTTTATGAATTTTGGTGCTCCCTCATTAGGTGTGTATATGTTGATTATTGTTATGTCTTTTTGGTGGATTGACCCTTTAACCATTAGGTAGTGGCTGTCTTTATCTTTTGTCACTTTTCTTAATTTGAAGTCTGCTCTGTCTGATATAAGACTTTCTTGTGGGGGGTCATTTGCTTGTAGTGTAGTTTTCCAGTCCTGCACCTTCAGTCTGTGCTTATCCTTAGAGATCAGATGTGTTTCTTGGAGGCAGCAGAAAGCAGAATGTTGGGTTCTGTTTTCTGATCCAGTCTGCAACTCTACATGTTTTGATTGCTGAGTTTAGATCATTGACATTTAGGGTGATTATTAATGTTTGAGATTCTAATGGTTTCCTGGTGGTCATTTTGGGGTTTTGATTTCTTTTTTTGTTTGTTTTATTTGCTCTTCTTATGGTTTTGATCTTGAGGCCTCCTGCAAAATTTCTTGGATTGGGGGTTAGTGGTAATATATCTCTGAAGACTTTGCTTGTTGGAGATTGTTCTAATTTTTCATTCATAGAGGAAGGATAGCTTTGCAGGGTAGAGTATTCTTGGCTGGCACTTTTTTTCTTGGAGTTTTTTGTAGATGTGACTCCATTCTCTCCTTGCCTGGAGTGTCTTATCAGAGAAATTTGAGGTCAGTCTAATAGATTTTCCTTTGTATGTTATCTGTTTCTTTTCTCTAGCCATTCTCATTTTTTTTCCTTCTTTTGAGTTCTTGGGAGTTTTACAATGATGTGTCTCACTGTGGCTTTTCTTTCATTAAAGTAGTTTGGTGTCCTTTTGGCTTCTATTCTTTTGTATGTCTATTTTCATTTCTTTTTTCAGATTTGGAAGTTCTCCTCTATATTATATTGAAAAGCCTTTCAGTTCCCATGACTCTCTCCTCTCTTTCTGAGATTCCTATTACTTTTATGTTTCTTTTCTTTAAGGAATCTGACATATCTCTGAGCTTTTCTTCATTCTTCTTACTTTGTTTTTCTCTCTTTTTCTTTCTTTGTCCTCTCTACTTCTGTATCCTGTGTGCTGATTTGTTCTTCTGTTTCATCTAATCTGCTTTCATGGCTTTTCCCTGCATTTTTGAGATCATCTGTTACAACCCTTAAATCCTGGGTCTCCTTCAATTTCATTTTTAGGGATTCATTTTCAATCTTCAGTTCGTTGATTAGATTACACATACTGATGCTTTCTTTTTTATATTTTTCTACTTCTTCCCTTAGTGCATTAAATGCTTCTATCATTCTGTTGTCCCTTTTTCCCAGTTCTTCTCTTATCTGTTTGAGTGCATTTAACATGTTGATGTTGGAATCTTTGTCTGAGATACACGTCATTTCTTCAATGTCTTCCTTGGTGTTTTCTGGAGATTGTCTTTTCTTTGGTGGTGATGGATTATTTCCTGTAGGGCTTGCTTGCATGCCTACAGTTTTTCTCCTTACTGTGTTTTGCTTTCTGACTTGTTCTAAATATTGAGAAACCATGGCTCTGGTGTTGGTCGGCATGCTGATAGTAATGTTTTCCAGATTGCAAGTAGATCTGTAGTTTAGTTTACTAATTTGTGCAATGGCAGTGATGCAAGGAAGGGACCCTCCCAGAGGCCTGGTGCTGGTGCCAGTGACTTCTGGCATCTCACCTGGGCGGGAGGATGGTCAGGTGAGTTCCCTCAGGAACCTGAGTCAAGGGGGCGGCTCTCTAGATCTGCGGCTGCAGTGACACAAGTAAGGGACCTCAATACATGCTGATTGAAAAACTCTTCTGAGACCCACCATCTGGCAGAACAGTAGGCACCTGCTGGCTCTCACCCAGCCCTGGAGGAGAGTGGGCAGCGGGCCTTCCTCACACAGCTTGGGCTAGAAACATCTGTGTGACACACAGCTGGGATCAGTTTCCCTTAAAGTAACCTGTTCTTACTAACAAAGCCTCTGGTGACCCAGGTGGCTGTAACTCCCCCTCCCCTCCTAGTTTAGTTTTTTGAAAGCTCTGCAAAATTCCAAAGGATGGGCTGAATCAGCCTCCTACCCCCCACCCACAAAGCTTTCCTGGTGTTCATTGGCAACTTTTTCAGCTTGGGTCAGGCCATCTTTCTTACCTTCCTGATCAAGTTCTTCCCATCACATTCCATTCACAGCTGAACCTCATGTCCTGTCCCCTTTCCATTCATATGTGAAGTCCTTATCCCCAGGGCCTGAGAATGTCATGGTATTTGAAGATGGGGTCTTTAAAGGGGTAATTAAGTGAGGTCATTAGTATAAGCCTTAATCTAATATGACTGTTGTCTTTTTTTTTTTTTAGACACTAGGTCTTGCTATGTTGCCTGGGGTAGTCTCAAACCCACAGACTCAAGTGATTCCTAGCCTCAGCCTCCCAAGTAGTTGGGATTACAGGTGCATGCCACCATAACCAGCTGTCATCTTTCTGAAGAGATTCAGACACAAAGAGAAGGGAGGTTGTGAGGACACAGGGAGGACGTGGCTGGCAAGTCAGGGAGAGGCCTCCTAAGGAGCCATGTCTACTGACAACTGGATCTTGAACTTCAGACCTCCAGAGTTTTTGAGAAAATAAGTTTCTGTTTTCCAGAGTATCTGATCTGTGGTATTTTGTTATGGCAGCCCCAGAAAAACTGAGAACTAGAGCGCTTTGGCCTCCCACCCTCAGGGTGAACTTTGAGTTCATCATTCAAGACCTGGTATGCCTGTTATGTCCAGACCTGTTATAAACTTTCTTATGAAATGACTGTTACAGAGGGAAGCAAGAGGATTGTTGAAGATCTTGGGTCTTCAGCAACCGAGGGGCACTACTCCTTCCCTTGGTGGGGAGCAGTGGTGGTTGGAGGACAGAGGTACAGATGAGAACAAGAGTGTTTTGTTTTCTGGAGCTGCCATAACAGAATACCATAGGCAGTGTGGCTTAAACAACAGAAATTTAATTTCTCACCATTCTGGAGGCTGGAGGTCTAAAATCAAAGTGTTGGCAGAGTTGGTTTCTCCTGAGGCCTCTACTTGCTGTGTAAACAACTGTCTTTTTGTGTCCTCTCCTGGTCTCCTCTCTGTATGCATCTGTATCCTAACTGTATCCACCAACTATATGGGATTAGGGCTCACACTAATGGCTTCATTTTATCATCTCATTAAAAACTCCTTATTTGAATATGGACCTAAGACCTTGGGGATGAGTATGTCACATAAGGATTTGAGGGAGACAACTCAGCCCACAGCAATGGGGACCCAGAGGAATCTCCAATTTCAGGAGTGAACACAGTCACTGCCAAAACAGTGTTTACTTAAAAGAAAGGAAAAATTATATTAAACACTCTGCATTCTCTCCTCTGCTCCCCACCCCCTCTACTTGTCTCCCATGGCCACTCTTATTGGCTAGACTTTGCTGAAAGCCAGAGGGTAGGGGATTCCAGCAAAGCTGCAGAGGCTGGCCTCCGCATGTAGCTCAGAGCAGCTAGAGCAGCCAGGAGAGAATCTCTGGAGGGGAAGACAGAACATCCAGTCACCTCCAGCCTCCCAATTTGAGCTTCAGCTCTTCACTAAGCTATTCCCAGGCCCCTCCAAGTGCTGTGCCTCTCCCTACCAAGTGAAACCCTCATGAGGGCAGTATTTTTATCCATTCTAGGTGCTCAATAAATGTGCGTGGAATGAACAGATGCTCTTTCCCCTCTACATGGAACTGTCTTCTTACTGTGCTGACTCCTATACCCCCATCAGTGTGGTTTGGCATTTCTTCTTCCAGAAAGCTGACCCTATACCCTCAAAATCAGGTTCCAGGGTCAGCCTCTGTTCTTAAAGTGCCCAGGCTCCCCCATCCACAGTCCTTGTTCACTTTATAATTGCCTCTTCAAATGTCATTCAAATACAATTGCTCACATAACTTAAAAAAACAAGTGTCATCAACATTCATCTCCCTGCTTAAGAACTGAGGACTCAGAGATGCAGAGAGCAACTTGTTCAAGGTAACAGCATGGAGCAAGGACTTAAATACACTCTGGTCCCTAGATACCAGACTGCCTTTCTGTGTTCCTCATTAGCACCTACTTACTTGTTTTCATTTCCATAATCAATTACAGTGCACTTGCTTGTATATTACCTCGCCTGTACCTCACCATTTGAATATATTCACAACATCCTTCATGACATCAGCATTGATCTTAGGTTCCTATTACTACAGTTGGGAAATAGAGGCTCAGAGTGGTTGAGTTATCTACCCAAGGTCACATAAGCAGAGCTGGGATTTGACCTCAGACAACCAGAGTTGGCAACCTGATTGACTCTACTCTGTTGCCTTGCTTTGTTTACAGTGATATAATGCCTGTGAGACTCATGTCTTTGAAGTCTTGGAATGTGTGTTAGAGGTACACAGCCAAGTGATAAAAGATTTGAACCACAATGAATTTTCCAGGGGCGGGGCACACTAGTAGCCCATGGAGGTGGGTTTTCCAGTTGTGCTGGTATCTGGCCATCCTTATGAGCAGTTTGTTGCCAAGATAGTTCCTTTCCCCTCCTGGCCACAAGGTCTCTCCTCTAACCCCTGCCTGGGGGCCTCACAGCAAACACCTCAATTTTGTGCAGGGGCATCTCTGGCAATTGGCGTGAAATGCCTCTAACCAGCCACGGGAGATAAATTTCCTCCATAACAACCTTTTCCTTGCGCCAACAGATTGATTTCAGAAATCCATCCCCAGCCAATATGCCCAGCCGTGGTCCCACTGTGGGTGCCGATGACTGCAAATTTATGCCCAGGCCAGAAATTGAATTCCTGTAAGTCAAGGGAAGTATCTAAAAAGCTCACCCAGGTTCATTTTTACTTCTGACAACTTCAACTGAGAGATTAAACCATGGTGTCTTCTATGGCAGGGACCATGTGGGGAAATGACCTCACTGTGGGCATTTTTCTTACATTCTTTGCCTTCAGTTTGGCCTCCCAGAGCTCAGATAAAAAGCAGCTGGACCCACAGGCTTGTGTGGTTAAAGGGAATCCCCATTTCTGACCAGTTCATGTTAGAAAAGGAACACATTTTTTGTACCTCAAGGTAGACCTCTTGGTCCCCATGGCAAATATTGAGCAATTTGGTGATATAGGAAATAAAGCTTCTAATTCATCTCCATCACCAGCCAAGCCCCCACACAGGGCCTGAGGTCGACTCAGTCTGTGCAATTTTTTAAGGTTCTAGTTAAGCTTCCTTGGATTGAGTCAGAGAGGACATCAAAGTATGGATAATTCCAGAGTGCCTCACCCCACAGCTTCCCCTGCCAGGGCCCAAAGGCCCGGAAGAAAGAAGCAGAGAAATCAAGTAACAGCTCCAGTGCCAGAAAGATCTCTCTCTCCTTCTCTCTTGCCTTGAAAAATGAGCCATCAGATGCAAATGTAGCTGCTTCTCTTTGTTACAAAAGCCCCTAAATATTAAAGAAATGAATCCTTGATGTCTACAAAGACAGGATCAAAACCGAGTCTTTCTGAAAGGAGAAGAGCTTTTATTTCTCTGTGAGCTTTTCTAGATCTAGCCCCTGGCAGGACTGCTTGCAGAACACAGAGTGCAGGGCCGATAAAGAAATAATGACTGTCATTCATGTATTCATTCATTCAGGAAGTGTCTATGAAGCAGCTGCTTTGGACTTTGGGTTGTGAAAGGGGATGGGGGGAGGGGAATAGGAAGGAGCCACAGGGAGAAACTAGCACTTGGTTCCTGCCCACAAAGTCATTGAGGTATTCTACAGAATCCCTGACCACTAGTCCTCAAACCTGTCAAGGTCATGAAAAACAAGGAAAACTGAGAAACAATCAGAGAGTAGTGGAGACTATAAGGAGACATGATGGTTCAACATCATGTGGATCCCAGAGGGCGTTCTGACCCAAAAAAAGGACGTTATGAATGGAAAAGCTGGAAATCCAAGTAAAGTCTGGAGTTTAGTAATAAAGATACACCAGTGTTTGTTTTCTAGTGGTGACAAATGTATCTTAGACATGTAAGGCGATGGGGAACTGGGTGAAGGGCTTAGGGGAATTCTGCTCTATCTTCACAACTTTTCTATAAATCTAAAATTATTCCAAAATGAAGTTTGTTAGAAGAAAAAGCAGGCTATGGGACAGTTTTAGAACAGTGATTGTTCTGAGATGATCCAAAAGTTCCTATTGGCTGGGCACTCTCTATGTGCCAGGTACTGTGATTACTTTTATTAACATCCCTCACCCCCCCCAATGACAACCTTTTGAAACTCTGCAACTGTGATCCCAGATTTTTCCATGAGAAATCAGAGAGGTTAAGAAAATCAAAGAAGGGTTTTGTGTTTTTTTTTGTTTTTTTTTTTTTGAGACTAGGTCTCGCTATTTTTGCCCGTGGAACCACAGGTTCACGTTGTCTAGGGTACCACAGACTCAAGCAGTTCCCAGCCTCAGCTTCCCAGGTAGCTGGGATGACAGGCGTGCATCACCACGCCCAGCTATATTTTTTTGGAACTAGGTCTCGTTACATGCCCCCGGCAGGACTCGAACTGTGATCCCTGGCCCTGGCCTCGGCTTCTTAGGCTGCTGCTTACAGGCATCACCACCATGCCCTGCCCCAGAAGGGTTAAGTTACTTGCCCAAGGTCATACAGGAAAGAGTGAATCACCCAAGATGCTGGTGGTGTTATACGCTATAGCTAGCTGTTCATGCATAGGAATTTATTGAGCAACTACTATAGCCCCAGGGGACTAATTAGCAGAACAACTATGGTAGGTAGTTCAGAGATTTTTAATTCAGTGAATCAATTACAAAAATGATGGAAGAAATGAGAAACTCTATGGGGGAGGGTGATGAAGCCCAGAGATTGAAGACATCAAAGAGAGGTTGGGGACTGGGGCTTATTTAGAAGTGGCATAAGTAGAGTTCATGAGTGGGACTACTGGCAGGAGCTGTAGCTAGAGGGGATTTGGAGCCAAGACCTGAGAGCAGGAGACAGAGAAGGAGGAAGGGGCAGGTACCCCTGCTTCTTTCTTTGTCCTGCCATCTGGTCCAACTTCCAGGAATACCTCTTATTGGATGAACCTTCCTAGAAGTCAGGCAGCAAGGGAATAGTTTCCAACCCTACAAAGGAGGAACAGAGAAGGGAAAACTGAGTTGTCACACACACTTGTGTGTGCATAGGAGTGGGAGGTGGGACAGCTTTGATCCCCATTTTACTAAATGGCAGAGACAAAGTGATCTGCTTAGATTCACAAAGAAGTGGTGGATCCAGGACTTTTGTTGTGGTCCTTCTTCTTAGAGGATTGGTAAGAAATTAGTGGCAAAACATTTAGAATAGGCTGTGGCTCTCAGGGTGTGCTCCATGTAGGCCAATGGCTGTGATGGCTACCACTGCTGTAACATCAAAAGGCCTTCCCTTGTAGAGAACTGTCATGTACCACTGTCACAGAACTCTCTGTGCATATGCCAGCAGAGGATACTGAAATGCCAGAGGAACAGTTAATGGCATTTCCAGTTCATCTTGGAATCAAAGCACCCACTAGACTAAGATCTGAGCATGTTTTCCCCACTTTAGGTGGAGAGCAACCTCAGCAAAGAACTCAGTATGGACAAAGGTGCTGAGGCAGGAACTAAAATAACTGCTTGGCTGAAGACAGAATAATGGTGAGGCTGCAACTTAGCTGAACCTAACTCACAGGACTGGTCCAAGTGGTGTTTGGGGTTCATACCAAGAGCACTGGGAGCCACAAAAGGGGCTAAGTGAGGATGATGCATCAAAAACTGGCTCTGGTTTTTCTAGAGAGAATGGATCAGAGGGCATCAAGTTTGAAATTCCTAGGTAAGGAGGAACTCTCCCCCATCACAGTGGCTCAAAGCAAGGACTGGAGTGTATGAAGGGCCAGGGTTCAAGTCCCAGCTTGAACAATTACCCTGTATTTAGGCAGTTGACTTCCCTCTCTGTATTGCAGTTATTTCATCTGTAAAATGTAGCCAGTGTTAGTATCTACCTCATTGGGTGAAAGGAGACTACAAAGATTTATTACTTGCAAAATTCTAAGAAAGTGGTACTTAGTCCTTTTGGGCTGCTGTAGTAAAAATCCCACATACAGAGATGCCAGCTGAAACTAGAGGTATTTATTTCTTGCAGTTCTAGAGATTGGGAAGCCCAAGGTCAGGGCACCAGAGGCTCAGTGTCAGGGAAGGCTCTATTTTCTGACTCATAGATAGGGTCAGGATAGAAGGGCTCAGGGATCACTAGCCTCTCCTCAGGGACAAGAGCCCCACACCCAAGGCACCTGTTTCCAGATACCATAACACAGGGTTGGCTTCGACATGTGAGTTCCAAGGAGCTAGAAATATTTAATCTACTTCAAAAAATAAATTCTGAGTGTTAAATAAAAAATGAAAACCCAGTGGGAGATGTTTGGGACCCAGCCTTTCCTTCATCCATTCCCATGATTTTTAGTTCCATCTCTGCTGACAGCATATCTTTAGACAAGCCCCCTGTGCTCTCCTCCCTGGTCATGAATGTGATATTTTCACTTAGATGTGGTTACAAGCATCATGAACTAGACATACTTTCAAACTAAACTCTGAATTTCCACCCCCCAAGTCCTCTCCTTCCCCACTGTACACTGGCTCCTTCTCCAACCTTCTCCATCTCAGTACATGTTACTTTCATCCATCCTTCCACTCCATTGCTCAGGCTGAAAAATTTGGAGGCATCCTTTCCTTCCCATTTTCCCTCCCACTCCATATCTGGTCCTGCAAATCCTGTGTGCTCTTTAAACCATAAGACTGTTCCCATTTTTCTGTCCATTACATCTACCTCAGCATGAGCCCTCCTCATGGCTCACCTGTATGACTCTGGAGGTAGGGAATACATTCAAAGTTCCTGGGGTGGTAAGAGCTCGACTCATTGAAGATCTGAAAGGAGTTCCATGAGCCCCAGGAGGCTCCAGTGAGCTTGTTTCCCCCCAGAAAGATCTCCGATCAGTTGTTCTTGAGCTCTGGGGTGGACAGTATGAAATTTCCCAAACTAACTTTTCTGATGATGGGCATGGCCTTGATGCAGACCTAGGTCCATAAACCCTACTCTCAGAGTACTTATAAGGATCTGTGGTGGTTCCAGTACAGCCCAGACCACTCTTAGAGGGAATGGGCTGCATCTGTAAATTCTGGCATAAGGCAAACCTGCCCCATACCCCCTTGGACTTGAGGACTCCAGGGTGAGTAGAAGTCAATTGAATTCTAAGACTTGTGTTCCTTTCCCAAGAAAGTCTGTTTGATTGATCCACTTATTATGTATGATACACTGCAATGGCAGAGCCTAAGACATCCTGGAATGTTAGCTCAGGGGTTGCTAAGCATCTTTTGCCCAGGCTGAGTAGCTTCAGAGAGAGTGTGTGCCATACTGCCAGCCTAGAGAGCCTCTCCAGGCAAGATGGGTTAACTGTGCTGGGGGGTAGTGAATGAATGAATGAGCAGATGGATGGGTGAATAGACGTATGGACTTGAAGTCCCACCCCTTCCACCATGCACAGACTCTTACAGGCAAAGCCCCAGCTGCTAACCCCAGCTTCTTCTTGGTACTGGAAAGCTGATATCTTCTTTAAGACCTGTCAAGCTTATCACGCAGGGGGGATTTATTCAATACATTGTTTTTTTTTTTTTTTTTTTTAACTAGGTCTTGCTATTTTTGCCTGTGGAACCGCAGGCTCATTTTGCCTGGGGTACCACAGACTCAAGCAATCCCCAGCCTCAGCTTCCCAGGTAGCTGGGATTACAGACACGCAACACCATGCCCAGCTATTTTTTTGGAACTAGGTCTCACTACGTGTCCCCTGCAGGACTCAAACTGCAATCCCTGGCCGTGGCTGTGGCTTTCTAGGCTGCTGCTTACAGGCATGCGCCACCATGCCTGGCCTAATACCTTGAGGTTTGACGGGGGCAGCGCTCTATTATCTCAAGCCCTTCACACTTCAGATTTGGCAGATAAGCATGTCCCTGATCATTCATCACTGCTACTCTGCCATCCCAACAGTTGGAATAAAGCTACAACCACTTCTGTACCTCTGGTCACCTATCTGGAGCCAGGCCTCAGACTCTGGGGAGAGAGGGAAGCCAGTCGGGTGGCAGTGGAGGAGATACCTAACTCTATGGAGATGTTTGTGCTCTGATGTTTGTTGACCAGATTTAGGTCAGTCAGCATTCATCGTGCCAGGTCCAGGATTCAGGTCCCCAGCCCCATGCCATTTCCTCTTAGGGACAGAGGGAGGTCCTGAGCCATTGGTAACACAATTGAGGTCCTAATGGCTGTTGTGATCTGGGCTTGAAGGACAGAGGAGGTGCGGCATGGTGGTGGAGAGTGTGGAGCCAAAAGGGTTCAAGTCCCTTGCAGACCTTGATGGTACAGGAAAGAGACTTGATCCCTCTCCCCTACTTTCTTCCCTTATCAGAGGAGAATCATCAGGGTCTGCAGCTAGCATTGGGAGAAGTAAATTGGTTAAAACATGCAAAGAACTTTGAATAATGCTTTTACTCATAGAGGTGTTAGGAAAATGTTCAGGCTGCCTGGAGAAGTGGGTAACATGGGCAATGTGGGTAGAGACACTGGAGGTTGATTTTAGAAGAGACGTTATGCAGGAGCCTCAGGGGTAGAGGAGAGTTAGCTCTGCTGTGACATGAGATGCGAGTGTGGCCTGCTAGAGGGCATCCAATGCAAAGGCCTAGCTGGAGAAAAGCATGATGCGTTCCTGGCAGTGTCCAGGCAGCCAGAAGATGGACCAGACAGGACATGGCAGGTAAGCCTTGTGGGTGGCCTGTTAAGATGAAACAGGACTCTCCTCCACCAAACCTCAAGGAGGTGCTATAGGGCAGGGAGTTTTTTTGTTTTTGTTTTTTTGAGACTAGGTCTCGCTATTTTTGCCCATGGAATTGCAGGCTTATGTTGCCCGTGGTACCATGAACTCAAGCAACCCCAGCCTCAGCTTCCCAGGTAGCTGGGGTTACAGGTGGATGCCACCACGCCCAGCTATATTTTTTTGGAACTAGGTCTTGCTACGTGCCCCCGGCAGGACTCGAATCATGATCCCTAGTCCTGGCCGCGACTCCATAGTCTGTCACTTACAGGCATGCACCACCATGCCCGGGCCAGGGCAGGGAGTTGATGGGGCCCCATGGGGTCTAGGATGGAGCAAGTATTCTGGACTTGCCTTTCTCATGCTTTTCTCTACCTCCAGCTCTTTGATGCTCATCATACTGTACCTCTGCCCCTACTCCACTGGACCATTCTGAGTTCTCCCAGATTATTTCCACTCATTGCTCACATTGAGCCCAAACTGGTGTGACTTTGCAAAGTTACTTTAGAGTGTTATATAAGTACTAATATTATAATAGAAAACACGTAGTACTTACTACATGCTGATGACTATTGTAGTTGCTTGTACTCATTTGAGCTTCCCATCAGTCCTGTGACTCGGTGTAGTTATCATGTGCATTTTACAAATACTCAAAAAAGCACAGGAAAGTTAAACAACCTGCTCAGGTCCCACAGCAAGTGAATGGTTAGGCTAGGACAAGCTCTCAGACACCTTGACCCCAAGACCCTTCTCATAACTGCCAGCTCTACTCTACCACCCAAACAGGAGTAAGAACTACCCAGAGAAAACTAGTCATTTCTCTAGTAAGGATGTTGTCTGGGAAACTGCTGGTGACAGCACATGGATTCCTTTTGGAAGGACTGTGGGAGAGATCCTTGCCTGTTCTTGGTACCAAAAATAGTTAAGTTTTCTCCTGAGCATCTGCTGCGCTTTTGTTTTAAGACACTGGAAGCTGCACAAATGACCAGCTTTCCCTTTTTTGAGTTGGCTGCTGAGGAGCTTGGAGTCCCATTTATGGCCCAACCATATGCTGGTTGTTTGGGTTTTAAAAAGATGCATTTTTCTTAGCCTTCCTTCTGGCTCTGCCCATGTCCCCACTTTTGTCTTCCTTTTGTCCCTTACAAAAAACTTTTAAGGAACTGAAAAAATTCTTCACAAGAACATTATGTGCTCATTATAGAAGATTTAAAAAGATAAATTTAAAGACAACTATAAAAAATCCTCACTAACCCCCAATTTTAATGGTTGTGTAGTATTCCCTCCTATGGAGCTAGCTTAAATTTGGAAATCAATTGCCTGATTTTCAGACAAATGGAGGTAAAAGAAAATTCTAGGTCAATTTAAAACATTTTCATGAGCATCCTTGTAGTGACTTTGCACTTGCCAGTTTCCTTGGGCTAAAATCATAGGCTCAGATTAGCTATGTTCAATGCAAATGCAGAAATCTTAAGGCTTTGGCTATGGGTTGGCAGGTTGCCCTCCAGAAACACCTAATTCCTGCTCTCCTATTTAATTGGAGTGTCGGGTGGTGTTTTACATGTCCTTGTAAACCACTTGGAGTCCTCTTTGGAACTAGGCAGGATACAAATAAATATATAAGCTCCAAACCACTTCTGCCTCCTGATTAAATTATCCAGCCTCAAATGCAATCATATCTTTGTCTTATTAAGAGGCAGCCACTTGCTCTATTCCTGTTGGCTAATCCCTGTTAGCTAATACTCAGTGGATGGCTGCCTGTGGGATCCAACAGTAATGCCTCCTCTCCCAGGGAGTCTGGGTATTGTTTTCAAATTAAGATGTAGGTGTCCACCTGAGACAATGATCTTGGGCACCACAGTGAGAAAACTTTTCCTGCTTGTCTCATACTCAGTTAATCCTGACCTGTTATGGAGGATGCAGAAGTATTTGAAAACTCCCAGCCAGAAAAGACAATTTATGAACAACTACATGAGGGCAAAGCTTAGTCTTAGAGCCCATTGAAAGGAATATTAAACTTGGAACCAGCAGCTTAGCCAAGAAATCAGCAGGCTTTGCCAATGTTTTTGTGACATCCAAAGTGAAACAGGCTGCTGGAGCAGAGATTTCTGTCCCTGGAGAGTTCCTGGGCCCTCACACCTGCTGTTAAAAGTGTTTCCTTTAGTCTAGGCTGTTCTCTATCCCTTGGGCTGTGTCCTTCAAGATTGTGACTTTGGTTCCAAGCTAAACCCAGCCTGGAAGAGCTGGTATTTAGATGCTTAAACTTGCCAGGACATTCTAATGGTTTCCAGGACATGAACTTGACTGTGTTTGAACTTGAACCTGACTGGCGAGACTCAGGATCTTAGCTTTGCTCAGACTTGGCAACCAACTCCAGGCATTTAATTACACTGCTGCACAGAATGCTCTGGTGAGGTGTTCCCAATGCAGACAATTATTTTAGGAAAGCCATGGAGACCTTTTCTGTGTGCCACTTAAATCTTGCTTTTCTTTTACAATTTTCTTTTACAATTTATATGTTGAGAGAAAATGACTTGTTTGCTTCAAAGGACAGTAGGAAATGTAGGCAGGAGATGTTAATTATGTTGAACTGGGCTGCTCTGGAGCTGTGCAAATGAGACTTTTCTGGTGGGTTCTGTCCAAATTGCTTGGGGATCAGTGCCGGAAGTACATGAAGCTCTTGTACATAGTGTTTTTTTGTGTGTTTTTTTTTTAACGAATTTTTCAGGAAAAGATGCAAAGCTAGATCTGCATTCTCAGAACCAAGAGGGGGCTCTCTTGGGTCATATAGTCTGGGGCTATCCTTCTTGCCATGGGTCAGGCTCCCTTAGAAGCAGTGCTCGAGGAACGATTTGGACAAAAGTGTGCACCTGAAAGGAACCACTGGAGGAAGTGTGACTGGAAGTGAAGGATGCCCTTGTTAATGAGCAGGAGGCCACAGAGCCCACTGGAGCTCAGGTTCATGTGCTTTCCTAGGAGACTGTGCAATGTGTACCTTGTACCTTGTAGTTAGTTCTCTCAGCAAAGGTGAGAAGGCTAGTTAGGGTGTGTATTTTGCTAACTCCTAGGAGGCATTGCTGGGCACTGCCAGGTGGGAGGGATGTTGTCCTGCCCAGAGTAAGACAGAGTGGGCTCTGACCACCAGAGACAGCCCTTAGCAGGAGGGGATTGTCAATTGTGAGCGGTGATTCCACCTAAGTCATCCCTGCATGCAAACTGGGCTGGGATGGTAAGTGACCTCACTCCTCCATAGGGAGACTTGGACTTGTAAAGAGGGGTTTCCCCAAGTTCCATAAGGGTGTACATAAGGCGGAAAGAATGAGTAATTACAATAGCTTCAAATGACATTTATGAATGGTTTGTTTTCCTTATAAATTAGTGGAGGAGTCAAGCTCATCTGTACAATTATATCACTTGCTCACATTCTAATGTTTTTTGAAAAAAGACTTGAGTGAGTGGGAGGAAAAAGAGGTGGGCTAATAGAGTCTCCAATATAGCTTGGAACTCAGAATCTGGTTTCTCTGCCATAGAGGGAAAAGCCTCTACTGGGCGATCAGTTATTGTGGGCTTTATTTCTCTGTAAAAAATTTGTGAGTTTTGTCAGAATTTCTTCCAGGCCTATAGGAATGCATCCTGGATGAGACCAGAATCTTTCACTGTCCACTTCTCTGGCTATCACTTGCCCGAACCTCCGCTCTGGTCTCCTCCTCTACCTCACAACCCTACCTCACAGTTTTTTTTTTTTTTTTTTTCCATACAGTAGCCAGAGGGTACCCAAGTCAAGTTACTTCCATCTTCTGTTTAGAACCCTCCATGGCTCCCATTCCATTCAGAACAAAAGCCTAAGTACTCCCCGTGGTCCACAGGTGCTGCCTCATCCCTCCCTGCCTTTGTTGCTTGCTCACTCTGTTAGAGCCATAGATGTCTCCCAGGTTCCCTAAACACCTGGGGCATGGTCCTGCCTCAGGGCCTTTGCACTTGCTATTCTCTCTACCTGGAACATCCTTTTCCAGATATCAGCCTGGCTTCTCCACTTCCTTCAAGTTTTGACTCAAATAACACTGTTTCATGGAGAACTTCCCAATACTCCCCAACAAGAACCCCAGCATCCACAATCATTTCTTCACTGTATTAATTCTCCTGATGGTACTCATCATGCTTTAAATACTCAATATTACTTATTCCTCTTATGTAACTCCTAGAGAAACTGTGTGTGTGTTGTTCATTGTTGTGTTTTCAATATCCATAATAGAATGTGACACACAATAGGAGCTTAATGGAACTTCTAGAACAGAAAGATTAGGGCCTGTGACTAACTCCAGCATGTCTTGGGGAAGAGACAAAAAGGCCTGGTTTAGGGGCTCAGCATGTTTCATTCATTGCATATTCAGTGCTTTTTGAGTGTTTCTTAAGTCTCTTCATATTGTTCAGAATTTGAAGTGCCAAGTGTCCTTCTTCCCACTTTTCCCTTCTCACTAGCAACTCAAAGGCTCCAATAAGTTCTGAATTACAGAAACTTGTTTCACCCAGCAATGTGTAAGCTTATTTGACCACACAGTACCCTTTCCCCAGTATACCTGGTAAGATTGCCAGTGTTCCCAGGAGCTAGCCAAAAACAATGCCCAATTATCTGCATGCCATAACTAACTAGAAACTTATTTGGAAGGAGTCTGAAGATGAGGCCTTCTCTGTTCAAGAGCCTGAGGATTCTGTCACCTGCAGCCCAAGCTCCTCAGGAATAGGGACTGGGGAGGGGGTTGGGGAACAGTGGAAACAGTAGGGTTGTTCAGTGGCACTCCCAGATATATTTGGTATATTCCTTTTCATGGGCTGGAGGAAGCAGAGAGGAAGCTCTCGTTGTGACATAGATAAGGGGGCCTATATTCTGATGATGGTTATGGAGGTATGTGAGAAAATGAATTCCTCTGGCTGGGCATGGTGGCTCGTGCCTGTAAGCTTCAGTCTATGAAGCGGCCGGAGCTAGGGATCGTGGTCCGAGTCCTGCCTGGGGCCCGTAGCGAGACCTAGTTCCAAAAAAAATAGCTGGGCGTAGTGGCGCATGCCTGTAATCCCAGCTACCTGGGAAGCTGAGGCTGGGGATTACTTGAGTCTGTGGTACTCCGGGCAATGAGAGCCTGGGGTTCCACGGGCAAAAATAGCAAGACCTAGTCTCAAAAACAAAAAAAAGAAAATGAATTCCTGTCTTGTGGAAGGGTTAAAATGCTACAATTCCTTGACATGTTCCTTAACCCCTGTACCTCAGTCTTGTCACCTATAAAATGGAAGTCCTCTAGCCAGGCACTCAGAACATGGTCTAGTATATCTTAGGGGTCTGGTCAAGGGCATCTATTGTTTCCCAGGGTTCCCTTTCTCTTGCCGTGAGGGTAGAAAGAATTCCCCATTGGGTTTCTGCTTTCTTTTTCTTTTTCTTTTTTTTTTTTTTTTTGAGACTAGGTCTTGCTATTTTTGCCCGTGGAACTGCAGGCTCTCGTTGCCCGGGGTACCACAGACTCAAGCAATCCCCAGCCTCAGCTTCCCAGGTAGCTGGGATTACAGGCGGGTTTCTGCTTTCTGACCCCAACCTCCTTGCAGACTCTCTTCCAAAGTCCAGAGGAAGGCTGGCAGCTGTACACCTCGGCTCAGGCCCCTGATGGGAAATGCATCTGCACGGCTGTGATCCCTGCACAGAGCACTTGCTCCCGAGATGGCCGAAGCCGGGAGCTACGGCAGCTGATGGAGAAGGTAAGGCTCTTCCAGGTTCTCCTGGGAAAATGTTCCATTCCCATCCTGCCCTCTTCCTGCATCCAGATCAGCCTGGGGCCAGATCTAGCCATGCAGATCACTCCGAAATGCTGGATAACCTGACTCCCCTACAGGTGGATATTTTGGAGAAGCAACTGAATGCTGTGTGGGGCCAGGAAGGAAAATACCAGCAGCAGCCCTATCATATACCTCCAGTCAGCCCTTTAGTTTGCTAGTCTTATCTACTAAGAAGGCATTCTATGCCCTTTGGGGAAGGGTCTCACCCTTCATCCCAAGAGACTCAAATTCCTTCCCACTCTGATCATGGTCATATAAAATGGTCCCCACTTAATACATCCCCTAAGTGTTTTGGTGTCCTATATAGACTCATTGTGTCCCCCGTCACTGCCCAACTAGATGGCCGTTAGTCACCTCTAACATCTTGGTGTTAAAAGGGACCAACAGCCTCCCACCGTCAACGTCTAGAGGAGGAGACTGAGGTTTGGCAGGGAACAGAAGAGACCTGTGTTGGCTCTGGAATCACAGCTGCAGACTACTGTGTGCCCACACCACCAGAATCACTTTCCTCAGCAATCTGGGACATCCGCATGGTGTCTGCTGATTGCTGACAATGGCTATAAAAATGTTTTGTGACATCCAGGATGGTTATCAGGCTGTTGCACTTCTGCAAACTTCATGTTATGAAAATCTATATTTCAACAAGTATCCAGCATTCTCTCTGGGTTCACTTTAGCTATCCTAGCTGGGTGGAGCTAGGGGCCCCTCAGTGTGGGTTAGGAGAGGCCAGGGCAAGGGAATTTCAGTTCATTTGTCTAGTCAAAAAGCACTTATTGAGCATCCATTAGGGCTGTTCTGGGCACCGGGGATTCAGCTGCGGACAAGATAGACACCACATTTGCTTTTGCGGTTCCACCTGAAGGAGGCAAAGAATAGTAGTCACAGCTGAGAAGATCCCCAGGTAAAGGAGAGGGGTTACTAAGAGGATTTTTCAGAGAGGGTCACTCTGAGGAGGTGATGCAGGATTTGAGACCTGAAGGATGGGAAGCATCATGAGAGAAGTCCGACAGAAGATCAATCTTGAGGAGGGAGGGGGCCTATGTCTAGGAAGAGCAAGAGAAGTGGGCTGAATGGATGAATGTAGGACTAGCATGGGGGCTGTGGAGCAGAAAGGGAGCCAGTGTTCTTGTGAAAAGCTCCTTCTGGCCACTGTATGAATGTCAGCTGGCTTCTGGGAACAGGGAACCAGGTAGAAGGGGAGAGAAGATGGTGGCCATATGAGTTAGGAGTGGATGGATGGATGGATGGATGGATGGGGCAGGCTGCTGGTAAAATCAGGGAAAAGAAGGTTGGTGGTTGATGTCTGACCTTCAGCTCTGTCAGCTTATCCATGGCATCTTTGGGGCATGAGTGTCTTTGGCTCTCTCTCATCCTCCCTGATCCTAGGTTCAGAATGTCTCCCAGTCCATGGAGGTCCTTGAGTTGCGGACCTACCGTGACCTCCAGTATGTGCGTAGCATGGAGATCCCCATGCGGAGCCTGGACACACGGCTCCGAGCTGCCGATGGTTCTCTCTCAGCCAAGAGCTTTCAGGTAGGTTCTTCTGGGTTCAGGTCAGAGGTCAAAGGAAATACGGGAATCAATGCCCATTAGTTCTGAGTAAGGTTCATCTAGGAAGAATTGTGAATAAGGCACTGTAGAGACCAAAGGTCATTTGTACATCAAAGAAAAGAGGTGAAGCATGTGTCAAAGGTTGGGGTTAGGTTTGGGTCAAAGGTTGGAGGTCAGGATTAGTGAAGATTCTGTCTTGGTGGGTAGGAGCTGAAGGACAGGATGACAGAACTGCTGCCCCTAAGCTCAGTCCTTGAGCAGTACAAGGCAGACACGCGAACCATCGTGCGCCTGCGGGAGGAGGTGAGGAATCTCTCTGGCAGCCTTGCAGCCATCCAGGAGGAGATGGGCGCCTACGGGTACGAGGACCTGCAGCAGCGGGTGATGGCTTTGGAGGCCCGGCTCCACGCCTGTGCCCAGAAACTGGGTATGCCATTATCTTTGACCCTGACCTCTGACCTCTCTGCCTACCCCCCAGTATCATCTATATGCCCAATAGGGGGATATGGTTTTGACTTCTTTGACCTTTAATTTCTATATCCAAAATAAAAAATAAACCCATAAGCTGGAAATAACTCTGGCCCTTGACTTCCAGTCCTTCACCCCCAACCTGACTTCATCTTGGGACTAGATTTCTGAAGCATCCCTGGTCCCAGATTTTTCCATTTTGCTGACTCCAACTCATCCTTGCCCTGCCTCTCTTGGCTCTTCCGATTCCCCACTCTCATCCCTGTTCCTGCTTCCCAGGCTGTGGGAAGCTGACTGGAGTCAGTAACCCCATCACCATTCGGGCCATGGGATCCCGCTTTGGCTCCTGGATGACTGACACGATGGCCCCCAGTGCGGATAGCCGGGTAAGTTACTGTACCCACCCTTGGAGTTAGAGCCCAGGAGGACTCGGCCTGTGGCTGTTCAGTTACCTAGCAATTCTACACTAGTGACTCTCTTATAGTGTCTTATGATCACCAGGGTCCATGGGCCTCCCCTTAACTATCTAGTGATCATCAAGTGACCAACAAACTTCCAGTGCTGGGAATACCAAGTCAATTGACCTCTAATAAGTACTGTTGACCAACTCCCAGTGATAACTGAGCTGTAGTAACTACGCAGTGCTCAGTGCCTTTCCAAGGGCTAAAGGACTCCTAGCACTGCTCGGTGACCTTTGGATTTCCAGTGTCCTCCATGGTCATGATAGCACATCACCTCTAATAAACATCACCATCCAGTAGCAGCCCAGTGACAATCTTAGTGACTGATAGTGGCCACTGGATGTCACAGATTATAGCAGTATAGCAGGATTACCTCCACCCTGCTTTAATAGTTGGCCTGCTGATTGTTGACCTCCAGGGATTATGGTGCTACAACTCAGTGACTGGCTTTGGGGCTTGGATTTTGCATACTGCTCTTACCAATTCTTAGCTAGGGCAACTCCAGCAGTTTCCTTATTGTCTTGATAAGATAAAGTTAACTTGATAACTTAATAAAGATAACTTATCTTCAAAAATGGTCATGATAACTTCCAACATTAACTTTTAAAAACACTTAGCACAATAACCAGAACTAGTATGGACACTCACAAATGATATGACCATCATCAGTGAGTGATTATGTTATACTTGGTCACCTTGTAGTTAGGCAGTGAGTTCAAGTGACCACCAATCACTCAAAACCTGTCCAGTAGCCTATAACCACTCCATAGCCAGTGAATGGACTGGTGAATTCCTGGGTCCAGAATTGCTGAGGGACTGCAACTGCCCATATCTTTAGGGATGAAACACTGTTCAAATCATGTATATTTTAAAACCGATCGTCCTTATCACTAGTCATGATTGTTCATCAAAGGTTTTTGAAGTCCCATAACTGAGTAATGAACATTCAGTCACTGTTGATCCCTAGTGGTCATGGTTGATTCCTGAGTGGTTGCTGGAACCTCTGGGTCACTGCCTTAGTCCCCCTGTGACCAGAGCTCTCCCGTAGGTTTGGTACATGGATGGCTATTACAAGGGCCGCCGGGTCCTGGAGTTCCGCACTCTGGGAGACTTCATCAAAGGCCAGAACTTTATCCAGCACCTGCTGCCCCAACCCTGGGCTGGCACGGGCCACGTGGTGTACAATGGCTCCCTGTTCTATAACAAGTACCAGAGCAACGTGGTAGTCAAGTACCATTTCCGCTCACGCTCTGTGCTGGTGCAGAGGAGCCTCCCGGGTGCTGGCTACAACAACACCTTCCCATATTCCTGGGGTGGCTTCTCTGACATGGACTTCATGGTGGATGAAAGCGGGCTCTGGGCTGTGTACACCACCAACCAGAATGCAGGCAACATCGTGGTCAGCCGGCTGGACCCGCACACACTCGAGGTCATGCGGTCCTGGGACACTGGCTACCCCAAGCGCAGCGCCGGTGAGGCCTTCATGATCTGTGGTGTTCTCTACGTGACCAATTCCCACCTGGCTGGGGCCAAGGTCTACTTCGCCTACTTCACCAACACGTCCAGCTACGAGTACACAGATGTACCCTTCCACAACCAGTACTCCCACATCTCCATGCTGGATTACAACCCCCGGGAACGGGCCCTTTACACCTGGAACAATGGCCACCAGGTGCTCTACAATGTCACCCTCTTCCATGTCATCAGCACTGCTGGGGGCCCCTAAGGGTGGCCCCAGCTCAGGCTGCCACATTAGAGCTGCTGGGGCCCCTTTCTGCTCTGCCTGTGTCCCTTCAAGTTTATCTTGTCACTAGCTCTATCTCTATCCTCCCCTTCTGTCTTTTTTTCCTCTCAAGCTTTTATTCTCTTGCATTTCTATCTGTGCGTTTTCTCAATGTTCTCCTTTATTGATCTGATTTTGATACTCCACATCTTTGTCTTTCTGCTTTTCTCTGAATATCCCTTTCTTTTTTATTGATTGAACTTTCCAACTCTCTCTCCCCCTCCCCTCCTTGCCCTCGTAGTCTTTGCTCCCCATCCACCATTCTCTCCCTCACCCTGCACCCTTCCTGCTCCCTTTTCCCCTAAGGAGTTGATTGCATGGATCTATTTCTTTTTCTATTTACACTTTTTCTTTCCGGGTTGCTGGAATAAATGGGACCTTTGACATTTGATGCTCTGGGTGCTCTGTGTATCCACGAGGGGCAGAGGTGAAGGATAAGTTGAGTTGTGCCTTCTTGTCTTCTGCAAGGGGAGGGCAAAGAAGGGACCTTGAAGGGATGAATCTTCTGGAAACAGATGGGGAGAGCAGGCTATTTTGATCAAAAACAGTTCACCTAAAAACAATTTGATCAAAATAGCTATGAATTCTATCACTGGCTTCATAGGATATTCTCCATGATTGGTTTTTCACTCATTGATCACTGTACTGCATCACTGTGCACCACTGGGCTGTCTGGCAACTTTTTAAATGGGTTTAAACAACTGACTATGTACTAAGACAGTAGAACATTTCCTTTTTCTTTCTCTAGTTTTAAAATTGTAAAGGAATCATACGTGTTTTCAGCTACCTAATATCTAGGTGCTAGAAATAGCCTGGGAAGTACACCAGGTTCCTGCAATTGACACTCCACCACACCCCACCCCCAAGCCTGGAGTCCTTTAGGTGGCATTTGGGCCTGAATGGGCCCCAAGGAAGGGACTGAGGCTTCTGGAGGGGAAGGGCAAGCAAAGCCAGGAAATTTTGGAGGCAGGAGGGGTAAGAGAGGGAAGAGCCGAGGTAAGAGAAGCAGCAGAGGCAAAATCCTCAGAATCCTTGGCTCCTCAGAATCCTTGGTGGAAGACTAAAGGATGCCTTGGTTCACAGAGGGGAAGAGTAAGATCTTGGTAACCTAGGGGAGACAGACTGCCAGTGAGGGAAGTAGAGTTGCATTGTACCCACTGAATCCAGAGCAAGAACACTGCAAAAAGCCCCACTGACCCAGGCAGACCCCACCCTGCTGAGGCCACAGAGGTGGCAACCCTGCTTGGAGGGGACTCTTATCTTCCCACCGCTAATGGCCTCCTGATTAAATCATCTCTGCTTACTGCTGGCATTCTCCAGGGGAACTGGGAAACCAATTGTAGCCATAATGCTACAAAACCAATGAATAATAAATGTGACTGCCTAATGCACTCATTTAAAAACAATTTTTAAAGAAATCATCAAGAAAAGTAATTAATTTACATTTAAATTTACAAGTCTGACAATGAAAAAGAATAGATTCCTGGATGAGCAAGCTGAGAGGTGCTTTCCTCCTACCTGCTTTGAAAAAGGCCAAGACAGAGGGAAGAGGGAGGGGAAGGTATAAGAACGATTTACTGAGGTTGTGATTTAAAGAATAAAAATAAATTTAAAAAATAAAAATAAATGAAAAAGGCCAAGACACTTGGAGACTGAGCATGGGAGTGGGGAAGCAGGTCCTCAGTTTCTAACATGCAAGTCTTCCAAAAGAAGATGCAACACTGAGAACGGTGGAGGTCAATGGAATCCGCAGACATGGAAGCCACACCCTGAAACTGGGCATGGTGTGAGCTGCAGCTGCAGCTCCTCAGATGCCTGAGGATGCGGGCATCTTCACCATCTCCCCACACAGAGCACTCCTTATGCTTGGATGGCCTTTGTTCCAGGTAACATAGGAAGTTCTGTAGCCTACCCTGTGGCAGTACCTGCCTTACCTGAGTGTGAGCCATCTAGTACTGTCTCCTTAGCCAGCCCTCTGGGAAGGAGTTTGTACCAAGAGGTGCCAGACCAAAGGAATGGCTGACGACACCATCACCCTTCTGAAGGCATAGGGTTTATGGCCCCAATTCTGGAAAGGAGAGGGTGGGTGGGACTGTGGAGCAGGTGAGGAAAGCCATAGTCACTTAATAACAAATCACTTTGATGCTGAGTGGACTCTGGGGGCATGTTTCTCTAACAGTAACATTCTTTCTTATTTGGATTTTGCTGCTGCAGAATTCAGACAGAGGTGGGCCCACAGTCAGGCAGTCAGGCCCAGACCATGGGACACCCAGGACAGAATGCACCTAGGGACAGGGGCAGGACCACATACACCCATGCACATGTGCCCAAAGTGACAGGGAAGGCCACAAAGACCACAGATATCAGATCACCAAGACTGTGGCACAGATCAACTCCCTAGTGGACCCTTCACTTTGGAGCAGAATCTCACACACTTTCTGGTCTCTCAACCATGCACTTCTTATCCTCCCCCAAGGTTCCAGTCAACCAGGGGATTGCAATTACTCCTGACTCCGTGGAACTGCTGGTGCAAGTAGTGTAACTGTTGCCTGTCTCGTGACCCCCATGGGCAAGGGAAGATTTTGCCTGGAGGTGCAGCCAAGTAGCCAGAGTGCAGAGGAAATTCATTAAACCTTTGTAATGATAAATGCTCTGGCAGGTATAGGCAGAGAACAACTGCTCCAGACTCTGACCAGAGTGGAGTTAGCCTAGATGACTGGCTAATCAGTCCTGGGGGGTTGGGGGAGGGTTTCCCTTGAGGTGGCACCAGGCAGAATTATTTTGTCGAGGTCTCCAAACCAAGATCTGGGTTTGGAGTAGCAGGGGTAGGGGGAAGCTATGTAACCTCCTCTGCCTCACTAACAAAACTGAGACCTCAGTTCAGGTCTGTGGTAGCTGTGGAGGTGGTGAGCAGGTATGCTCACTGCCCCCACCCAAAGAGGGGGTGCCCACCACAGGGGTCCTCTCTGCTCCAAGACAACCCGCATGTTCCAGTAAGGGGCTTTTTCTCCCCCTACTGGCTAGGCAGGAGTCCCACTCCCAGAGGAAGGGCAATAACCTCTCCTTTCCAAGCCAGGCCTTTGCTGTTGCCATGGTAACAGCATCTACACTAGGCCCTGAGTCTGGCAGCAGGAACCAGGAACAAACTGCCAGAAAAGCTTGTGGTGACAGGGAAGTTAGGCAATTTGTTTTAAGGGGAAAATAGCAGCTGTGTGGAAGGGGAGTGTAGAGAGCACCCAGGGATGAAGGGCTGCAGTCTGACTCTTGTAGATTGCCTCAGTTCTATCCCAACTCAAAACCTTATGAATCAGGCATTGTCCATATATCCTAGAATATTCTTGAACCCAAGTTTGAGGACTACTAGTGAACAGCAATTTACTTCTCTGGGAACCTGGCTGCTGAGAATTCCTGCTACGATTCTCCCTGCCCCCATTCTGCTCCAGGGGTCCAGGATAAGAAAATCTCTCAGAGAGATGCAACTTAGATACTTGGACATTAGAGGTGGTAACAGAAGACCCAGCCCTTTCTACCCTTACTTCAACAAGGAGGAAATGAGACACAAGACAGCAGAGTGGTGGTTCCAGATTTAATTGAGGGTGCAAGGGTGCATCTGGTACCTGTGTGCAGAGAGCCCCTCCGCAGGCAGCCTGGCACCATGCTGAGCATCTGCTTTTTGCAAATGAATAGAGGAACACAGCATAACCAGAAACAACTTGAGGCCCTCCCTTCTCCCCATGGTCCCCACTCCCCACCCCTATTCCTGTACCTGGGGGGTGGAGTGGGGACAGAAGTGGCTATTCAGCTGACTAGGCTTTCTCTTTAGGACAGGTCCCCCCCACCCCCTGGATCTGAGCGCCTCTTTACCCCCACTGCCCTTCTGAAGTCAATTCCTAAAGGGAGAGGACAATCTGACAAGGGCAGCCCCAATGTGTGTGTGTGGGGGGGGTTTAGACAGGGAGCAGGGACCTCAGTGCCCGCCCCCTCCCCCCATCATGAAGAGCCCCCTCCCAGCCATTTTGGGAACAATAAATACTGTGTGACATAAGCAGGGAGGAGTGCCGCTCACTGGCCCTCACAGTGAGACTGGTGCTGGTGGGCCCAGCAGCCCTGCCCCACCTGGCACGCAGGTCAGGTCTGGGCTGCCTACACCCCTCACTCCGTGCGAAGGATGATGTGGATGCCGGAATCCGTGAACACAGGCCCGCTCATCTCCCCCGTCCGCAACGCAAAGGAGGCATCTTCAAATGGCTTCTGCATCTGACCTAGTGAAGCGTGAGGGGTGGTGTGCGCAGGTCAAGGCCTGGCTTGCTGCAGATCAGGACAGGCAGGGTGCACACATGTGGCTCCTACTTGCGCATCCCACTCACACTCATTCATCAGAGGGTTTATGGGCCTGTCACAGTGCTTTGGCCCAGTGGAGGATGGGGTGGGGGGTGACAGGCCATTGGGAAGGCCCTGGAAAGATAGTATGAGTGATGATGGCAGAGATGGTGACACCACTGTGCATTTAGACACATTTGGTGGTCTCCCTGTGCTAAGTTCTCAGATCTGCCCCCTTATCTGTCCTGCCTGGCTCCTGGGGTGGGTGGGTTGGCAGCCTGGAGTCCCCTGTTGGCTCCTCCACACCCCAGCCCCATCCTGGGCCCCTCCCTTCTCACTGCCCTAGCCAGACAGGTCTATTGACCTGATATCTCCTCCCTATATCCTTGGCTTCCCCATATGTGAAAGCAGAGAACAGGACTCTGGGGTATATGTCTTGAACTCTCAGAGAAGCAAATGATCGGAACTACCACCTTTGTGGGCCTGTGATGGGGAAAACTATGTAGACAAAGACTCCCACACCAGGAAGGGGAAGGCTGTGCAGCACTCCCAGGTCTGACCCCCCCTCTCCAACCTCCCCCAAGCCTGAGGGTGGGACTATGCTGCCACCTGGTGGACCCCAAAGGCTTGTGCAGCAGTGACTGTCCCTCCTGACCTCTACCCTGCCAGGGCTTCCCACTGGTGGGCTGGAGGGTCCCTCCAGGGCTTGGTGGTGCCCTTTCCTCGCGCACCTCTGCTGAAGGCACCCAGGTCACCCCTGGCCTTGGCTGAGCTGCAGTCGCTGAACTGTGAGGCCAGAGATTCAAAGTCCTCCTCTCCCGACTTGATCTTCTGTATGTAGCCTAGGGACAGACACAGGGAGACCTTCACATCAGTCAGGGGCAGGCAGATAGGGGTTGCAGGGAGTTGGCTCCAGTGGGAGAGCAGAAAGGAACCATGCAAGCCCAGCCCATTTCTGTGCACACACTGGAGTGCCCCCTCCCCAATGCCAACCCCCATCAGATGCCTTCTCAGGCACACCCTAACAGTCATGGCTGGAATCTGCACCTTGAGTTCGCACAGCACCTTGAGGTGGCCTTCCACAGACACGCACACTGCCATCTGTCCACACATACTGAATAGCCATGTTAGGCTATGTACCCCATTCCTATACGGGAATCCCTTTTTGACTCTCCTCCCCAATACTCATGAAAACAGTATCACCTCTTCCCACACACCTGCGTACTTGGTGTAAAAAATCTACCTCCAGACCCTGTTGGGAAGAGATCAAGAGATGGGATAGACATTGAAGAGGAACTCTGGGACCTCCCAAGAGTACTCAGGGCAGTGGTTGGCAATATTTTCTAGCAACTTTGAGGAGAAAGGCAGGAGACCAGGGCTCAAGCCCAGTTCTGCACAGAAGTTGGCCAAGTCCTGATAGAAAGGTCTCAGCTGCCCATCTGTCAAAAGTGGGAGTGGAAGCTCACTGGGGTATGCACTGGCCCTGAGGTGGACTGGGCAGGGCTTTTTTCCTGGCTGCCTGCTCAGGGTGTCAAGAGTACACTGGATGATGATTCCCTTTACAGGAGGGAAGGTAAAGGGTAACTCTAAGGAAAATGGCTCTAGTGTGACTCATGTTGGGGAGCAGAGAGCACAAGAGTTGTAAGTGTATATGTGTGCCAGTCAGTCAAGGCTCCTTAGGTGAGAAGGAGCTACCAGCTGCTTCCTTGGGCCCAGACAGTAGTCCTTAGAGCCAGACCTGGCCTTTCCTTCCCAAAATGGCCTGTCCTGCTGCTCCTACCAGCACTCCTGGCACATGACTAGACATCTGCCAGACCTTGTACACAGTTCCTGGGTGGGCCCCAGACTACCCCTCCCTCAGGCCACCTTGCTCAACCTGACAACTGCTCTCCTGGGGGGAATTGATCCTGATAGGTGGCACCAAGGGTCACACACAGGCCCATAACTCAAGCTGAGGTCACTAGCCCAGGTTGGATGTGATAGTCACCCCAACATACCTGCTACTGGGTTTCTGAACAACCAATGTGACACTAGTACTAGTCTGTCTGCACCTGTCTGACCCTGCTTGATGCTCTGAGGCCTCCATCCAGCACTGAACTGGCACAGGGCTTTCAGCTCCTGTCTTTCCGCAAAGCTGCCATCATCCTCCCACCTCAGACTAGAGTAGAAATGGCAGATGGTGACAACATGCTCATCACCCCATCTCAGTGCACATCATGGCAAAACCACAACACAGTGACCTGGCTGCTCTGCTTGACCGCTAAGGTCATCCTTCCCACCCCTGCCCTGCGCATGTCTCAGGTCCCAATCACCTCGGCCTGCCCCATGTCCCCATTTTCCCTGCTTGCTCTATGTTCCTGTCACTCCTGTTGTGCCCTGACCATCTTCCTACCTCTGAGCCTGAACCATTAGTCATTTTGTCAGCAGGCCACAGTGACATGCAGCAAAGGGCCCAGCACCGGGCTCTTGACAAATATCCCTTGCTGTTCTCCCTTGTGTGGGCTGTGTGTCTTAGTGACAAGCTACCTCAGTTTCTCTCAGTGCTAAACTACATCTGTGTGGTTGGCCTCACTGTCTTTAGACTCTGTATAGTTGGGACTTCTGCCTGAAACCAACAGGAAGGGAACACCTCTCGGGGCTGCTAGGAGGTCCCTGTGCCAGACAGATTCATCAGTGACCCTGATCCGAGCCTGGAGTCACTAGCATACCCTCCCTCCTGGCCCTGGACTTCTGGTTACTTTCAGTCTCAAGCAGCTTTGAAAGTTATTCTCTTGTCTTTTATCTGTGCCTAATATGTCAAATGGGGGACTGTGTGATGCCCCTACCCATTCACCTTACCCTTTTCCATGGTACCTGCTTGAGACCAAGATTCATAATTGGTCAAGCACTTGAGGAGCCAGGCTGGGTCCCGAGAACTGCACTGCCCTACCACATCCTCCAGCAGCTAGGCCCACAGGTGTAAGCACATGCACATACACAAATTATTATCAATCTAAAGATCGAAATCCTGGCTTTTGCCCTCCACCCCCACAATATTCACAGCACCCAAATCTTCCTCTAACCAGCTGGTTCTCTTAGAAAAGCCTCTGCCTGTGTGAAAGCCTGAAATTGCTTTTTTTTTAGACTAGATCTTGCTATTTTTGCCTGTGGAACCGCTGCTCATGTTGCCTGGGGTACCACAGACTCAAGCAATCCCCAGCCTCAGCTTCCCATTTAGCTAGCATTACAGGCATGTACCACCATGCCCAGCTATTTTTTGGGACCAGGTCTCGTTATGCTGCCCTGAGCAGGACTCGAACTGTGACCCCTAACCCCAGCTGTTAGATAGGCTGAAGTTTACAGGCACATGCCACCATGCCTGGCTTGAAATTGCTTTTTAAAAGACACTTGATCCCTGAACACCCCTTACCAGAGTCTGGTTATAGACCAACATACATCATAACTTTTCAGAGCCCTTGTCACCCCTCAGCTCAGCCTCACATCCCTCTATATCATGTCTTTCCCAGTCCTGCTCTATCTTGGTCCCCCACTCACCTTGAGGCCTTTGCTCAGGTATCTCTTCCTTGCCAAAAGTTTGCCTGCTATCCTCTGACTTCACCAAGGAGCCTCTCCTAAGACCCATGGGCCCTGCATCACCTGTATCCTGTCTATGCCTGTTGCCCGCCTCCCACTTGGAGGAGAGGAGCTAGGTCAGTCTTACTGCTGTGATGCTATGATGCTGAAGATATGCAAAGATAAGGTATTCACAAATGTTTAAGAAATTCACATATAAAGCCAGGCACGGTGGCTTGTGCCTGCAAGCTTCATCCTATGAAATGGCTGGGGCTAGGGACCGCGGTTTGAGTCTCGCTCGGGGCAACACAGCGAGACCTAGTCCCAAAAAATAGCTGGGTGTGGTGGCGCACGCCTGTAATCCCAGTTACCTGGGAAGCTGAGGCTGGGGATTGCTTGAGTCGGTGTTACCCTGGGCAACATGAGCCTGCGGTTCCATGGACATAAATAGTGAGACCTAGTCTCAAAAAAAAAAAGAAGAAATTCATGCATAAATGAGACAGAAACAGGTCATAGGGAAGAAGGGCAAGGGATCCACTGTTGGGGCTGATTAGGAAGAAATGTTTCTGTGAACTTCAGAACGAAATGCTAATGGACAGAGAAATAGTGCATCCCAGACAGTTCTGATTTGATTCCATCAAAACCTGCAACCTCATCCAACAGACTCCAGGTGAGAGCTAGTTGGCCTTGGGTGGCATCTCCAGGAACTCCCAGTTTGGAACAGGGACTTTCCACCTACTTCAGGAACCCTGACATTAAGATGCACAACCAAGGGTCCTTTATCTCTGCTGGCTGATCAGGGGTTGATGGTCCATAGTTATCCCTGAGGTCGAAGAAGGCCTCACTACCTCAAATGCTATCTTTGGGTCCCAGCTCTCTAGCTCATGAGTGCTATTATTCTGATAGGTAACTTTGTCCCTTGGCGCCTTACTCTCCCGGTCTGCAAAGCAGGATAATGAGCAACTTGTACCTGGAAGGATTGCAGTGAAGAGTACAGATGACTTCTGGAGCAGTGCAAGTAACCTACCTGTCAATGTGTGTGGTAAGGACTGAATATTTGAGTCTCCCAAATTTGTATGTTGTAGCCATAATCCCTAATATGACTGTCTAGAAATAGGGCCTGTATGGAAGTAATTTATGTTAAAATGAAGTCCTAAGAGTAGGTCCCTGATCTGCTAGGGTGAGTGTCCTTATAAGGAAACTGGACCATATCATCCCTGTCCCTTTATGCAGGTACCAAGGACAGTGCCTTAGCAGGTGAACTGGTCTCGGATTTTCAGCCTCCAAAACTATGGGAAATGTACGTCTGCTGCTATGCCACCTAGCATTCTGTGGTAGCAGCTCAAACTGACTGATACATGGAAATTATTTATGGTATATCGAATGCAGAGATTTATGACGCTATAAAGGTTTAGAGACAAACTAGGGATGGGGCTTGTCAGGGAAAAAGGTGGTAAGTTGAGATCTGTGGTCGCAGAGACACAAGATGCAGTAAGAGTCCAGAGAGATCAGAGACCCAGTCTTGAGTCACTGGGGCTTCAAGGGAGCCACCACCTTGGGTGGGACACTAGGCCAAAGCTGTTCAATGACCCTGGGACCCCAGACAGGCGTGTATGTGGTGACCTGTTCCTCACACTTGGGGCCTTCCTGGAACCTTGGGAGAGGCAGTGCCTCCTCTCCCCTATGTTCTGGCCTTCTCAGACAAGAACACTGGCAAGAACATGCACAGGCCCTCAGATCCCTGACAACCCTGGTCACAGACCAGCAGTTGCAGAGGAGCTGACACTGGGGAAAAAGAACCTCAGCATAAACAGTGGATACTCTGGCTCCTGCCAAAGGCAGCTTGTCCTGTTAGTTTAACCAGGGAGCACTGCTCTAAATGGGTGCTCACGAGACTTAGGCCCAGGTTGCCAGCAGCAGTGTGCAGCCCAAGTTCTGACATCCTAAGGAACAAGACCATCACTGGCAGAATATCTAAGCTCATGCAAGAGAAGATAAGGCCACTGTGCCCTCCAATATCACCCTCCTACTGACTCCTGAGGAGCTGTGTCAACATACTGGGTCTAAGAAGGGGAGGTCACAAAGATAATCAGAGGCTGTGTATGGTGCATTCTGCCCCCCCGCCTCCCATGACAGGCTCTTTGCATGGGCCACAGGGAAGCAGCAGTGACTGCTGGCATGCAGATGCTTTGTTCTGTCTTTGTCCTCCAACACATGAGCTGAATGACTGAAATAGGGTTCTGCCATAGAGACAGTGATCCCACCACTCTGCTGAGCATTTGGTTCCTGGTCTGAATCTGGATCTTCATAACCATCCTGTGTCTCATGAGGGCAGAGGCTAGAGCATGAAGACACTTGCTGCAGGCCATGCTAGTTTTAACCTTACCCAACCCTGTCCATCCAACCCATCACCTAGTCCTCTGCCCCCTCAATCTTCTGTAGCTTGCTCCCCAACTCCTTGCTCTTAAGTATACAGTCACATTGCCTCTAGCTACAATCTCTCCAGTTTTCACTGAACCCTCAGAGTCTACACTGATGTAAGGTTAGACTCCAGCACCTGGGGAGCTAACATTCTAGGTAGGGGCAGATAGGCATAAGACAAGCAAAAAAAACATGATAATTTTAGTCATTAATAACTTCAAGGAGAAAACTAACCCAGGGTGCTGATTAATTTCCCACACACCCTCCCCAAAACTCAGGCTGACTTTAGTACCCGCAGACTCACTCTGCAGTGTCACCAGTCACTCATCCTTCCATCCCAGAGACAGGAGAATCCCATCACCTGCTGCACCCCAGCACATGCCTACGTGCCAGTTCTTGTCCCAAGGGTTCCCTATGGCTTGGCTGGTCTGCTGAACCCTAGGACCTGTTTGCAGATGCCTCTACAATATTTCTTCCTTAGGCTTCTAGAACAAGTCCTTTCCCACACTGCACCCTGAGTCCCTACTACCAATGCCGGCATTCCTGCCGCTTAGTTTCCAATGCCTCTTACCTGTTGCCCATTCTTGGGGACCTGCAGGCCTCAGAACAGAGGCCACTCAAGCTAGGGGGACCCAAGACCCAAGAGGTCAGCTCCTGAATCTCAGCTTTCCCCACCCACCTCCTCTTTCCCTGGAATAACCTGATTGATCTCACTGCTCAACAATTCCAACTAGTCAGGGATCTGGCCCTCCAGCTTCCCTGGTCCTTCATACTGCAGCCATAAGAATGAGGCACAGCACCATGGGGGCACTCTTATGGACACATATGGTCAGGCATTTCCTGCTGCATCCAGGCAAAACTTCAGTCTCACCTCACTTGAGAACTTCCAATGCTTGGCCAGGAGCTATCCCTAAAGGGTCTCATTTCAGTCCCTGCATGCCTGAGTCCTGGGCACAGCAGGGCTTTTTTATCTGCCATTTCCTCTGTTAGGAATCCTTCCAGCTGCCTACTGGCTCATAAACAATACCATGAGGCCCGGCATGGTGGCACATGCCTGTAGGTAGCAACCTAGGAAGCCACGGCTGGGGCCAGGGAGCATGATTCGAGTCCCACTGGGGGCACGTCGTAGCGAGACCTAGTCCCAAAAAAATAGCTGGGCATGTTGGCACACACCTGTCATCCCAGCTACTTGGGAAGCTGAGACTGGGGATTGCTTGAGTCTGTGGTACCCCGGGCAATGTGAACCTGCGGTTCCACGGGCAAAATAGTGAGACCCAGTTTCAAAAAAAAAAAAAATAATAAATAAATAAATAATACCGTGAGTATAAACAAAGGTCAAGCTTGGTGTCAGGAGGTATAAACACAGTTGGGATAGGTCCGGTGTAAGGGTGTAGGTATAAGATCCTACAGCAGTGATATGATAGTAAAACAATGCCAATACTGACTGATCATGGTGCTAGTCACAATCACCTTGGTGACCATTAGCTACTGCAGAATATTTACTAGGCTAGCCATGTCATTCATGCTTTCTTGCATTAGGCTAGAGTCCTTGAATTACCTTATGAGGTGGGCCCTATGAATAAGATACTGAAATTAATCTTCCAGGTGAAAAGACTGAGGCTCAGAGAAGTTCCATAACTTGCTTAACATCACAGCCAGAATCTGGCAGAGTTAGATGAGAACTAGGTTAAGTGCAGGTGAGGAACTGGTGATTTTTTGGGAGCTGAGATCTCTGGGATTTCTAGTGGAGTAGGCTGAGATGATGATGATGAAACAGCATGGCAGAATGAGACCAGTGCTAAAAGAGCTGCCTTAGTCACATGTGGCTGTTGAATCCTTGTGATATGTAGCTATGGTGATTGAGGAATCAGTCTTAATACTGATTTTAATTTAAATGGAAATAGCCACATGTATGGGCTGGGCACGGTGGCTCGTGCCTGTAAGCTTCAGCCTATGAAGCGGCCGGGGCTAGGGATCACGGGTCGAGTCCCGCCTGGAGCCCGTAGTGAGACCTAGTTCCAAAAAAATAGCTGGGCGTGGTGGTGTGCGCCTGTAATCCCAGCTACCTGGGAAGCTGAGGCTGGGGATTGCTTGAGTCTGTAGTACCCCAGGCAACGAGAGCCTGCAGTTCCACAGGCAGAAATAGCGAGACTTAGTCTCAAAAAAAAAAAAAGAAATAGTCACATGTAGATGGTGATGACCACTCTAGCTGGTTCTAGACCAGGATTCTATGATTTATGGCCCATGAGCTATGATTTATGGCCGGCCCATGATTTTGTAAAAAACTTTCATTGGCACACAGCCACACCCATTTGTTTATAAATCATCTACTCCTGCATTCACATTACAAAGCACAGTCTATGTGGCCTACACAAGGACCTGGCTTTTTAAGAAGGTTGTCTACTGCTACCTTAGATTGTGGAAGAAACAATGGCGCAAGAAACAATTTCTTTCCTTGGGGCAGAATGAACCTGCCAATTGCTAGCTTTGTACTTTCTACCTTTCAGCCTCCTTCCCAACCCTACCCACAATATAACCCAAGACTCTGCTTGTTGATATTACAATCAGACTTCCAATGCCTCAGGGCCCACGGTGTGCCAATGCTGTCTCTTTATAAGGGCTCTAGAGCTACTTGGGAGGCTGGAGCTGGGGATCACTTGAGTCTGTGGGTTACTCCCCCGACAACATAGCAAGACCTACTCTCAAAAAAAAAACCAAAAAAACAAAAACAAAAACAAAACCCCAAAATACAAGGGCTCTGGAAGCAGGCAGGTATACTTACAGGGGTGACCAGTGGGTCTCAAGGTGATGCAAGGTCAGGTCATGGAGTTGACATGGACCACATCGGTACCACCTGAACCCAGGCCTGCCAGTACTTAAGGTTAGGTCTTCTGCCCTCACCCCAGCTCACCCTAAAATGCCAAATGGAAAGCAAATGGAGGGGTGGCATATGGGAAATGTTATACATGGGCCCTTTCAGGGTTGCTCATGCTTTCTCATGTGGCTGTTGGCTGGAGAGGATGCTGGACAGAGGACCACAGTTCCTTGCTGATTTTTGGTTGGAGAATCACCCCATAGGCAGTTCACATTAATCAATGAGCAAGGACCAGTCAATCCCCTGACAGTTCAGTGAGATGCGGTGGAGGGCCTGGTATGATCTCTACAATGCCTATTCTGTTCTCTACACTCCAGAGGATTCTTCCATCCTTCCTCCCACCACCTCCCCAGGCCCTTTCTCTAACTCTGCTTACCATTAATTAGCTCCAGAGCCTCTTCCTTGGTCCGGGTGATCTTCTCCTGCCTCCAGGATGAGGGCCGCCGTGACTGGCTGTGCTTGACCAGCAGGTGTGAACAGCGGACTCTGGAAGGTTCCCCTTGTCCATTTTTGCTGCTGTTGCCACCATTGCTACTAGTACCGCTTGGTCGCTCCCACTGGCTGGCATTGGTGATATGATTGAAGTAGTACACCCGGCCTGAAGGGACAGAAAACAGGAATTTAGCTCATAGGACACTACCCTCAGGCCAGGATAAGGAAGTGGGCTCTGAGATGCCTTCACTCAGCAAGTCATCAGGCTGTGCCATTGGCCTTCAGGGAGCTAACATTCAAGGTAGAGGCAGAGAGTCACCAAACAGAAAAGACAACATAATTTCAGTCATGGATAACTGCAAGGAGAAAACTAACCCAGGGTGCTGGAAAGAGGAAGTCAGGGGGTCCACATTTAGATGATGCACTACACACAGCCAGACCTACAGTTCTAATTTCGCTGTCACTTACTCACTGTGAGCTACCTCTCCTGGGCCGTGTTCTCATCTGTAAAATGGAGGTGACTGTACCTACTTGTAGGGATGTTCTAAGGGCTGAATGAGTCCCTATCTGTGAGGTGCTTAGGATAATGTCAGGCACAGAATAGCAGCATGAGAGTTATTATTATTTCCATTTTATAAATGATTAAACTAAGGTCTCACCTTCTACATCTTCTTTGTTAAGAGTAATAATGGCTAAAGTTTTCTGAGTGTTTACTCTGTTTCAGTCATAGATGGGAAATCAGGAACTGTACCCCAAAGTGTTGAACACAAAGCACTGTTCTTAATTCCTACCCAATGTATTGTCCTGAAAATACTAAGAGCCAGGAGCTACCCAGAGAAGGAGCAGCGTTTAGGAGTGAAGACTGCAGACAAAAAGCTTGAAGTAGGATGCAGCAGAAATAGGGTGTAATTCTAGGGACTGAATTTGCCTGGTTATATGTGTCCAGCACCTTACCGGGGTGAATGTCACCACTGAGGAAGGCCGTCAGGATTGAGTCGAGCAGAAATGGCAGATGTGGGGGCCCAGAATTGGACATAACATCAGGTTTAGGCTATAGGCCCTTGGCAGAGCCCTGACTGCCTCTAAAACCTGGGCTATCTCTCCAATCTCAAATTTTTTATCTGCAAAGAGTGGGTGAGAGAATAAGGACTTTAAATGGGGCGAATGTAGATAGTCAATGTAAGTAAAACACCAGTGTCTGTTGTACAATAATTGGAACTGTGACTGCAACTGTGATTATTATGGGCTGAGTGGTAACATGCTGGATGTACTCCTTAACCATCTAGTATGTAATGACAAGAGTTGGAGGTCTGGTCTGAAATGAATGACCTTGGACGAGTTCCTTAAGTTTTCTGTTCCCTCATCTGCAAAGGGGTGAGGTGAGGTGGGTTCAGGTACTACCAGAATTGTGGCCAGATAGGATACACTAGGAACACTATACAATGCTTGGCGTTCAAATTACCGTGCCCCATTATTTGTATTATAACTGGCCCAAGCACAAGGGACATCTTCAGGCAGATCAGCGTCTAAAACTCGGCATTAGGTGTGGATGGTAGGCGTGCTAGCGGTACAGGCTGTGGGCCCCAGGCCGGGCAACACTATTGGACCACGCCCTAAGCATGGCGTTGGGATATCCTCCCCCAAGGGTGCCCACAGGGTTTAGTAGGGTGCAGAAACGTTCACCCGGGATGTCAAGTGAATTAGGCCAGAAGGAATCAGCCGTGCCAGCAGGACCAGGTCCATCGCCCCGCAGAGTGCAGCGGGGTCGCGAGCCCCTTTCCCTCCCGGCAGCCCGAAGGGCTTCCTAGGCCCCGCTCCCTGCCTGTTTCCTCCGGTTTCGGGCTCCGGGAGCGTCCACCGTCCCCACGGGGTGGACCGAGGCCGTTACCCGGGGAAAACGCGGAAAAGCCAAACCCCACGGAATCGGACGAATGGCACCGCATCCCAAAGACGAGCTCGAGCCCTGCTTCCGCGGGACCTCACGGCCCCGCCCCAGTCCCGACCCCCGCGGCACCTGAGCTGCGGCTCATGCGCTTCTCCCAGCCGAGCGGCAGCTTCTCCTCGTCCGCCATCTTCCCTCCTGCCGCAGCGTCCGCTCCGCCTCTGCCGCACAGTCTATGCCGCCCGAGCCCTCCCGCTGCCGCTGCCGATTGGCTTGGCGCGCCTAGGGCAGGGGCCTGGGGATAACACTCATTGCACAGCCTAACTGCCCGGTCTGGCTCTTTGGCTTCCCATTGGGTAGAAAGGAGAGTGGGCGGACCCGCTCACAGTTCACCCAGGCCCCGCCCCTTCCTCTCCAGGGCTCGTTAAGTGGTGGGGAAGAGACACGACCCCCGTCTTCTCAACTCCCTTTGGCAAGCTCCAAAGAAATGTCGACCTCATTTCACTTTACTTTTCCGCTCTAGAGCCCAGCAGACTGACTACTGCAGCAGCGATCCTAGCCTTCCTGTAGTCCGCAGCCACCCTCGCTATGAGGAAGTGTAGGGTGGTGTGGAGCTAACGGTAGCCGACGAGGCACTTGGGGCTGGCGGTGCCGCCTTTGACGTTACCATAGGAACGCAGTTGCTGTAGTGATGAGCTGCTAAGCAGCAGCCTAAATTTGGCTTTCATCTTCCCTCTTCCCACCTGTTTCCTCCAGATGTCCAAAGCTAGCCCACTTTTTTCCCTCCAGGGCTAACCGTTCCCCTACGCCAAGGACCCAAATATCTTCCATTTCCTTTGGAATCTACTTATCTCACCTATTCCTTCTCAGTCTGCCTCCTCAATCTGTCCTGAGTGATTGATAGGAGGTGACGACAGTGGGAGAACGATGAGCTCAAACTAAACCCGTTTATAATTAAATCTGTAATGGCTGTGGGACATGAAGAAGGTAGGGGTGGACCCGGGGCTGGAGGTAAATAGGGACTATAACATCAGCAGGAACAAGTTCAATTACAGTTCATCTATAGAATAAACCTTCATGTGACCATTGAAAAGAATGAGGCACAGTGACATGAAACATGGAAAACGTGTCCACAACAAACTACAGCGGGCGGACACTGAAAGAGCAGTCAGGACAAATAATGTCGGCTTTCCCACTTGCTATAACCTTGAAGAGATTCTCTAACCTCTGACCTTCAGCTTCTCCATCTGCAAAATGAGTTTATATATATATGCATATATATATCCATATGCACACACTTATACATTTGATGGAAAGATTAAATGAGTTAACTCATAAAAACATAAAACAGTGCCTGGTCCATTGCAAGGTTATGTGCTTGCTGTGTGAAAAAAAGCAAATCATAGGACAGGATAGCAACTACTGTACAGCATAACACAAACAAAAACTCAACTAAAATTAATGGTGAAAATGACATCACAGAAATGTATTAGAGCATAAAAAACATAAGACAAGTTGTTGAAAAGTATGATTATTACAGTATGTATGATTATCTTAGTTGTATACATCACAGATAAATTCTGGATTTATCCAAAATGTTGATGAATACTATTGGTGATGCAGTTGGAAGAAAAATGAATTTGTTTTATTATATATGTTTGATTTTTTACACTAATGAACACACTCTTTTATTTATGTATTTATTCTGAGACTAGGTCTTGCTATGTTGCTCGGGGTAGTCCCGATCTCACGGACTCAAGCGATCCTCAACCTCCTAGGTAGCTGGGATTACAGGTGCTCACCACCACACCAGGATGCTTTTTCCAGACCAGGTCTCGCTATGTTGCCTAGGGTGATCTCGAACCTGTGAACTCAAGCAATCCCAGGTCTCTTGCCTCCCAGGACTTGGACTACATGCCACGCACCACCACACTGGGCTAACACACTCTCTTAAAAGATATTTTTTAACATAGGACAGAGTTACAAAAATTGTATAGAATTTTCATAAACGCTTCACCTTTAAAATAGCATCTTAAAATACAGGTTCTGAAATAGGAGTGATTTCACCCCCAGGCATTTGCCAATGTCTAAACATTATTTCTGATTGTCACAAATGGGGGAGGGAGAGACTACTGGCATTAATGGATAGGGGCCAAGTATGCTGCTAGACATCCTACAGTGCAAAATCTTCACAATAATTATCCAGCCCAAAATGTCTACAGTGCTAAGAAAAGTTGTTATAGAATTATCAAAATTAAGAAATCAACATTGGTACAATACTACTAGCTGAATGATTTAAAAAAACTAAGATTATAAGATGTGCCTTTTTTTTTTTTGAGACTAGGTCTTGCTATTTTTGCCTGTGGAACCACAGGCTCACGTTGCCCGGAGTACCACAGATTCAAGCAATCCCCAACCTCAGCTTCCCAAGTAGCTGGAATTACAGGCGTGCGCCACCATGCCCAGCTATTTTTTTGAAACTAGGTGCTGCTATGTTGCCCCAGGCAGGATTCAAGCGAGATCCCTGGTCCCCAGTCCCCGCCTGTGGCTTTCTAGGCTGCCATTTATAGGCATGCGCCACCATGCCTGACCCAGATGTGCTCTTTTCAGTGTATAACTGCTACAGAGCAAATTACCCCAAGCTTAGTGGATTAACTTTTCTCGTAATTTCTATATCTCACTACTGCTTTAGTTGGTATCAGCAGGAACAACTGTGCTGTTGGCTAAAGGTCTGACTGGGGCAAGACTGGGCTGAGGGCAAATGACTTTTTTCATACAATTCCTTGCTGGTTATAGACTGGTGGGCTCTCTGGCTCATTCATCAGTGAGCAAATGAAAAAGCAAGACAAAACCATATTCCTTGCAACTTAATCACAAGGGATGTATACAGGGGTGTGACCATTAGGATGAGGGGATCACTAGGGGCTCTGTTGGAGAATGCCTTTGATTATTTCGTTAAGGCATACTATGCTTTACTATTTTTCCCTATACTTTTTGGGGAGATACTTTTAAACTATTCGAACATTCTACTTCTGCTTAACGTAAGATTACTTGTATTACAAATGAATCACATGCCCATACTTAAGGGAGAAAGTTATTTTGAAAGTAGTCTGAATGTCTGAATAATGCTAAGACAAAAAGAAACACTATTTGCTAAATATATTCCTCACAGTGATATGATTTAGTTATATATATGTATATGTGTATGTATGTATATATATATATATATAGAGAGAGAGAGAGAGAGAGTGTTCCCAATAACGTTAGCATCTATTACTATGGCAACCCAGTGATCGGTGATTTATTTACTCATTAGTTATTAACTGGAACCCTTTTATAATGAAGTTCCCCCTTCTCCCCCCACTTATTTATATATTGCTATTTACTGATATGAGCATGGGCATAAGGATATTTTATTCTTTGGGTTATAGTCCAGTACTGTTATTTTGTTGCTCAGTTGTTCTAAATTTGGCTGAGAACTCTCACAAGTTGGATTCTGTGACCTTTCAATATACTCTCCATCCTTTTTATTTTAGCACTTCCTACTTTCTGGCACACACCCACAAGATACCTCAGACCCAGGTTATATTTTTACTGCCCTAACTCCGGAACCAGTAACTTCTACAAGAAGCACTGGTTCCTTTTATTGAAGGCTATTGAGAAACCACGGTCTCGGAGATAGGGTGGGGGTAGTCACGGCTTCTGGTCCCTCTAAGTTGATAAAGCAAGGAAATTTATGTATGTACACCAATCTGTATTGCCTTATGTATATGTAAAGAACCACAAGTTCAGACAGATGCCTCCAATTCTAACCCAGTTTCACAGCATTCGTTCTGGCCACTCCCTTCCACTCATCCACCTACTTCTATTTGTAACTTCTCCAGCAGTGAGAAACCTGGCTCTCATTATTTATATATACCCATTTGTTTAACACTCTCTCTCTCTCTCTCTCTATATATATATATATATTATACACATACACATATACATATATATAACTAAATCATATCACTGTGAGGAATATATTTAGCAAATAGTGTTTCTTTTTGTCTTAGCATTATTCAGACATTCAGACTACTTTCAAAATAACTTTCTCCCTTAAGTATGGGCATGTGATTCATTTGTAATACAAGTCAGCTGGCATTCTTTCTTCCTACATTCTGTTGACAGAGCAAGTCCTGCATCTACCACCAGTTTCAGACACCGTAACTTCATCACCACAAAAATCCTCCATATTGTCTTTTTCTGAAAAAGAAAAAAAAAAGCAAAACAAAAACCAATAAAAGTACCAATTAAAAACGATGACAGATTTCAATGGGAAAAATGTAAAAAAGAAAGCAAACGGCTGAATGGTATATATTAAACAATGATTAATTACCCCAATTATATAAAAATTATGTAAGTTTTAAGTTTTCATGTCGGAAAACTTCTGGGACTACTATTGTTAGGAGGGGTGGAAAAAGAAAGCTTGATTTCTAAGAAAACATCTGACTTTTAAAGTAAGCATGTTGCAGCCATGTTTTGAAATGGAATTTAAGTTTTATTATTAGTATTGTCTATTAAGTATTGGGAAAGATCTGATCTCAGGAGAACAGGTGATGAATGGGTGCATTTAGGAAAGCTGTTTCTGACATATTAGCCAAAAGGCCAAGAAGCAATGTTTCTGACATATTAGGAGGGAAGATGAGGCAAACAGAATGGATGACTAATGGATACCAAGAGACCATCTTCAATGGACTACAGGACAGCAACATCCTAGGCAGCAGGCTAGTCCACCTCCCAAGAAGTTAGGTGATTAATGGAAGGCAGAAGACTGGGTGGTGCTTGAGAGTGAAGGGGAGGAGCAAAGGGTAGGCTTAAACGTTTATGTCCTAAGGAGAATTAGTCAGGTTAATACAGGAGAGGAAAATGGATGGAGCAAGGTTCTGCTAAGGCTCCTGAAAATGGACCAGAATATGGATCTAGGAGAGCACAGTTCCAATGTCAATACCAAGATCTGTGGCTAGGGGTATAGAGGAGAGAATCTGGTATATGGTCTATTCACAACTGGAAGAATAAAAACAGAAATAACACTGTGCTAGGCATCCTGTGGTTTTAATTGCATTATCTCACATTATGGGGCCCTTCTGAGAGGAGGAAACCGAGGACCAGGGGGCTGACTTACTGCTAATATCAGTCAAGTTCAGTCCTACCTTCTGCACAACTGAAAAAAAAAAAATTCAGTTCCACTTGGTCTGATTCTTGAGGTATTATTAGCAGGCAGAATGAGGGGCACCCCAAAACCCCCAAACCTGCCTGCTCTAAATGGGTTTGCCATCTGCTGCATAAAGACTCTAGTACATAAGACTTTTAATAAAAAGAAATAAAATTACTGTGTAATAGAGAGAAAAGAATAGCTAAGTTTCCACATTAAACACCCAGATATCCATCCCCCGGTTGGTAAATGTCCAGCCAAACAGAGCTGGCCTAAAGCAGGGCCATGAGACACAAAGCTTGCCACAAAACTAAGGCATCTTTCTGTTAGGACCCATAAGAAAGGTACAGAAGGAGCGAGGCCAGTCTGGGAGGAAAAGAGCAAAATCCAAATACAAGTCAAGATAAAGGTTGCCATTGTTAGCCTCTCCCCAGGTCTCTCACCTGCATCTCTTTCAAGTGTCTCCTTTCATGTCCCCTAAGTCCCTTGTACAAGTCCAACGCTGAGAAGCAAGTGCAGCTTCTTCTTCACAAGTCTCTTTATTCCATATGCCCCTTCCAGGTTGTCATCTTTATCTCTCCAACTTGTTCCGTCTCTTCCCCATGTTCCAGTTCTTGTCTAGTTCCACCACCCTTCCTTAGTGGGGCAGGGAACCTGGAACCCCCACTTTCCCTGGGGACTACCCTACTACAGTTGGACAGATTGCCTGTGCTACCCCATCTTACTCTGTCCATATGGACCTCATTTTTGTCTTGAAAAGAAGTGCCAGGAAAAGTGGATGTTTAAGTAAACTTTACCTCATCTACACTTCACAAAATGTTAATAAAGTAAATTTATTTAAGTTCCAACTTAAATAAAAGAGATGATAGCTTTGGGAAGTAACTTGCCCAAGGTAACTACTGGTGGGAGGCCCAGGATTCTAGTCAGTATGCCTGCTTGACTCATTGATCTCGTCCATCTTGAGCTCTAGGAACTGAGAGCACATGTGACAATAGATAACACCTCCCCATCGCCCAACCCCACCAGATAACCCTCACTCAAAGATGACAAGAAGAAGTTTCTGAGTTTTTATTGACATGAGTTCTAGAAACAAGCATCCATAACAGTGAGGATGAGTAAGGGCGGGAGAAAAGAGCAGGGCAGGGCAAAGAGAAGGATTATGTTCTATTGGTAATAAAGCTCCAGGTTCATCCCATCATGGATTTCATCTAAAGTAACAGTGTTAAGGAATCCTACTGTGGGACTCACTACCAATCCTTTCATTTCACAAGAAAATCATTCTGGACTGGGTTATTTTAATTTGGAGAGAATCCAAGTTATGAAAAAAAGTGCATGACCATTTTTATAACACACCTGAGGCTCACTCTATCCTGGCTTCACTCAGCAATAAGTATTTTTGAAATAAAATTTTCAAAAAATCAAAAATACAAAATAGAGTTAAAATATTTCACCAACCACTCTCCTTCCAACAAAATTACATGGTTCCTGTTTTCTAAATGCTTACCATGTACCACTTAATTTAGACACATTAAACCAGCCCTGGGTATGCAGACCCTTCTCAGGAAGTCACACAAAGGATACAGTCCCCCAGAGACACGTGGTCCTTGAAAATAGTGTACCTAAGGGATAGAAACCTTTCAGAGAAATGCCTCAAGTGGACTTTCAACTTGGAGGCAAGCTGAGAGCCCTTCCTAAGCAAATGGCTGACAGCAATGCTCCAAAATCTAAAGCCTTCTGGCTTAGTTTTGTTCAGTTCCGAGTTTTAACACTGTACTCACCATTTCTTCAAAACAATCTTATTCCAACGGGTACCAGTTTGGGCTGCGATCAGCTTCTTAAGGTCCCCGATGGTGTCATCCGTGCTGAGCGCAGAGGAGTTAAGTAAAATGGAAGGGAGAGATAGAACCAAGAAGGCATTCCAAGACTAAATACTCTCTGCCTAGTCCCCTCTCCCGGTTTTAACTAAACACCCTACAACACAGACTGAGTTTTCTGGAGGTTCCAAGTACCCCCTCCACTCCCGAGAGCCACGTGTCTTGGTCTGCCAGCGGATACTTGCACTTAACGCGGACCTTCTTCCCCAGACGGTCGTTACAGACAACCTCGATCATTCTGTCTGGTCCTAGATGGGGCCAGGGGTGGGGAGAGAGCAATTGAATCTGAACTTCAAGTAACTCCCAAGCCCGGAAAACCTTCGTTACTGATTCTCACTTTCACCAACCTCCTCCCCACCCAAGTCCTCCCAGGTTTCAAGTCTCGCGTTCCAGGAAAGCAGCCCCGCCCCCACCTTTCCGTCGGCAGAAAGCCTAGTCTCGCCTATCGCAAGCGCGGCCGGGCCCCATCAGCGTTCCCCGACACCCGCCAGTTCTCCGATTCCCGCACTCTCTATCGGTCCACCTTACCGCGAATCGCCTGCAGAAGCTTACGCCACAGCCTTCCCGCTACAGAGCCGAGAGCCGACCAAAAGTTGACGCTGAAAACCAGAAGCGGAAGTGCGCAGCCGGAAGCTCCGCCTCTTGGTGTCCACCAACTTCCAGCCGACGCCTTTCCGGTCACAAACTGAGCGTTGAGGTACCGATCCGGGTGCGGGGAACACCTGTGGTCATTACTAGGGACCTAGTGGGGTGGTCTGGCACCGTGGTGGTGGTAATGGGGTGCTGGGCAAGGGCATAGGGAGAGGTCAGGGTAGCCCGTTGGAAGCCGTTTGTTGAGGCCCTTTCTGTGTGAGGGCCTTCAGTTGACAAGGACTCCAGAGGAACCCTGGATATTTGTGGGTGGGAATGGGGTGAACTGTGACCTCAAGTTCCTGAGTACGACGAAGTCTCTTGCTGTAGCTTTGGAGACACGGAGAGCCGGGGTCGAATACTATGACCTTCCCATCCGGCCACCTTTCTGGGCTAGTCCCGGAAGAGTTTTCTTCACCCCATCTCTGGCTATTCCCCACCCTAGGACACCTGAGGTGTCAGTTTTTAAAGAAACCGCCAGACCCTGGGCTGGGTACTGGGTACCGACACTCACTGGACTGGAATCCACATCAATCAGCTGCACCTGTGAGGAAATGAGGAAGCCACAACCGGTTGAACTGCAAAGCTCAGGCCTGCAGGGACACTTCATACCAACCCTAAAACAGCCTGGAATTCCCATAGTTGGTGAGAAGGGGGCACCTTTTCTGATGTTCTATGTAACAGCTTCTGCCAGAGGAACGGTTTCTTCTCAGCAGGCAGCATTTTCCTAGTTTGATGAACACTCTGGAAATGGGCCACTACTTCTTATTTGTCCAATCCACCTTCTTAAACTAGGATATGAAATTAGAGAGAGGATATGAGAGACCATACTGTGGAAAGGGTGGATGCTCAAAGACTCCACCATATTCTGCTTACCGTTGGAATCTGGCCCAACAAATTTGCCACAAAAACTGAGCTCAGGACCTTCCTGTATAGTGCTTTGACCCATTCTCAGGTTGGGGAAGCCAGCCTTCACATGGGCAGGGGGTGAGGGCTGGGCATCTATGCCGTGGCATAGGCTTTGGCCAGTGGTGGTGGCCTTAGTTTACTCCAACCCCAATCAGACCTGCACTAGGAATGAAAAAAACCTGTCTCTCTAGATGCAGATGTAATGGAGAGGAAAGGAAGTAATAACAGCCCTGGATACACTCACCACCTGGTGGACAAGCAGTGTGTTTGAAACCACTGAGACAAGGAGCATAAGACCAGCAATTGAGGTGACCTGTTACAGATTTCTACCTGCATAGTCTGGACTGGGGAAACAAACCCTGGGTCCACAGTTATGTGCAATGTGAGTGAGGCTCCCTCCTTTACCAATCAATGGGGGAAGAAAGTCACAGTGGCTGATGCCCCATGGCAGAACTGCTAACAGGAGAGAGGAGAGGAGCTGAACCAACCACCTGGGGAAATCTGTCCCCGGCAGGGAATGCCTCCACTGCCACTGGCTGGTAGTTGGGCTCCCAAACTAATATATCAGAATTATATGGCCCACAAGAGCACCACGTGACAGACACCAGAAAGGATCCTGGAGAACTGCACCACTTATTTGCCCTACAAGTTCCTAATGTGCTTGGCCTGACTATACACCTCAGTTACTCCTGGAGATCTGAACAGCCTGATCTGTTGCTGTTCAGGGGTGCAAATCCGCATCCAGGAAAAAAGGACATTGTTCCAGAATAAAAGAGATCAGCAGGCCAAACATAGACCAGTGACTTGCAGTATGTGGAATTGGAGGGACCAGAGGGAAGAGTGGGGGTGGGGGTGGGGATAGTGG
>PVHY01000323.1:199114-237665 GCA_004024945.1 Uropsilus gracilis
GGAGAGGGAGAGGAGAGAGGGAGAGGGAGAGGGAGAGAGAGGGAGGGAGAAAACAAGCTGAACCTCCTGCTGAGTTTGGAAGCACTCCATAACTGCTACAGTGACTGAGGACTGAAGACAAGGAAATAATCTTCAGACTGAGCCACACTAACACAGAGGTAAAACCCACAGAGCTCCCTGAGGAGCAGAAGCAGGGTAACGGTTTCTTTCTGTTCGGGACACTCTGAGGGTGTGGACTAAACCCTTGTGCTTACCCTTATCACGAAAGTCTGATCTCTGGGTAAAACTACCTGCGAGCTGCGGTGGAAGAACCCTCATCAACTGCAATTAAAAGGGGTGGTCCCCTCACCCCGGTAACCTATCCACCACATGTATTTCAAGGAATGCTTAACTGCAATATCTGTGGTAACGAACCTGGAAGAAATCTGAATGCTTATCAATCTAGGGATGTTTGAATAAAGTTTCAGTACTCATAAATCATTATTTTAAAAAGGAAGGATCTGTATTAGGAATGTCAATTCAAACAACCTTTAGGAACAATTTTACAGTCTATAAATACGAAAATTTTAACATACCTTTTGAAAAACCTATTTCACTTTTACAGTTATATTTGTGCACGTACATCAAAACGCATCATTAAATTAAAAAAGTAGAGGCCTTACTCTGCGATTACTTTAGTACCCGGACGTCTACCCCATCCTCCGGGGTTCCACCCACCTGACAGACTTAATATTCGCCCCGCCCCCAGAGGCTCAGGCCGACCTCGGCCTCAGCAAATCCCCAGACACGCCTGCCAGATTTATTCCTAGCCCCATCCTGCCAGCTGAGTTCGGGTTCTCAGCCCAGTCACTGAGCCTGGTCCCCGCCCCCGACACCCACTCCCAGACTCCTCCCCGTGCAAGCCACGCCTTCGAGTTTGGCCGCGGCTCCAGGCCCCGCCCTCCATGACACGTGGCACTCGGGGTTGGCTTGTACCAGGGTTTAAGGACGTTCGCGCAAGAAGTTAGGAGACTACCCGAGGCGACGGCCACTACCCTGCGGGCACCCGATTCTCCCTCCTCGCCCTCTCCGGAGACACCGGGGAGAGTCACGATTCCTTTAGCCGGAAGCGGAAGGGAGTGTCGGCGGAATCATGTCGACCTTTGCCGAACTCCCGGACTCGGTCCTGTTGGAGATCTTCGCTTACCTCCCGGTCCGGGACCGAATCCGCATCTCCAGGTGGGACCAGAACCCTCCGGGCGGGAGCGGATGGGCCTGGGGTGCAGCACTTGCAGTTGTGGATACCATGCGGGCGCGGCCGGGGTCGTTCTAATGGCGGGTCCCCTTCTACAGGGTCTGTCACCGTTGGAAGAGGCTGGTGGACGACCGGTGGTTGTGGCGACACGTCGACTTGACACTCTACACGGTATGGAGGGTTGGCCGGACAGGCCTGGGCCACGGTAGGGTTCGCTCGGACTGTGTCTCTCACCCTGGATTTCTAGCAAGGAAGTCCCCACCACGGCTCTCATCTGCAATTTGGCGCCCTCTGGGTCTCAGCTTTCCTATCTTCTAAATAGAGATAACCGGGATCGTTTAGGGAAAGGTTAGTCAGCGTATGATAAATGCTACTTGATGGTTGTATTGGGTATTATTGATGAACTTTCTTGGCGAAATCATTTTCAGTCAAGTTAATATTTCCAGCATTAATTTCCTGAATAGTGTAACCAGACCATTTCCACTTTCTCCCATTTACATTTATTTTTTTTATTAGTAGCTGATTCAAATATACAGAAATGTGTGTGTATATTTATCATATACATACCACTTAAATTTAATGTTTTAAACTTTGAACTTATTTTCTCCAGGTAGTGTGAAACACATATAAATATTTGTATGTATGTGTGTTATATGTGTGCTTGTATATTTGTATGTACACACATACATACAGAAACACTTATAAATAAATTTGTGTCAATTTAAAAAATATTCCTCAGCAATAACCTGTTATTAAGTGAATTTATAGCTTTCCTTGCACCTTTTTATTTACTTTCCATATTCTTTTTTTTTTTTTTTTTTTGAGACTAGGTCTCGCTATTTTTGCCCGTGGGCCCGCAGGCTCTCGTTGCCCAGGGTACCACGGACTCAAGCAATCCCCAGCCTCAGCTTCCCAGATAACTGGGATTACAGGTGCGCACCACCACACCCAGCTATTTTTTTGGAACTAGGTCTCACTACAGGCCCCAGGCGGGACTCGAACCGCAATCCCTAGTCCCGGCCGCTCCATAGACTGAAGCTTAGAGGCACGAGCCACCGTGCCCGGCTTGTTAATATATTTCTAAAGTTTAAACAGTGCTGTTTATTTAGAAGAAACAGTGCTCTGCTATTTAGATCACTAAATGCTATGTTACTTACATACATCTACTTATAGCTAGCTTTATTCACACAGCTTTGCTTTAGAGAAGTGAAATTTATTCCTTTCAATTACTTTTAAATGAATATTCCGATTTGTTTATTTTCCTGTTAACTAATGTTCATGTTATGAACTTTTTACTTTTACATATAGTGTTTTAAGACAGTATTTCAAACCTTACTATGCATATGAATCATTTATGGGGATCTTGTTAATATGTTAGGTTCTGATTCAGTGTACTGGGGTAGGCCCCCAGATTTTGCATTTCTAACAACCTCCTAGGTTTTACCCATGCTGGGTGGTCCTTATTCCACAAAAATGGTCCTTGTGTCTAGATATGAGTTATTCTGAAACATAAAAGCGTAATTTCGGAAGGTAGGGTTAATTATATTTTATCACCACCAGTTCTGTACCTGCAGTTTCAAAGTCAAAAACTTGCAAACTGAAAAGTTTATCCAAAATAATTCATTTGGTGACAAAACTTGACTAGGTGTAAGGCTATTGACTTCCTTTTCCTTATTCCATTTAGAATAAGTCACCTGTTATACTGAAAAATATAGCCTGGTAAGTTCACTGTTGGTATATATAGAAACTGCACCATATTAATTCTGAATTCTGAGGCGTATTTGTCTTTAAGGGTTTTAGATAAGGGATTGTATGTAATCCTGTTTGTAGAAATTATTTTGATTAGGTCACCTTTTAAGAAATGTTTTTATTTTTATTTATTTTTTAAAAAATACTTTATTTATATATAAATTTCACATCTCTGTGGTCTCTGGGGTTCACCCCCCCCCCCGACTGTTCCCACCCTGTCCCTACCCCCCCTCCCCCAGGTTGTGTACTTCAATTTGGTTCTTGACATGTTTTGACTTTTCTTCATGGATTTTTGTTTATCTTTCCCATGTCCCATATAGTAGTGAAACCATTTGGTTTCTGGTTTTTTCTTTTTGACTTGTTTCTGCTAACATGAATTCTTCTAAGTCCATCCATGTTATCATAAAATCGTCTAATTTGTCATTTTTAATTGATGAGTAATATTCCATTGTGTATATATACCACATCTTTTTCATCCAGTCATCTGTTTTGGGACATTTTGATTGCTTCCATGTTCTTTAATAAATGTTTTTAATGTATTAATGTATTTTTCTACTATTTTATGAAAAATTTCAAACATATGTAAAAGTTGAAAGAACAGTATAGAGAAAACAAAATACCCACCAGTAGTGTTTTACCACATGATCCATCTATCAACATGTGTTTCATAGTTAGTTGCAGATCTCTGTTTACTTTATCTCTAAACACCTTAGCACACATAATAGAGATTAACTGTAATATTTAATTTACATTTTTCTTTTTTTGAGGTATAATTTATATGCTAGTGAAAATTAATTTTAAAAAATCATACAGTTCCTGAATAAATCTTGTAAACCCGTTGAAATAATCAATGATGCTTACCTGAAACCTGTATCATGTCATAAAGCAATGATTGTTACTTTAATAATAAAAAAGGAAACAATAATAAATGAAAGTCTAGCAAGAAACAAAAATTGAAATCTTGTCACAGATGAAGCCAAGAGCCACTGACAGTTGTACCCCTGGTGTCTTCAGCTGTCCCCAGAGTAACCACTATTATTGAATACAGCACATCCTTGACTAACTGTCCTTTTGTTCAGTGGTCTTTCTTTATATCATTGATGAGAAGAAAACAATCATGACTGATGTTGAATTAAATGGTGATGTTGAGGACCTACTTTCCTTATATGTTGTTTTGCTTGCAGTTGCAGTTTCCAAGAACCTATTGCCAGCATTAAGTGAGGACTTAATTTCCTTCTAGCCTATTGTCTTTTTGTCTTGGTGTAGAGGGAAAAGTACAGTGGTTATAAGAGTAAGACTCACCTTTGGAGTCAGGCTATACTGAATTTTAGCTCTACCTCTTGCTATTTTTGCCCGTGGAACCGCAGGCTCACATTGCCCAGGGTACCATGGACTCAGGTAATCCTTGGAACTAGGTCTCACTACAGGCCCCAGGCGGGACATGAATCGCCTTCCCTAGTCCCGGCCGCTTCATAGGCTTAAATTTACAGGCATGAACCACTGTGTCCAGCCTGAGCTCTACCTCCTGAAACAAATTCTTACCAAGACATTTTTTGGAACACCTGCTACATGACCAGGTACTATGTGAATTTTTTAGTTCAGTGCTCATTGGACCTTGCAAACAGTAGGTACTCAATAAATGTTTGCCTTTATTATCAGAGTAATTGTACCTATATGAAGTATGTAGCAATGTTTTCTTTTTTCTTGTACTTACAAGTATCATGTTACAAGTATCTTTTACCTCCCATCTTGAGGAATTACCGGTCTTTAGATGTACTTTGTTCTTAGTTGCTATTATATTATGGTGGTGAAGCTGAAGGCATGGGGGTGAAATAGTTCATTGGAGATGGTGGAGAACAGAAGAGGTGGATTTATTGAAATGACTGAGCAGAGGCTTGACTGGAGAGATCTTTGCAGGAAGAGCTTGAGCATACTGTTGTTTTTTTGGGGAGGGGCTTTCTGACCTGGGGCACCAGTTTTCACCATTGTCCGCTGATGTGTCCAATATCTGGTGCTGGTCCTTGACACAGAGTGTGTCTTCCGAAACTGGGCTTTTTTTTTTCTGGTCCTGAAGGCCCATGGCAGTCTTTTTTTTTTTTTTTTTTTTTGAGACTAGGTCTAGCTATGTTGCCTGAGGTAGTCCCAATGCCGTGGACTCAAGCGATACCCAGCCTCAGCCACCCAGGTAGTTGGAATTACATCCCCCACTGCACCTGAGATCAGGTCTCACTATGTTGTCCTGGGTAGTCTTGAACCCGCGAACTCTAATGATCCCTGGTCTCTTGCCTCCCAGCGCTTGGATTACAGGCGCACACCACCACGTTCAGTGCATGGCAGCCTTCTTGATTCCTTTGTCTATTCAAGATTCCCAAACCTGCCTGTTGGATAAGAGGTGGGGGATTAGTTCTTAACTACATTAAGTGATGCCCCAACATATGTGACTGTTATTTTATTAGTGAATGCTAATGTTTGCCTCCTGTTTTTGCTGTTAAAACAATGCTGTCAAAAACCAGTATTCCTCTGGTTAAAAATAAGAAAAATAAGAGGTATTGATTATGTCAGTGAGTGAGTGCATTTAAACAAACTATGTAATTCATTAAAAAAAATTAGTATACATATTCAAAATAAGCAAAAAGGTGAAAGTAAGATCTTTCCTGTCACCCTAGTCTCTCTAGAGGCAGCAAATGCTCATGATTGATTTTGTATCTTTCTAGAGGTGGTCTCTGCATGCAAAACCACAAACTTCTATACTTTGAAAAACAAAATCCATGTTTTACATTTCAGTAGCTTTACAAAGTAGCCAGATTATTTCCTGCCAACAGGGCTCCAGATTAGTTTCTCCACATTCTGTCCAATATTTGATATTATGAATTACAGTTGATGCTTGTGGGGGCTTGGGTTACTAACACTGTCCGACCTCCCCTACCAGTTGAAAATCTTCTCACTCTCTCCCCAAACTTAACTCCCCTGGTCCCTTGGTTTCAGAACCACACCCCAACCCCTTCTCACCTCCTTTCATACCAAAATGTCTGGATGCTCACGCTTAAGTCCCTCATACCAAGACTTCCTCTGTGGGTTCCACATGGGAGGATTCAATCAACTAACACCTGTGGTAAGTTGAATCCATGAATATGGAGCCCTGGGGTCAGGGGCTGTGGGTAATATGCATAAAGTGGACCAGGATAGTGCCACCCCAGGTTATTCAAGGGTCAAATCTATATCAAAATGAAGCTTGTTGTTTTGCAAGGAAAAGTTGATTTATCCCTTTACTTTGTATCCATTTGAAATTTTCTCGTCCATGGCTTTTACCCTCTCGGTTACCTTTTCTTGCCCAATTTTGGCCAAGAGCAGTCAACTATACAGTTGCTATATGGTTTTCTGCCTTTCCTTTGTTTTTTTTTTTAATTTTTAATTTTTATTTATTTATTTTTTTTTTTGAGACTAGGTCTTGCTATTTTTGCCTGTGGAACCGCAGGCTCTCATTGCCCGGGGTACCATGGACTCAAGCAATCCTCAGCCTCAACTTCCCAGGTAACCGGGATTACAGGCGTGCACCACCACGCCCAGTTATTTTTTGGAACTAGGTCTTGCTACGGGCCCCAGTCGGGACTCAAACCGTGATCCCCAATCCTGGCCGCTTCATAGGCTGAAGCTTACAGGTATGAGCCACCGTGCCCGGTTCCTTTGTTTTTTTAAAAGATAAGAGTACATATACAATGAAATGCACAGAAACTCTCAGTTGTATTTGTGTTCTACAAAGTCTCCCCTGCGTGGTTAATTTCTCAGTTTTCATTATTACAAGCTTGAAGTTTTTTTTTTCCAAAATATATTTAATTTGTCCTGGGCAGTTTTAACTTCTTTTAGTTTTATTTTGTGCTATTTATTTCTATCACAGATAGGATAAGATAAGGGTAAAAATACTGGTGGGTTGCTCTGCTTTCTTATTTACTTAACAATATGAGAATCCACTCTGTTGCTAAAAACATGTAATCTTCTCTTTCCTCCATTGCTTTTGTTCAAACTTGGAAATCAAGATGGTTTGGTTAATTTGTTTTTTTCTCCTGTGTAGTTGTCTGGTCAAATAAAGCTGGCGAGGGAATTACGGCATTCCGGGGAGCACCCGAACCCCAGTTGAGGCTTGTTTGTCTCCAGATAGGCGGGCCCTTGGAAGTACTTCCCTACCTCTTACCCGCTCACCCCAATCTCTGGCTTTTTCAGATGCGGCCTAAAGTCATGTGGCACCTCCTTCGCCGGTATATGGCATCCCGGCTCCATTCCTTGCGGATGGGTGGCTACCTGTTCTCTGGTTCCCAAGCCCCACAACTCTCCCCTGCCCTGATGAGGGCGCTGGGCCAGAAGTGCCCTAACCTGAAACGTCTCTGCCTGCACGTTGCTGATCTGAGTATGGTGCCCATCACCAGCTTACCTCGCACCCTGAGGACCCTGGAATTGCACAGCTGTGAGATCTCTATGGCTTGGCTCCTCAAGGAGCAGGATCCCTCTGTGCTGCCCCTGCTCGAGTGCATTGTGCTGGATCGTGTGCCTGCCTTCCGTGATGAACACCTGCAGGGCTTGACACGCTTTCGTGCCCTGCGCTCGCTGGTGCTAGGTGGCACCTACCGTGTGACTGAGACCGGGCTAGATGCAGGCTTGCAGGAGCTGAGCTACCTGCAGAGGCTGGAGGTACTGGGCTGCACCCTTTCAGCTGACAGCACCCTCTTGGCCATCAGTCGCCACCTTCGAGACATTCAGAAAATCCGGCTGACTGTGAGGGGCCTGTCAGCCTCTGGCCTTTCTCTCTTAGAGGGAATGCCTGCTCTGGAGAGCCTGTGTCTGCTGGGCCCTCTCATCACCCCTGAAATGCCATCTGCCTCTGAGATCGTCTCCTCTTGCCTTGCCATGCCCAAGCTTAGGGTCCTTGAGCTACAAGGGTTGGGATGGGAGGGTCAGGAGGCAGAGAAAATCCTGTGTAAAGGACTGCCCCACTGTATTGTCATTGTAAGGGCCTGCCTCAAAGAGTCCATGGACTGGTGGATGTGACTACATCACTTATCTGGAGGACCCATCTCACTGATGAACTCTGAATAGTGCCTTGTTCACGACAGGTCATTAGGCTGGAAGTGCTGAAAGCTAGAACAAAACCTGGAGACTTCCTGGCCATTGGAATTATTTACCAGCTGTATAACCTCTGACTTTATTCAGACTCTCAGGCCTGCTCCCCAAAGAGCAAACCTACCTCATGGCGATGTTACAAAGCCATGCTCTACCAGCCTCCGGTCCCGAGATGGGTCATTCTTAGAAACCAGGTCGATATCAGAAAATAAGGGTAGAGGTTGGAGACCTGAGGAGTTGAGACTCCCTGGGAGGCCTGGAAAGGCTGTGTGCATTATACCCGCGAGTCTACCCACCACTGAAGTGCCTGCATGCATAGGTGACAAATGGAGTGGAAGAGCAAGCAATACTGGTGCTTTGACAATATTTTACTAAGTTCCAACTTGTATTTTCTGTATTTTGCACTCTGAATTTTCCACATTTTATACAATATTATTTTGCTATTAAAGACAATTTTTTTTCCCTTAAAGTGTTGATTTATTCATTCAATGAATGTTTCTTGACTGCATGTTATTTTGCAGTCACTGGAACTACAGCTGTGAACAAAACAGGTAAGACCTGAGAAGGCCAGATGATAAACAGGTGAAAATGTCTATGGAATAATTTGAGAGAGATGAAAACATTCATGGAATAATTTGAGACTCTGAGGCAGTAAACCAGGGTCACATGATGAAAGTGTACTTGGATAGAGTGGAGTAAGTGGGTCTCTGAGGGGAGAAACCAATCACAGGGAGAGCTGAAGAAAACAATAATTCAGAAGACCTGAAACAGGAATGAATTTGGCACTTGCTAGGGGTGGGAGGATGGTCTGCATGATTGACTGACTGAGGGGTGAGCAATAGGAAGTGAGGTGAAAGAGGCAACTGGGTGAGGTTGAATAGGGCCTCACAGGATCTCAGGGTTTAGGGTTCAAAAGTAGCAGTTCCTTTTCCTGCCCTTTGAACCACTTAAAAGATGCAAGTGGCAAACCGGAGGTGATCACGGGTGCTAACCTGTGAGATGAGTGCCACTTCTGCACTGAGCTGGGTAGCAGCAGCACCAGCCCAGCTTGCCTGCTCTGGTGGGCAGAGCCAAGAGAGAAAAAGGACCAAGCTCGTCCCTGTGGTTTCTTATAGCTTTCCCGTTAGAGAGCATCTGTGTTTCTCCCTTGCTTTTCTCACTAGAGGGTGGAATGGAAATTCTCTCTCTGAACATGTGAGCACTGGGGTATGGTACTCTCAGAAGCCATGTCTTGTGCTGTGACTAAACCTGGCAGCTCCCATTCAGGGGACCTGGGGGACTGAATTGATCCAGTCTGGGTTGTCAGGACTGAAAAAGTGTTGGGACAGGTACTGAGGTCTGCTGGTAGAGAGGGTGTCTGGTGATCTGGGGTCCATTGGTAGTATGATGGAGGGATCAATGCCAGTCCTGTGCTGGGCCTAACCTCAGCTGTGGATATTACACTTGAGGAAAAAGTTTCCTTCTTTTTTAGTGATGCAGCTGTAGCATGAAGTTAGAGGCAGTGGTATACACATACCTGTTAACAACCAGTACTAGTGGGTGGTGGTGGGGAAGCATTGATTAGTAGCATTTGCTAATTTCTGTGGTGTACCGTCACTAGGAATTACCTATTCCAGGGAGGACTGGACCTTCCCTAGGGTCTGCAAAATCCTGAGATGTCAAAGCATCATAAAATACAGAAAATAAAAATATGATTACTACATTCTCCAAGGAAGATAAAAATAATTATAGTGGCTGACATTTGTTGACTGTATTGTGTCACATATTGTGCACAGTCCTTCCAGTACAGCAATTACAGAGGGGGAAACAGGCATAGAAAGTTAAGTTGCTCAAAGGCACATAACTAGTGAACCTGAGTAATCTTATTCCACAATCTACCCACTACACAAAGCTGCCTTACTAGCATGTTGCAATGTCTGGAAGAATGACAATAACTGTTCTATCATGGGGCAAGACAAAACATACAATTCAGCTTAATTGAGGTACTGTATAGCTAACAAATAACATTTAAGTGCCTAATTTGATGAGTTTTGACACGTACTCTTGTGACACTATCACCACAATCAAGATGAACATTTTCATAGCCCCCATAAGTTTTCTTGTGTCTCCTGTCCTACTCCTGTTCCCAAGCAATCATTGTTTTCTGTCTCTATAGATTACTTTGCTTTTCTTTTATAAATGGAAATGTGCTTTCTGTAGTTCCCCCAAATCAAATACAAAATCAGCATATTGATTTTAAGAGTGATCTGGGTTGTTGTAGGAATTAGTAGTTTGTTCCTGTGTAGTAGTCACTATATAGCTATAACACCATCCATCCCAGCATAGGAATCATGATTTGGATCCACAAATGAGACAGTCCTGAGGTGTTGCAGGGAGATGGCCTGGGTTATGTAATTTGTGGTATAGCCTTTGGGTTGGTTCTATAGCCAGATCACCTCCATTTTGCAACAAAAATTCCCTTAGACTAAAAATTAGAAACATGGAATTATAGTCTAATCACCCTTTGTCTCTACACCTACTGGTGATTTGCTCCAAGTGCCGAACTGGCAAAACTCAACACAGCAGCAGCAACCACTTCAGACTTCTCACAATGAAAACAGTAGCACAGCAAGTTCTCTTCAGGTCTCCAGACAATTTCCAAGTATCGCAGTTTCAAAGTTAAACCAAGTTCTCAAGTTTCAAATTTCCAAGTTCACTTACACAGGTCACAAGTTTCTCCAGCATGCTTCCCTAGGCTCCTCACTAGACTGGCCTGGGGAAGGAAACCCACAGTGTGACTTTGTTCCCTGCTTCCCTTCACCAAGTCTCTGCCCACCAGGGCACAATGGCTTAATGCAGCATTATCATGCCCCCCAGTTTCACCACAGCATCCCTATCAGGATTAGGCACAGGTAAGGAGAAATAGCACAAGATGAGATATACCCTGAGGACAACACTGGAGGGTAACCCTTAGATACAAAATTAAGTCAGATTTCTAATTTAGCCTGTAATCCCAGCTACCTGGGAGGCTGAGGCTGGGGATAACTTGAATCTGCGGGTTCAAGACAACCCTGGGCAATATGGCAAGACCTAGTTTCTTAAATACATATAAACATACATACATATATGTAAGTTCTAATTAAATCTCAAAGGTCAAAGATTTATTAGCTGATCAGCGACAGCCACTCAGGTAAGGGAGCTGTCCTGAGTAAAACTTGGCAGGGGTTTATAAAGGCAAAAACTGCAGAGTTATATTTGCCAAAGCAAAAGTAAGCAGGGATACAGAAGCAGAAACAAGTCATTAAGAACAAAGGGAAACACTGGAACATATCACCCTGGTCTCCATATCCTAGTTCTATGGAGGAACTTAACAAATTAATTTTTGCCTAGAAATCAGTTTCCTGTGCTGACTCATGGAACTGTTTTTAAGCTGCTGGGAGAAGGAATCTGGGGTTCATTACAGGCAAGAGAGAATCCGTGGGAGTGGAGACTGCAATAGTCTCCAGCTTCTACTAGAAGCTGTAGAAGCAATGGTGGGAGGGAGGTGGATTCCAGGCCATCCCCAGAGGGCAGGCATTCTATGAGATTCTAGGCCATCCCCAGAGGGCAGGCATTCTATGAGAGTGGCAGTCCAGGGTTAGCAACCCTGGAATTTGGTTACCCTCAGGAAGAGGCAAAAACTGCTAGAAACTCAAGTATTGGCCTTTTGTTTGGATTCTGTGGACCTCCCAGACATGGGGAGGTGAAAGCCACTGGAAACTAGAATCTGAACCCCCCAGAGACGGGAAAGTTAAATGCTATAGAGACACCATCTTGACATTTGCTCAGACTATGGAAGACACCATCTTGGTCTTGTGGCCTTTTGTTTGGAATACTTGTTTTAGGTTTGGAGTGGCAGGAAGATGCCATTTTGGAAAGGTGGCCATTTGTTTAGGACTTTAAAACAACAATAGATGGAATAAGATAACTGATCACCTCTGGCCTCAGTTAGTCTTTTTCCTTGTCTGTTAAATAAATCTCACTGTGAACCCAAGTGGTCTTGAAACATACTTGTGCACACAAGTGGAAGAACCCGGTGATGTGTTTAGTTATTGGGCCCTCCGGATCAAAAATCTTAGTGTCCTTTAATCACTCACCATCACATTGACTCAGGTGAGGAAAATGTCTGTGTTTACTTGCCACAAAATTGTCCCAGGTGAGTGGCCCCAGACATTCCTAGCTGGTAACCCTTACAAGAGTGAAATGAAGCACAAAATAAGTGTGCATCTATGTCAGTCTGAATTAAGAAGACTATTCCTCTGGTTTCCATGTATGGGGCACTCCCATCTTTACCAGCCTATATGGACATTCACACTACTTGACAAGTGTATTTGGAAGAAGGACCTGACTTGCAGCCTTGTCTCAGTTCAGGTGGGATCAGCTGGACTCCAGAGAGGATATTGTGATAAGCCTTGGGCAAGGCTGTAAGCTAGGAGAAGCTCTGTGGAGGACCAGCGGTGTCAAGCCTGAATAGGTTTGGCAAATTCAAGTATGAACTATCAGAAAACCCACTGGAGTTGCAAAGCAAGGTCATATGCTCCACTCCAAATTTTGTGAGATGTGAAACTGATGGTTTTTTGTTAGTTTGTTTTTTGACAAGACAAATGTACATGAAACATGTTTTTATGGCTGATTTCCTACAACTTGCTTCGCACTCAAACATGAAGTTAAGAGATATCTGTAACTTTTCATCACAATCCCAATGGTAGACAAACTATGTACACAGAACCATTGACAATGATTCCCCTTGGGACCTGGCTTTGGAAAGAGGTTCACTCTCTACAATGCTAAAACTCTTTATAAATGTGCTTTTTCATTAGGAAAACTTGTTAACAACAAAGTCATGCTTGACCAAATCTGCATGGGTGGGATAATGAATAACATATTGTGCTCCAGCTTAAAGTCAAACAGATTCTACCTTGTCTCCTGTTGAAATTTCTAGGTGAAAAGTAAAAATTCTGGCTCAATTATTCAGTGACTATCATCTGCTGATAGTGACAATAATCCCCCAAACTGCAACCTTCTGAAGACTTTTACTCCACAGTCAGAGACCAGCAAATGGACTTAACTATCAGCAATAACACCAAGTCTTTGGCTCACCTGCCCAAAGCTGAACTGAACTACAAGAGTATCTTTACACAGAGTTTATTACACTGTGGCCTCCCAGGCATAGGTAACAAAGAAACATGGACTTCCCAAAAGGTGGGAATGCTGTGATTATTTTATCAAGTAGGAGATTAGAGGGGTGCAGAGCTTCACATGTACAGGTTCATGGAGCACTGGTGATGCTGCATTAGAATAGCAGGCATTTTGCCCTGATGGCTGGAGACGTGGAGAAAGGAAGCTAAGTTTTCTCACGAGGACAGAGAGGAGATTTAAGGAGTGACTGGAGAGTGAGGAAGGAGGAGAGAGAAGGTGCAGAGCAGAGAAGCAGAGAAGCTGGAGGCCACACAGCTGCAGTTGCCATGTGCAGGCAGCAGAGCAGGGAAGGAGCCATGCTGTGGCCTTGCCTTCCTTCCCTAGCCTGGGCTGATGAGGAGCTCAGGGAAGCATGTTGGAGAAGCTTGTGACTTGTGTAAGCTGACTTGAGAAGTTGAGAACTTGGTTTAATTTTGAAACTGCTAAGCTTGGAACTTCTCTGGAGACCTGAAGAGAACTTGCTGTGTTGCTGTTTTCATCCTGAGATGTCTGAAGTGATTGCTGCTGTTGTATCGAGTGAGTCTTGCTGGTTTTGAGCCAATTCAAAGTTGAAGCTGAGAGAATGCTGGAGCTGTGCCTTTTGGAGAAGAATTGATGATGTCATCCTGCTTTGCTTCATTGGATTTGAATCTCCTTACTTTAGAAGAAGGATCGACAATGCTGTCTTGGCTTCTTCTGTCTTCGTCAATAGTTGTGCTTTTGCAAGAAGGTGCAACGCTGCTATCTTGGCTTCTTCATCTGACTCGAAGGTAAGGATTACCAAAGGGGTTCCTTTTACTCTCAGTGACTCTTGTCTATTTTGTCTTTTAATAAGTAAAACTGTTTGGTCTTGCTACTACTTGTGTGGGCTGGGATGAATCCCATTTTGCCTGTTTTTTCTACCCAATCAATCTTGCTACTGCTTGTGTGGACTGGGATGAACCTAAGACCTATGTTGTAACTGGGTTTAAAAGGACTAGATGCTTCCATTTGTAAGTTTTGCTAGAACCCTGCTTCGCCTCTTTTGCTACCTGATTTCACTCCCAGGGGGTGCCGCCTGTAATATCAGCCTTGCCATATAGCCCCGGTCAAATGTGTAGGTTGTGTTGTCTTGCAGGTCTTGTTACAACTGCTAGATGTGCCTCAGTCAGCAACACTGGTTCACTGAAATACAAGATTGATTACAGGTCCTTGGAGGGTACAGAATATATCCGAGGCCACACCTTGAGGTCATGGATGGGGCTAGGATCTGGGTGATCTGTTATTACTGGAGTCAAGATTGGAGTGTATAGGGTTTGGGGGCTCACATATTTTTGTGGAAAAGTAGGCTCACTCAAGTGATTTCCTAGGTGTTACACAGCTTTAATCCCCCCAAAATGGGTCCTTTGCCCTCTAGGGAAAGAATTGTAGGGTATAGTTGAGCAAGGCAAGACTTGGTTAGAGAGACTCATATGTGATGTAGTCATTTTGGGAAGGGTTCTCCAAAAGGAGTAGAGATATATTATTTTTTGAGACTAGGTCTTGCTGTGTTGCCCAGGGTTGTCTTGAACCTGCAAACTCAAGTGATCCCTAGCTATAGCCTCCCGGGTGGCTGGAATTATAGGCATCTGCCACCACACCTGACTAGAGAGGAGATATTTAAAGAGTAAGTCCACAAGGGAGGCAGGAGAAAAGCAGCTTCACAGCCTGTTCTGGACTATGTGAACTTGTGCAGATGGTTGTATTCCAACTGCACTTGTAACTCTCTGCGTTCTCTCTCCAGGTAACTGACATTTTCACTAGGCAAGATGTACCATTTTTTATTTATCATATCAGCGTAGTGAGTTGAATGACTTGGACAGGGCTCATCAGTCCATGATGAACAGTACACCTGTTCAAACAGGACTTGAGGCAACTGAGGACTTGGTGCACAATTTCTTTTACTTAGGGTGTCTCAGAGGTGTTTTAAAAAAGTAGAACAGGGGCAAAATGAAGTTCTTCATGCTCAACCCCTACCCGGACTTAATATCTAATCACATTGCATATAAAGATAGTTAAAATATTATCTTAGATAATCACATTAGATGATCTAATTAGGCGTCTAGCCTCTACCAACTGTAATTCTAGCCAATTAATCTGGTTTTCCTAAACAGTACCGGAGGTAATCTGCATGATAAGCTCCCTTTGAACCCCAGAAGATACTTTTACTTGAAATAATCTTTTCTTTGCCTAATAACCTTATCCCATCCTTTTTCTAACTATAAATTACCTCAGTCTTAGTGTAGCTCAGTCTAAAGGTTATGTCCTTGTCTTTGGTCCTCAGTTACTGTAGCCAGTATGGAGTGAGTTCTGCAACCAACATGATGTTCAGCTTAGCCTGCTTCTCTCTCTCTCTCTCTCTCTCACATTCTCTTTTCTGGGTCATCAGGGCAACTCTCTCTGTGGTGAACTCTTCTTCTCTGCCTTCATCCTGATAAGGGCTGTGGTAAAATTGGCCCCCAGCACTGGTTGTGCTGCATTGGAATACCAGCCATTGTTCTCTGGTGGGTGGAGACTTGGAGAAGGGAAGCCAAACCTTCCCCTGATGGGATCAGTATGAGGGGATTTAAGGAGGAGGAGACAGAAAAAAAAAGGCATGAGAGGAAAAGTGGGCAGCAGGGAAGCTGGAGGCCTCTGAGCTGCCACTGCCATGCGAGGGCAGGGAGGGAAGCCATGCTGTGGGCTTCCCTAGCTTAGGCCAGTGAGAAGCCTGGGGAAGTATGTTGTAGAAACTTATGATTTGTGTAAGTGAACTTGGAAACTTGGTACTTGAGAACTTGGTTTAATTTTGAAGCTGTGAAGTCTGGAAATTGTCTGGAGACCTGAAGAGAATTTGCTGTGTTGCTGTTTTCATCCTGAGAAGTCTGAAGTAGTAGATGCTATAGGGCTTCTTCTGTGGTTCTTTATGGAGGAGGAGTATAGGTGTCTTTGGGTTGTTGTTCTTTTTTATTTATAGTTTGGTTGGGTTATTTTTTTCCTCTGGCGCTCAAGGTCCCTCTCGAGCAGCTAGGCTGCTGGTTGCGCTCTGCCCCCACCTGGGGCCTGGATTGTTGTCCGTGCTCTCAGGGCTGGCGGGAAAAATAATACATACTTTTATTGAATAAATTTTGTTTACATTTGCCTTTTGGGTGTTCCCTCCCCCTCCCCCATTCTACCCCTCTGCTCTCTCCATCTCTTCTTTCACTGCCATTTATTGTTTAATTTTTAGGTCCTTGGGTTCTCCCTCTTCTTTCCTGTAGCAATGTCCTTTTGTCCGGTGTGGATGTGGTTTCCTGGGACACAGTGGCCTGTGCTTAGTTTTCCAAGTGTCTTTTTGGTGCTGGCCACCAGTTCACACATGATTGTGTTCTTTCAGTGCCTCCTCCTTCTTTCTGGTTGGCTGCTCCGACCCATTTTCTGTCATATTTTGCTCCTTCTTTGTTTTGTAGTTCTTGTTTCTGGTGTTGGGAAATTTTCTCCTGGCCAAAGTTTGTGTACCCATTTTTTTGATCAAGATAGATGGCAGATGGCAGATGGTTGGTCCAGTTCATCGTGGGGCCACTGCCCATCTCTGTGGCTTTCCTTACTCCCTAAAGTGGGAGGGTCCTTTGATCATGCTGAAGGCATCTCTGAAAGGGGAAATTCCGTTCCCTTCATTGTAGATCACAGTGGTTGTATTTCTGAGGTAGTTCGTCTCTATAATCAGTCTTATAGTCCTGTGTCCCATGGATCTGACATGTTTGTTGTTCTGGAATATGTCTTTGTTTTTCACCTCTGTATTTGTGTGCAACTGCCATTGAATCGCTGATTTAGTTGCTTCTGGTGAGGGTTGACGGATTTTGAGAAGACCAGAGGGAACGACTCCTACCACTCACTACCCTCCACCAATTCCCCCCCATTTCCCCTAGCCTGCGTGTCCAGTGGGGGGAAGGGGGCTCAGTGCCAGGCCGCATGGCTGAATTGGGTGTGTTGGTGGGGTTATCACTGCCTCCCCTGGCCACCTTGTGGTATGGTGACCGGGGGGCACCCCTAGCCACTCCCCGCCGCTCTGGCATGTGGCAGCACACCCCCACCTCACATTCCCCAAACTCCAAAAGGAGCATGACAGTTTGGGTGGCTGAGGGCTCAGTGCCCAGCAGCATGACTGAACCGGGCATTCCTACTTTTGAAAAAGGAACAACAATACCATTTTGGTTCCAGCATTTGGTTTGATGTGAGTAGAGCTGTGTCTTTGAAGGATTGATGGTGCCATCTTGGTTCCTTCATTTGGCTTGAAGGTGGGACAGCCACCATTTGGTGGATGCACATGACTGCTGCAGCCATGTGCAGTTTTGGACTTAACTGAACTGGTAGGTAAGATAATCAAAGGGGGTTCATTGTATGTTCAGTGACTCTTGTTTATTTTGTCTTTTTAATGAGTAAATCTGTTTTTGCCTCTTCTTATGGTTAGTGTAGTCCTGTTACTGCTTGTACGGACTGGGATGAATCTAAGGAGTAGCAGGCTTTAAAGGGCCAGCTGCTCCTGTTGGTAAGTTTAGTTTAAGTTCTCTGCTTTTCTTTTTATGACCCAATTTCAATCCAACTCCCAGCCTTCAAAGACTGGAAGCCCCCAAAAGTTTCAACAACTCCTAGCTCTTGCCTGATGCCTGATGGCAAATCAGCTCACCTCTTAGCTAATAATCTGAACTCCAAATATCTCCTCCTTCAAATTCTCCTTCCTTCAGTCCTTTCACCTTTCTATTTTATCCCCCTTTCCTTGCTCCCCTTCCCATCATGAATCCTGATGAGATTATCAGTCACACTCTGCTTGGTTCATTTATGATCCCCTCCCTGGGCCTTAGAACCCTAGAACTGGGAGTTAAATTAACATAACAATGTTGACCAAGCCCTACTTTAGCTTTGCAATGTTGCTGTAAAAGAAGGGATTAACCTTCTATCTGGCTTCAGGTAATTTTTTTTTTTTTTTTGAGACTAGGTCTTGCTATTTTTGCCGGTGGAACCACAGGCTCCCGTTGCCCGGGGTACCACAGACTCAAACAATCCCCAGCCTCAACTTCCCAGGTAGCTGGGATTACAGGCATGCCCCACCACACCCAGCTATTTTTTTTTTTTTTGGATTAGGTCTCAATATGTTGTCCCGAACGGGATTTGAACCGCGATCCCTAGCCCCAGCCACTTCATAGGCTGAAGCTTACAGGCACGAGCCACCATGACCAGCTTCTTCAGGTTATTCTTAACTTCTATGTCTGAATTTCAGACACAGCTAATGGTGATGCTTAAGTGTTACCAACAAATAACACTGTTCATATTGTGGTCCCAGCTTCAGAATACTGCCCAGTTTGTGTATAATTTAATAAAGCCAATTTGATCTGCAAACTTGTGAGTTATATTTATATTTATTATTTAAAAAATTAAAAATTTTCTTTTTATTGACATAGCTTACACAGGACTTTCTAAAAGTGGGACTTCATGGGTGGAGTAGTACTGTTTCTGTCTGGTTGTTTAACCAGTAACCACTATGCTGTTACTGAAATTGTTTGCTTTTGCAAACAAATATATATATGTATGTATGTATATGTATGTATACCTATCTTTAACTTGTTTTCTTCCCACAAAAAATAAAAATAAAAAACACAATGAGATACCACCTCAGATCAGCAAGAATAGCCCATATCAAAACAAAACAAAACAAAATGAAAACAGAAAAATGGGCAGCATCAGTGCTGGCGGGGATATGGAGAGAAAGGAACATTCTTACACTGCTGGTGGGAATGTAAACTGGTCCAGCCACTATGGAAAGCAGTGTGCAGGACCCTCACTAATGAAAATGGAATTACCATTCAACCCAGCAATCACTCTTCTGGGAAGCTATCCAAAGGAAACCTCAATGTGGGTACAAAGTACCTGTACTCGGATGTTTTTGGCAGCACTATTTATAATTTCAAGGACTTGGAAGCAACCCAAATGTTCCAAAATAGGCGAATGGATGAAAAAGATGTGGTATATATACATAATGGAATATTACTCATCAATTAAAAATTACAAATTTGATGATTTTATGATAACAAGGGTGTACCTAGAAGAAATCATATTAGCAGAATCAAGTCACAAAGTAAAAGACAGAATCCAAATGATTTCACAAATATATGGGACATAGGAAAAACAAACAAAAGGCTAGGACAGAAAGTCAAAACAAGCTAAAAAAACTGAAGTTCATAACTCTGGGGGTGGGGGTGAGTGAGGGAGGGAATGATTGGGGGAGAGCCCCAGGGATTACAAAGATGTGAAATAATTATATATATAATAAAGTATTTAAAAAAAGAAGAAAGTGATTACCTAAATATGTACTACAAAATAAGCATGTAAAAACTCCAGTTACCCCATTACATGTGCTACAAAATAAACATGAAAAACCCAATTACCCCACCACATGTGCAAAACTGTCCTCGAGTCCCTGGTCACTATTAGGGCCTGCACAAATGCTGCTCAACACAAACACCCCAGAAACGGGAAAAACAAAGACAAAGAGAAAGTTCATTAAGAAACTCGCTGAGGGCAGGTCATGGTGGCTCATGCCTGTAAGCTTCAGCCTATGAAACGGCCAGGGTTGGGGATCACGGTTCGAGTCCCTCCTGGGGCCGTAGCGAGACCTAGTTCCAAAAAAACAGCTGGGCGTGGTGGTGTGTGCCTGTAATCCCAGCTACCTGGGAAGCTGAGGCTGGGAATTGCTTGAGTCTGTGGTATCCCGGGCAACGAGAGCCTGCGGTTCCATGGGCAAAAATAGTGAGACCTAGTCTCAAAAAAAAAAAAAAAGAAAAGAAAAGAAAAGAAACTCAGCTGAGGATGGACTGAGCTAAGGGAGACTGGAGCCAAGAAAGACTTGACCACCTGGACTGCTCATTTGCAGGTCTTTTTATATGATTTTGCAAAGCTTAAATTGTATATCTACATTCTTATTCTAAAACCAAGCAGAGGTAAACTATGGCAGACATGTCTAGAGACATACATTAAATTTAGGAGCACATGTGTTGGGTTATCTACCAGGCAGGAGCTGTCTGTTTTACTTTCCCAGGGGAGTGCTATCCCTGGAAGAGGGAACTGCCTGTGCCCTTAGGTGAGGGAAATAACTGTTTGCTTTTGTGGTGCTAAATGTGATATCCAGTCCAAGCTGTCTGCTACCCATCAGTCACCTCACTGCATGTTCAATTAGAGTTCACAAGCATATGTTCCAAAAACAGGGCATTTCTCTTTGTTCCTTTTGTGTCTGTTTCAACCTTCTCCAAACATGTGGTCCAAGATGTGGTGCTCCTTTTCTCTTTCGGCTTCTGTCTCAACTTTAGGTAGTAGAAAAGCTTCAAGGTAAAACAGAAACCAAGGTCCATCTTCTCAGGCCTTGCTCACAGCCTCTCCAAAAGCATCTGAATCAAATTAGATAAAACAAGTTTTAATCCAAAGTTCAAATCTCCAAACTCATTAGACTCCTTTAGCACACACTATCAGCTTATGCTTGCTAAGGTTTGTAAGTTCACCAGCTTGGCCCCAAGCCCACAAGGCCTCAGGCTGTCTCAGTCATCATGGCCAAGCCTCATCCTTTTCCAAAAATGGCCAATCTCTTGTTTCTCTCCTAAGTCCCTTTTTATATCTCTCTCCTTGTTTTCCCTCCCTTTTGGGAGCAGAGCCTTATCAATCATCTCACATCACAAAATCCTTGTTTTTCTTTTCTCATTCCTTTCTATCCTTCTGAAAGAAAACTATGAATTCTAATGAAGGACCAGCAACCACACCTTGGCATAGTCAACCTAAGCTTTGTTCACCTGCACCCTGATACAATAAAGTCAGAAAATCAAATCTCCATAATATTGCCAAGTCCTTCCTGAAATGTACAATTCTAAAGCAACAAGGTAGAAGTAGCTTCTAATTTCCAAATGCATTTTCTTCTCAGTGTTACTATCCATGCATAAATACATCAACTATGTTAATGGCAGCTGCCACTCCAACAAATATTGATATGGTATGGAATGATACTGAGCATGATTTCCTGTGAAAAATGCTTGGGAGCACTGAGTGGAGTCTGGTAGGAGATGCTGCAAACATGATGATCTTTGGGACCTTGAAAGACTGCTGCTGTGCAGAACAAGACGCAGGGGAAGAAGGAAGAAGGAAGCAAAAAAAAAAAGTGATAAAATGACACAGGGACACACAGGGGAACAAAGAAAGAATCTTGGAGAAGGAAGGCTGTAGCTGGGCTGAGCTGGACCCCACCAGAGTTGTGTCTGTGGGCACTGAAGGAGGAACACATAGAAACTGAGACCTCTGCCATGGCCCTTTTGTAGGAAGTGCATGGAGATGCAGATTTGCAGCTTGGCAAAGAAACTGTGGAGCTGCTACAGAAGGATATCTGTTGGAGGCTTAACATAAGGTACGAGAAAAGAACGAGGAGACAGATTGCTTAGCTGCAGTAGCTAAGGGTCCATTTGGAAGTAATGAACCAAATGACAGTTTATTAAACAAAGAAAGGGGTATATATAGAGAAGACAAGGCAAGGGTTGGGTGAAGGTATAATTAAATTGGTTAGCATTATAGTTTCTGTGAGGTAATTGGGGCCAGGGGGGTGCTCACAAGTGGTCACTATTTCTTTAAGGAGGGTTTCCTTAGATAAACATTTTGGAGGGGCAGTGGGTTGCCACCACTTCTTCAGAGGTATTCAGTGCTAGTTTGTCTCCAGTTTGCCCGAGGCAATTAAGGTAAGATGAAGTCTGCTTGTCTCACAGCACAAGCCTGTCTGGTCTGTGAATGACATTCCACAGATATCTGGCAGTTTGGAGTTTAAAAGAAGAGAGTTGGATTCATCGAAAGAGAAAAGTCTACTAAAGAAATCTATGAAAACCATATTTTGCTAAAGAGAAGAGAACAGAGATCTGCAAAGCTGAATTCTAGGTATATGTGCATGCTAAAGGAAAAATCTTGGAGAAAACAGACTGAGTTTGAATTTCCCATGGATATAACTTTGGTTTCTTGGTTTGGTTAAAGTTGTGAGAGAGGTGCTCTGGTAAAATGGGGGGGCTGTGGCTCCAGCATGGCAATGTTGTAGTAGAATAGCCGCCATTGTGCCCTGATGGGTGGAGACTTGGAGAAGGGAAGCCAAGTCTTCTCTCGAGAGGAACAGAGAGAGGGAATTTTAAAGAAAGAAAGCTGGAGAGGAGAGAAAGCAGAGGAGCAGCAGGGAGGCTGAAGGTTTTGAAGCGGCCACTGCTCACTTTAACTTTAAAACTACAAAGCTTGGGAATTGTCTGTAGATATAAAGAGAATTTGGAGTGTTGCTGTTTTCATTGTGAGATGTTTGAAGTGGTTGGTGCTGTTGTTTCAAATGAGTCTTGGTGATTCATGCCAAAAGAAGGCTGGAGCTGTGCTTTTTGGAGGAGGATCGGCAACACCATCTTGGTTTCTTTATTTGGCTTGAAGTGACTTGCTGTGTCTTTGGCGGAGGATTGATGATGTCATTTGGTTTCTTAATTTGGCTTGTAGGTGGGACAGCCACCATTTTGTGGAAACATGTAAGGGCCCATGTGTAGCTTTTTGGACTAGAGACTAGATTATGCAGTAAGATAGTAACTTTCATCTATTTTGTCTTTTAATGAGTAATTCTGTTCTTGACTCTTGAAGATAGTGTGATCTTCCAACTGCTTGTGTGGGCTAGGATGGATCTGACAAGTGACTGGATTTAAAGGGCCATTTGTAAATTTAGTTAGGTTCTGTGCTTTGCCTATTTTCTTACCCGATTTCAGTTGGACATGTGGTTCAGACTTCGGTGGGGACTGAGTTCAGGGACTGAGTTCAGTGACTGAGATCTGGTGAAGGAGGGTTATCTTTTGTTTTTATCCTTTGGGTTTTGAAAGAAATTTTGTTTGTTCTAAAAGAACTTTTTTTTGGCAGGCATGGTGGTGTGTGCCTGTAATCCAAGCCCTGGGAGGTAAGAGGCCAGGGATTACTTGAGCTCACGGGTTCAAGACTACCCCAGGCAACATAGACCTGGTCTTGAAAAAGCAACTGGGTGTGGTAGCGGGCACCTGTAATCCCAGCTACCTAGGAGGTTGAGGCTGGGGATTGCTTGAGTCCATGGGATTGGGACTACCCAAGGCAACATAGTTAGACATAGTCTCAAAAAAAAATACCAACCTTTTTTTTTTTTGGTCTCACAATGTGCATTTGTGCAACAGTAAAAATTGAGGCTGCTGCCAGCTTAACTCTACCTCTTTCCCACTCGATTTCAGTGCCTCGTCCTCTAAATAAAGTTGCCTCGGGTCTGGGGTGGGCACTGAAAATTCAAGTCTTCTGGAGGAATTGAGCCTGATGGGGGACTCCCAGCATGCCCCTACCAGTGGTCCAGGCCACAGGTTAGGGGTGCAGGTGGGTGGAACTTCCAATCCTCTGCCAACTGCAGGGACCAGGGGGAACCATGGAAGGTGGACTGGGAAGCTGTGCCTTTTGTCCCTAGAGCCTGGGGGGCAGGTCCAGCACCCTTGCCTGAGTGCAGTCCCCTCCAACTAATCCCACTCTTACAAGCCAGAACAGACCAAGAATATCCACCAATTCTGCTGCAGTTATTGAAGAATAAAGGCCCTGAACTCATCTGACACTTGGGTGACACCAAAAATGAGAGTGACTGGAACAAGTTCCCAAACTTTAAAGCCCCATGAAACAATGACCAACCACTGAACTATACCTACAGTGACTTAGGGGACAGAGAAGCAAACCCCTGATCCAGAATGTGTTCTTAATAGCAACAAAACACTCCATTTCCCAAAAAAGGAGAAGACCACAAAAAAGGGACATGGGCACAGAACAACTACAACAGAGGCAGAGGAGTGGAACTGGGCCTACCACCCAATGGAATTGGTCTCCAGTACAAGAACCTCTCTACCACAAAGGGCTGGATGTTGGAACCCAACTTCAGATGCCAGAACCATAAAGACTGAAAACAGCAACAAGGAACAAATGCTGGAACGGAGGAATGAGGTGGCATGAGTCCCAGTGATGGCACAAGGTCTGGAGAAAAGGAGAATCACCTCTGCTGCAGAATGCTTTGCAACAGAGGAGACATGAGCAAAAGACAAAGCAGTTGAACCTCAGCTGACCTACAAGGGTTCATACATGATTGGAACAAATGCTAGCTGCTAAAACATCCATGGAAATTGAAGCAGCATGGGCCACGAAGTCCCAGGAGAGCAGGTCATTGCCCAATGGGCCAAACACCAATGACTTGAAATAAAAAGGAGGTGGGAGCCATTGTGGGGGGCAGCGGGGGGGGGCAGGGAGGGAAGGGAGAAATGAATGGTCTTAACAATACATATATGAATAAATCTGTATAAAAAAACAAAATAAAGTAAATAGTCTCTTTTCTCTTGCTTTACCTGAGAGTTAGCAGAGTTCCTGCTGTTACCAATAGACTGTTGTTGACTGGTGGTCTAATTGGCTAGGACCCAGTACTGCCCCTGCAGCCTTGGACCTGTTTCTGGCTGTGAAACTAGGTCTGATTACCTGAAATTTTTGTATCCAGGAACTGATGAGTGGCATACATTAGTGGCAAGGGACGCCAATAAGGAGAAATTACCCAGAAATTACATGCCTTGAGGGCAATCAAGGAAAGAAGCACTGCGGGTGGAATTTGGCATGAGAGAGTAAAAGCCACCAAAAATCAGTGTGGATAAGCACATTATAATGGACTTTCGTCAAGAGGGGCCACAGCCCAAAAAGTTATAAGAAACGCAAGTTACCAGAAATGCAAGTACAAGCCTTTGGTTTGGAAACTGAAATTTGGACCTCTGGTGAGAGGATAGCTAGTTGAAAAACTTGGAATCTGAATATGTTGAAAAACTTGGAATCTGAATATGTTGAAAGACTTGGAATCTGTCTGTTATCAGGAGAAGAGGGTGCAAGGTTTTACTAAAATCCTTATTACCAGCTTTCTAAACCAGAGAAAAACTGATAGGGGTGCTATGGTGAATTTGGAGGACTTTAGCCCCCAGCATGATAGTGCTTCATTAAGATGGTAGACATTGTGCCCTGGTGCACCTCACAAGAGGAGCAGAAAAAGAGAAGATCTTAAGGGAGAGAGAAAGCTGGAGAAGAGGGAGAGAGCAGAGGAGTAGCAGGGAGGTGGAGGTCTTGGAGCTGCCAGTGCCATGTATGGCAGCAAGACAGGGAAGGAAGCCACTCTGTAGGCTTCCATCCACAGCCTGGGCTGGTGAGGAGCCCAGGGAAGCATGCTGGAGAAATTTGTGAACTTTGTGGGCTGAATTGAAAATGTGGTACCAAAAACTTGCTTTAACTTTGAAACTGTGATGTCTGGGAATTCTCTGGAGACCTGAAGAGAACATGCTGTGATGCTGTTTTTGTCATGAGACATCTGAACTGGGTACTGTTGTTGTATTGAGTCTTGCTGGTTTGGGGCCACTTTAGAGTTGAAGCTCAAAGAATGTTGAAGTTGTGTCTTTTGGAGGAGGATCAGCGACATCATCTTGGTTTCTTCATTGGATTTGAATCCCATTTTTGAAGAAGGATTGGCAATGCCATCTTGGTTTCTTCATCTGGCTTGAAGGTGGGACAGCTGCCATTTTGTGGATACATGTGGCTAAGGACCCATATGCAGTTTATGGACTAGAGACTGAGCTGGTTGTCAAAGGGGGTCCATTATATGCTTAGTGACTCTTGTTTATTTTGTCTTTTTAATGAGTAAATCTGTTTTTGCCTCCTCTTAAGGTTAGTGTGGTCTTGCTACTGCTCACACAGTCTGGGATGAACTTGATGAGTGGCTGGGTTTAAAGGGCCAGTTGCTCCTGATTATGAGTTTAGATAAGTGCCCTGTTTTGTTTGTTTTCTTACCTGATTGTAATGGTATCTTAAGTGTGGAATTCTACTAAATGCTGGTTGCATTACACAATTCACATGGTTCTTACAGATAGGTTTTAAGCTTTGGTTTGGAGTTTAGTACAGATGACTATTTTGAGCCTGTTGATTCTTTTTTTCTTACCTGTTTCACGACAGCAGAAATGAAGTAGTTGAAGTGACTTGGAGGAAACCAGCAAAAAGTGAAACAGAAGTAACACATCATACAGGACCACCTGGACAACTGGGAGAATTGTGGGTTTTATTCTGAGTGCAAAGGGGAGACAATGAAAGATTTCTATATACAAGATTATTATTGATCTATCTATCTGTCTATATCTATATGTATATATCTATAATTTTAAGATATCTTTGTCTTTTGTATCACTCCAAAAAGGTAAAGAGAATCAGGGAAGAGAATTTGAAAGTTAAGGTAATAATCCTGATAGATGGAGATGGCTGGCTGAAGGTGTCAGGGGAAGAGGGAGGAAGAAGTGAGATGCTAGAATGACTATCTACTAATAGATTTAATTTTACTTTGGAGGGAAGGAGTCAAGAATAGCTCCAAGGATTTTTGTTTGTTTTGTGCTATCAAAAATAGTTCTGGAGATTGGGAGAGACTTCATTCATAAGGATTATTACAAATATAAAATTATGTAATAGTAAGAGCACTCTAACCATTGGATCTACAAGCATTAAAAGAGTGAAGTGAAAAATTTTTGTAGGGATGAGTAAGTGAAATTCATGGGGTGCCTTTGTTTTCAAGGAAGCATTGTTCTGATTGATTTATTTCAGAGACATCTGTCTCTAATATAGTATGTATAATATGTATATATTACAATACTATAATTACAAAATTATAAACCATGCTAAATAATATATTGTTATTATTATTTTTTTCGAGACTATATCTAGCTATTTTTGCCTGTGGAACTGCAGGCTCACTTTGCCTGGGGTACCACAGACTCAAGCCATCCCCAGCCTCAGCTTCCCAGGTAGCTGGGATTATAGGTGCACACCACCACACCCAGCTATTTTTTGGGACTAGGTCTCACTATGTGCCCCCAGCGTGATTGGAACCGTGATCCCTGGCCACAGTGGCGGCTTACAGGAATGTGCCACCATGCTTGGCGCAAAATAATATATTATTTACTGAGATGTAATTTAAAAGTTTCAAATACCACAGGAATGACAAACATCAAATCTAGTATACTGGGGAATAGGATAGAAGAGGAGATGTCCACAGAGAATATCAACTATCTCTGAGATGGCTGATTTTTTTGAATTTAATTTTTAAATAATTTTGCATATATAAGTGTATTTATATTTATATTACATTATTGTGTACCCTGGGGCCCTCTCACTTTCCTAACACCTGTTAACCATCTGCTCTTTTGTGCCCTACTCCTCCCCTGCCTTCTTCCCCCTCCTCCTCTCTCGCTCCATTGTTCAGTCCCATTGGTTGTTTCTAATTTTTTGTTATTGGTTTCTTTGTTTTGTTTTTGTTTTTTTGAGACTAGGTCTCACTACTTTTGCCCATGAAATTGCAAGCTGATGTTGACCGGGGTACCATGGACTCAAGCAATCCCCAGCCTCAGCTTCCCAGGTAGCTGGGATTACAGGTACATGCTACCACACCCAGTTATTTTTTGGGACTAGGTCTTGCTGTGTTGCCCCAAGTGGAACTCGAACCGTGATCCCTAGCCCCAGCTGATTTGTGGGCTGAAGCTTACAGGCACAAGCCACTGTGCCTGGCTTTTTATTCGTTTCTTTGTTTTTCTCTATATACATCATATAAATGAGACCATCCTGTATTTCTCTTTTTCTTATTTTGACTTATTTCTGCTAATATGAGTCCCTCTAGTTCCATCCATGTTGTTACAAATGACATGTTTGTCATCCTTGATTAATGCGTAGTAATCCATCGTGTACATATACCACATTTTTTTAACCAATCATTGGTTTTGAGGCATTTGGTTTGTTTCCAAATCTTGGCAATTGTAATCAGAGCTGCAATAAACATGCATGTACAGGTGTCCTTTTGAAATAGGTTGTCATGTCCTCTGAGTAGATTCTCAGTAGTGGGATTGCTGGGTCGAATGGTAATTCCACTTTGAATTGTTTGAGGGTCATCCACACAGTCTTCCATAGTGGCTGGACCAGTTTGCACTCCCACCAGCAGTATAAGAGAGATCCATTTTCTCCACATCCACGCCAACATTTGTTGTTGTCTGTTTTATTTATATGGGCCATTCTTATTGGTGTAAGATGGTATCTCAGTGTGGTTTTAATTTGCATTTCCCTGATTATTAGTGATGTGGAGCATTCTTTCATATATCTATTAGCCATCTGTATCTCCTCTTTGGTGAAGTGTCTTTTTAGTTCTTCTCCCCATTTTTTGACTGGGTTTTTTGCTTTATTTTTGTTGAATTGTAGGAGCTCTTTGTGGATCTTTATTATCAGACCCATGTAACTTGTCTAGAGGGCAAAAATTTTATCCCAGTCAGTTGGGTTTCTTTCTGTTTTGCTTATTGTCTCTTTTGCTGTACAGAAACCTTTTAGTTTGATATAAACTAAACTGTTTAACCATAAACCCAAATGTTTGTTTTCCTTCATTTTTTTTTTTGCCAGCCATAGTTGTTTCCCAAAATGGATTTCTTTTAAAAAAATTTATTTATATGTAAACTTGAATCATTGTAATCCCAGGGATTTAACCCCCCACCCTCCCTATCATTCCCTACCTTCCTCCCCTGCCCAAAGTTGTGTGCTTCAGTTTGGTGCTTAGCTTGTTTTGACTTTTCCTCATGGCTTTTGTTTATTTTTTCCCTATATGCCATATATTGGTGAAACCATTTGGTTTCTGTCTTCTTTTTTGATTTGTTTCTGCTAATATGATTTCTTCTAAGTACATTCATGTGTCATAAAATCATCAAATTTGCTATTTTTAATTGATGAGTAATATTCCATTGTGTATATATACCACATTTTTCTTCATCCAGTCATCTGTTTTGGGGCATTTATGTTGCTTCCAAGTCCTTGCAATTATAAATAGTGCTGCGGTAAACGTTCGAGCAATTATAAATAGTGCTGCGGTAAACATCCCTTTGTACCCATATATAGGTCTCCTTTGGGTAGATTCCCAAGAGAGCAATTGCTGGGTCAAATGGTAGTTCCATTTTCATTAATTTGAGGGCTCTCCCTACAGCTTTCCACAGTGGTTGGACCAGTTTACATTCCCACCAGCAGTGTAAGAGCGTTCCTTTCTCTACATCCCTGCCAGCATTTGTTGTTACTTGTTCTTTGGATGTGGGCCATTCTTACTGGCGTAAGGTGGTATCTCATTGTGGTTTTGATTTGCATTTCCCTTATTGCTAGTGATATTGAGCAATTTTTCATGTGTCTTTTGGCCATTGTATTTCCTCTTTGGAGAAGTGTTTTTTTAGTTCTTCTCCCCATTTTTTGATTGGGCTTTTTATTTTGCTTTTGTTTAGTTGTGTGAGTTCCTTGTGGATCTTTGTTATTAAACCCTTATCACTCCTGTGGAGGGCAGAAATTTTTTCCCATTCGGTTGGGCTTTTTTTTTTCCTGTTGTCTCTTTTGCTGTATGGAAGCTTTTTAGTTTGATGTAGCCCCATCTGTTTATGTTTTCCTTCATTTTTTTGCCATATGTAGATGTTTCCAGAAAGGGATTTCTGAATTGTAATTCATGGAGGGTTTTGCCCAAGTTTTCCTCTATGTATGTTATGGTTTCAGGTCTGACCGCTAAGTCTTTGATCCACTTTGAGTTGATTTTTTGTACATAGTGTGAGGATGTTTTCCTGGTTCATTTTTTGCATGTCTTGATCCAATTTTACCAGCACCATTTACTGAAGAAGCTATCCTTGTTCCAGTGTATGTTTTTGTCCCTTTGTCAAAGATTAGTTGGCCATATATGTTTGCTTTTATTTTTGGGTATTTGATTCTGATCCAATGGTCTGTTTGTTTTTGTACAAGAACTATGTTGTGTTAAGTATTACAGCTTTGTAGTATAGTTTGAAATCTGGAATAGTAATACCTCCATTCTCTCTTCTTTTTGTCAAGAGGGTTTTGGCTATTTGAGTTCTTTTGTTCCAAATGAATTTCAGTAATTTTTGTTCTATCTTTAAAATATGTCATTGGGATCTTTATTGGAATTGCATTGAATCTATAGATTGCCTTTGGTAGTATGACCATTTTGATAATGTTGGTTCTTCCAGTCCATGAATAGGGAATGTCTTCCCATTTTTTTAACATCATCTTCTATTTCTTTTAAGAATGTTTTATAGTTTTCTTTGTATAGGTCTTTTTTTTTTTTTGTTAGGTTTATTCCCAAGTATTTAATTTTCTTTGGTGTGATGGTAAATGGGGTGTTTTTTTAAAAATTTCTTCTTCTGAGTGATTCTTTGCATATATGAATGTTATTGATTTTTGTGTATTGATTTTGTATCCAGCTTCCTTACTTAATTCATTTTATATTTCAATTAGCGTTTTTGGTCAAATTTTTTGGGTTCTCTACATAGAGTATTATATCATCCATGTATAATGGTAGCTTTATTTCTTCTTTCCCTATTTGGATTCCTTTTATGTCTTTCTCTTGTCTTATTGCCCTAGCTAGGACTTCCAGAACTATGTTGAGAAGGAGTAGAAAGAGTAGGCATCCTTGCCTGGTTCCAGACCTTAATTGAAATGATTTCAGTATTTCACATCAAAGATGGTATTTCTAATTTGATGCCTTTATGATTGGAGAAAAAGCTTGGTATTATTTTAATCTTTGTGTATTTGTTCAGATTTGTCTTGTGGCCTAATATATGGTCAATTTTAGAGAATGAACCATGTGCATTTGAAAAGAAAGTGTATTCTTTTCCTTGGGGGTGCAGTATCCTGTATATATTTATTAGGTCCATTTGGTCTAGCTTTTCCTTTAAAGCTTTTGTGTCTTTGTGTAGTTGCTGTTTTGTTGATCTGTCTTTTGGTGAGAGTGGCATATTGAGAAACATGGCTCTGGTGTTGGTTGACATGTTGATAGTAATAATGTTTTCTAGATTGTGAGTAGATCTGTAGTTTAGTTTACTAATTTGTGCCAGCTGGCACCAGCGAGGGACGCAGGTGGGTTCCCTAAGTACCTGAGTGTAGGGGACTGATCTCTGGTTCTGCTGGTTGTGTTGCAAGGAACAGACCCTCCCCCTCTTTGTGGTTTTGATTTGTATTTTCTGATTGCTAGTGAAGTTGAGCAGTTTTTCTGTGCCTGTCGGCCATTTGTATTTCCTTTTTTGGAGAAGTATCTTTTTAGTTCCTTTCCCTAGGTAATCACTTTCTTACTTGCTTGCTTTAATGAATAGTTTGATCACTTTAAGAGTTTGGTGTGGCTTTTGGATTACATAGCAAGTCTTTGAGCAGAGAAAGACCCTGAAGAGGGCCGGGCATGGTGGCTTATACCTGTAATCTTCAGCCTATGAAATGGCTGGGGTTAGGGATTGTGGTTTGAGTCCTGCCCTGGGGCCTGTAGTGAGACCTAGTTCAAAAAAAATAGCTGGGCATGGTGGTGTGCGCCTGTAATCCCAGCTACCTGGGAAGCTGAGGCTGCAGATTGCTTGAGTCTGTGGTACCCTGGGCAATGAGAGCCTGCAATTCCACGGGCAAAAATAGTGAGACCTAGTCTCAAAAAAAAAAAAAAAAAAGACCCTGAAGAGGGTGTTCAAGAAACAGATCTAAGAATAGAAGATATTTTTTTCTTTAGTTTGGGATGAAAGGATCCTGGGGCAAACAACAGGTATCAAAATGACAAAGGCAATTTGTATGTGGAAGCTTAAGGGTTAATAAAGGCTTTTATCTGTTGTGCATCAGATTAAAAGGTAAAAGTTTTTCTTTGGTTTGGGAAGTTGAGGAAATGTTTATTAAGGGGAAAAGAAACTGGCAAAAAGTGGAGCTCCCAGGCCCATGGAACCAGAGAGAGGCAAATAAGCCATAGTGGAGTCATATCTCAGGGAATATCCACCTTCTTTCCCCTAATTATTCTAAAACCCCATCAGTCTCTTTGTGATTGATCTGTTCTCATTGATCTCACTCACTGTCTAATATCATTGTGCTGTGCAAGTAGAATTGTCTTACTTTCCAGCCCTTACTTTTCCCTCTTCATTAACCTTGTCTGGGAATGTCCTTCACTGCCCTTCGTCCTGGGAGAGTTGGGTTAGGCCCCTTTGGAATTTTTTGTCCTTATCTCTGGAGCTTCCTTTATTCCCATGTGGGGGATGGAGGGAGTGGTTCCTTTTTGTCCTATTCTATTCTGACCCTAGAAGGTAACTTCTTGCCCCATGACTCATTCAGCTACCAACAATGATATTACTGTTAGGAATATAGGTCCTATTATGTATATATGAATACATATAACAGGAATATATATATGTATCTATATATATGTATAACAGGAACATACTGTTAGGAATGTAGACTCATTTTATTAATGAGTCCTGTTTTAGCAAATCCTGTTTTAGCAATTACTGTTGTCATTGTAATCTTCTGGAATCATCTTCTGACAATTTTGATACATCTTTCACCTGTCCAGTTGTATCCTTCACAAGCTGTGAGAAATAGATTCACTTGTGAGAAGTTAACTCACCTACCTGAATGCAAAGGACAGACATACAGGGGTTGGGAGAAGAATGAGAAGTGTGACTTTACTTACTGATCAGCGTGCATGTCAGCCCATTGGTCAGCATGACAAAGTACATTTTCATTTAGTTTTTATACTCTAGTGCTCAAATGTCTTCCCCTTTTCCTCAGTTAGTATTAATGGAGTACTGAGATGTTACAACCTTACTTGGATATTGCAAAATACCTTTCCACAACTGGTAACAGACGTTAAAGTCTTTTATTTCCCCTTTGGGGGGCATGTGACTTGTTTTATGTCATGAACCTTGTCTTGGTTTCAACATTTTGTTTTATGTTATGAACCTTGTTTGGTTTCAACATTTTGTTTTCCTCAGAGATTTTCAGATATAATGAGAGTTTGCCTTCCTTGGGCTGCCACATGGTGCAGCTCTCTGCTTGAGGGGGCAAGGGTCATTACTTTTCTGTTTTACCTGAAAATAGAAAACTGACCAAGCAGCATTCCTTTCGTTGGCTTTTTATTTATTTATTTAGATTTTCACATAAGATTAAAAAAAATCGGTTATTTACGTTTAGCATCATACACATTTGTTCTTTCCTGCATGGTTGTTGGGCCCACCTAAGCGCCCCCACCCCCGTCACTCCCTCTCCTTTTTATTTACTGTTTGTTGATCCATTTAGCCCTTAAGTCTCTTTTTTTTCTTTCTTTCCCTCTGGAGTGTTGTTCATATCCTGGGTGAGGTTCAGTGTTCCAGGGACGCAGTGGACTGTGTTCATATATTTCTAGTCTTAGCTTGCATCGAGCAGCCCATCCAAGTTTGCTTGAAATCCGATAGTACCAGTTCCTCCATTCTGTGTGTCTCTTCCATAATGTCATTTGAGAAAATTCCCTGGGAGATATATTGACTGAAGGTTGGTCTGGTTGTTTTTCTTGTTCATGGACAGCTGCTCAGCTGTCAGGCTGTTGCCTTATTTCTGTGGTGGTGTGTGCCACCACACATTTCTGTGGAGTGTGTGCCACACTTTTGCTAGAGGCCTCTTGAGGCCACAATTCTGCCCCCCTTGGCCTTGCCAAGGACAATGGTGTTGGAATAATACCAGTTATCATCTTATGATTGGTCTCACGTTCCTGTGTTCCTTAGCCAGCTCCAGGGTCTTTTTTGTTCTAACCAGGGGATATATACAGTCTCCAGGGCCCTTACTCAAATTCTTCTCCTCATCTATTTCTTCTGTTGCATTATTTACCAAGCTCTTGTTCCTGATGAGGACTGATTGGAGTGGGAATAGTCCAGAGAGGAGGTTAATGTTCTGCTACTGCATCCCCTCCCTCTGCCCACCCAGTCCTGGCAGGCCCCCCACCAAGTGAGCCAGAAGGCTCAATGCAGAGTGCCCACCCCTCCCAGCCCCCCAGCCCCCCAGCCCCAAGCACATGTGAGCCAGGGTCATTGGCATTTTTTCTTTTGAGACAAGGTCTCGCTATATTTGCCCATGGAACCACAGGCTCCCCTTGCCTGTGGTACCACAGACTCAAGCAATTCCCAGCCTCAGCTTCCCAGGTAGCTGGGGTTACATGTGTGTGCCACCACACCCAGCTATTTTTTGGGACTAGGTCTCGCTATGTTGTCCCAAGCTGGACTCGAACCGCTATCCCTAGACCCAGCCGCTTCATAGGCTGAAGCTTAGAGGCACGAGCCACTGTGCCTGGCCCAGTATGTTAGGAATTGGCTTTTAAAACTGCATTACTTGGTCCATGATGTTTCTGCTTCTGAAATCTCACATTCACTACCTTGCCAGAAATATTTTTTCTTTTAATGAGAAATTCCCTGAGAGGAAGTTGAAATGTAATACTCTTGGAATACATTACCTGACTTATCATGTAAAGTATACCTTCATAACACCAGAACTTTGAGAAGAACTGGGGTATGATTTAATAAGGTAAAAACTAAGCCTCTACTCCTTGCTAAGCAGGCAGGTTTAGGAGTCTTGAGTGAATAAGGTAATTGATAAGGTTGTCTAAGGGACAAACCTAACCCTTAACCCCAGCCCCAACCCAAAACCCTAACCATAAACCCTCATCCTAACTCTAACCCTAAACCGAATCTGAATCCTAACTTAACCCTAACCCTAAACCCTAATCCTAACCCTAAACCCTAACCCTAACCCTAAACTGAGCCTGAACCCTAACCTAACCTAACCCTAAACACTAACTAACCTTAAATCCGAACCCTAACCCTAAACTGAACCTGAACCTTAACCTAACCTAACCCTAAACACTAACTCTAATCCTAATCCCAACCCCTAACCCCTTTTTTTCAGTAATTTATATATGTATGTATGTATGTATGTGTGTGTGTGTATTTCACATCATGACCCCAGAGGTCACCCCACCACCTCCCCTCCCTGACTGCTCCAGCTGGTCCCCCACTCCCGTTGTATACTTTCATTTGGTTGTTCATATATTAGTGAAACCATTTGGTTTCTGTCTCTTTCTGATTCATTTCTGCAAGTATGATTCCTTCTAGGTACATCCATGTTTCCATAAATTCTCAAATTTATCATTTTTATTGGTGAGTAATGCTCCATTGTGTATATATACCACATCTTTTTCATCCATTTGTTTGTTTTGGGACATTTGTGTTGTTTCCATGTCCTTGCTATTATAAATAATGCTGCAATAAACATGGCGCACAGGTGTCCTTTTGTACCCACATTGCGGTCTCCTTAGGTAGATTCCCAGAAGAACAATTGCTGGGTCAAAAGGTAATTCCATTGTCATTAGTTTGAGGGTCCTCCATACTGCTTTCCATAGTGGCTGGACCAGTTTACAATCCCACCAGCAGTGTAAGAGTGTTCCTTTCTCTCCATATCCATGCCAGCACTTGTTGTTGCCTGTTTTTTTTATGTGGGCCATTCTTACTGGTGTAGGGTGGTATCTCATTGTGGTTTTGATTTGCATTTCCCTGATTGTTAGTGATGTTGAGCAATTTTTCATGTTCCTGTTGGCCAGGTCTCACTCTTAGGTCCTTTATCCATTTTGAGTTAATTTTTGTCCAGGGTGTGAGGGTGTTTTCCTGGTCCATTTTTTTTTACATGTTTTGATACAGTTTTCCCAGCACCATTTATTGAAGAGGCTTTCCTTGTTCCAGGGTATGTTTTTTGCCCCTTTGTCAAAGATTAGTTGATTGTATATATGTGGTTTTATTTCTGGGTATTTGATTCTGACCCATTGGTCTGTTTGTCTGTTTTTGTACCAGTACCTTGCTATTTTAAGTATTATGGCTTTGTAGTACAGTTTGATGTCTAGAATAGTAATATCTCCGTTCTCTCTTCTGTTTGTCAAAAGGGTTTTGGCTATTTGGGGTCTTTTGTTGTTCCATATGAATTTCAGCAAGTTTTGTTCTATCTCTTTAAAATATGTCCTTGGGATCTTTATTGTAATTGCATTGTATCTGTAGATTGCCTTTGGTAGTATGGCCATTTTGATAATGTTGATTTTTCCCACCCATGAACAGGCTATATCTGCCGCGGACCGGCAGAGCAAGGGCGAGGCCACGGGGAACCAGGCTTCAGCTGTGCAGGAAAAACCACAGGGCCGGCGAATGATGAACAGAGACACGCACTCAGTGAGCAGTAGAATCTGCTGGTTTATTCAAGATTTTCAGGCAGCATTTATAGTGTTTAAATGAATTACTTCAACATTCCATGAGGAGAGGCATTTCATGAGCATGTGAGGGCAATATCTCAGTGGGAGACAGAAATCAGCATTTCATGAGCATGTGAGGGCAATATCTCAGTGGAAGACAGAAATCAATATCTTAACAGAAAATAGATTATCATTAGATACTACTAAACATTCCTAAGCAATAATTTTTTAGGGAATCATGATAACTAAGTTGGGTACAGGTCACCCAAGATTATTTCTTGGCTGTGAAGCTTATCTAGTTTATCAAGTTCTCCTTGCCTCGAGCTCGTTACTAACATTCCAGTGATTCCTTTCACAGAGAATTTCTCCTTTACAATTAAAATAAAGAATCTGACGACTGGGCCCCCAAATCTTTCTTAATAATGGTGCAGTTCATGACTTCAGCACTCCTACACCTGGGGTCTGGGGAGCTACGCCCCTAGGGTCCCCTGATTTTTCAGGTCAGCTCCCAGTTTGTTCTTCCTGCGGGGGGCAAAGAGCTTAACTTGTAAAAGGTTTAAATTACAAGTTTCTCATCTCTGAGATGGGCTCCCATATATATCTTTCCATTTTTTAATATCATCTTCTATTTCTTTTAAGAATGTTTTAATAGTTTTCTTTGCATAGGTCTTTTACGTCTTTTGTTAGGTTAATTCCCAAGTATTTGATTTTCTTTGGTGCAATGGTAAATGGGGTGTTTTTTCTAATTTCTTCTTCTTCTGATTGATTCTTTGCATATATATGAATGCTGTTGATTTTTGTGTGTTGATTTTGTATCCAACTACCTTACTGAATCGGTTTGTTATTTCAGTTACCTTTTCTGTCGATTTTTCTGGGTTCTCTACATAAAGTATCATATCATCCATGTATAATTATAACTGTATTTCTTCTTTCCCTATTTGGATTCCTTTTATGTCTTTCTCTTGCCTTATTGCCCTGGCTGGGACTTTCAACTATGTTGAAAAGGAATGGAGAGAGTGGGTATCCTTGCCTGGTTCCAGACCTTAATTGAAATGGTTTCAGTTTTTCTCCACTGACGATGATATTTGCTGTGGGTCTGTTGTATATAGCTTTTATTATGTTGCGGTATGCACCTTTTATGCCAATTTTTTCCAGGGCTTTCATCATGAAAGGATGCTGAACTTTATTGAATGCTTTTTCCGCATCTATTGATATGATCATGTGGTTTTTGTTTTCTCTTTGTTGATGTGGATTATGTTGATTGCTTTTTGGATGTTGAACCATCCCTGTGCCCCTGGGATGAATCCCACTTGGTCATGATGGAGGATCCTTTTTATGCAATGTTGGATTCAGTTTGCCAGGATTTTGTTTAGAATTGTTGCATCTGTGTTCATTAGGGAGATTGATCTATAGTTTTCTTTGCACTGTCTTCATTTGGTTTTGGAATTAGTGTAATGTTTGCTTCATAGAAGGTATTTGGTAGCTTTCCTTCTTTCTCAAATTTTTCAAAGAGTTTTTAACAGTACCGGTGTTAGTTCCTCTTTGAAAGTTTGGTAGAATTCATTTGTGAAACCCTCTGGACCTGGGTTCTTGTTTTTAGGGAGAGTTCTGATGACTGCCTCAATTTCATTGCTTGTGATGGACCTGTTTAAGTTTTCTGTTTCTTCTTTGTTCAATTTTGGATGACTGTATTGTTCTAAGAATTTGTCCATCTCTTCCAGGTTGCTGTATTTGTTTGCGTATAGATGTTCATAGTAGTCTCTAATTATCTTTTGGATTTCTGCTGGGTCTGTTGTAATATCTCCCTTTTCACTTATGATTCTGTTTATTTGAGTTTTCTCTCTTCTTTTCTCTGTAAGTCTTATAAGGGGGTTGTCAATTTTATTTTGTTTTTTCAAAGAACCAGCTTTTGGTTTTGCTTATCTTCTCGATGGTCTTTTTGGTTTCTATTTCACTAATCTCCGCTTTTATTTTTGTTATTTCTTGTCTTCTGCTGGGTTTTGGATTTTTTTGTTGCTCTTTTTCTAAGTCCTCAATTTGGGAGATTAGAGCATTTCTTTGGGATGTTTCAATTCTTTTTTATTTGGGTCTGTATTGCTATGAACTTTCCT
>PVHY01000324.1:0-173393 GCA_004024945.1 Uropsilus gracilis
AAAAAAAAAAAAAAAAAAAAAAAAAAGAAAAAGAAAAAAGTCATGTGTGAAAGGAAGGCATTCTAAGCGCTTTCATTTAGTTATGGTTACCAGGGAAACTATTTTGCATAGTAATCAATATATTCAATACATCTCCTCTGCTTTGTACTAAAATCCTAAAGATACCACTACAGAATGAGCTTGTGGAAAACACTGAAGAGAAAAAAAAAACAAACAGGAAAATTCTGAAGTGTCAATTTGAGAGAATGAAAATCTGGATAATCTTATTCCTCAAATGCTGAAAAAAATCAAGAAAATGAATGACATTGTTTGGATTTTGTGCAAATGGAATAGAATGGTGTTTATTTTCCAACACCAAGTTGGCAGAGCTAAGTTAGTTCCTAAGATTCTCTTACAATGTCATGAATGCAAGGTACAGTTCTTGGAATAGCAAGCCAAGCAAAACTATCTTTTTTAAATGTCCTGCTCTTTCTCCATCTCATTCTCCCTCACCACCCCCCGAATAATTTTTTTTTCTTTAGAATTGTCTTTTAATTAAAAACTGAAAAAATGGAATGGACTTGTAGATTTTAGTAACTCTGATATTCTTAAATACTATTCACTGTCACATAGTATCATAGAATGCTTTAGACAGCTAGGGGCATTCAATGTCAGAAATAGTAACTTAGCATTACTTGGTAGCAGAGAAAATTTAAAATGGGACCAAGACTGCCATGAGACTGTTTTATGTATAATGTCTGAGGTCATTAGAACATTTTTGCTTTAAAAATGAGTAAAATTGATCCTTGTCTACTTGATCACACCAAATTGTTTCAAGTTGGTAAATAGTCATCAAAAAGAGAATGACCAGAGTGACAGTGTGACTTTAACATAAAAATTTTTTCAAAGTTAGCAAAAACTAATTTTTAAATTATATTCTATATCTCAGAACCCGAGGGATTGACCACTTGCATCTCAATGCAGTTGCTTCACATTAATATAAATTTTCAGAATTATTTAAGTCATTTTGAAATACATTGCTGTTTTGGTGATTCAATTTGAAACTCTTGGTCACAGAGTAGACAGTCAAAAAGAAACATCACAAAATGATGACTAGAAAAGCAAACCTAGGAGAGATTTTTATTCTAAGCAAGGTGGAGAATTAGAAGTGGATAAATGCATGAAATAGTATCTATGTTTATTCAACTCAATAAAAATTTCACCTTTGTTTTAATTTTTTGAACTCTATGAAATTCTTGAACTGTGTTTTTATGAAAGAAGATGTGTAGGAAAATATATATTGATCTCGTTTCTATTTCAAAAGACAATGGCTAGGAAATGTGAAAAGTTAAATTTAGGTGAACACATAGTTTTAAAATGGTCTGAAAGAAGGCCAATAAGTGTTTAAATGGAGACACACTAGAAATAAAATCTTTTGACTGTTTAAATAAAGAGATGAAAATTGTTTAACATATGGATAATTGCTTAATGTTACTTTAACGATGTATAGCTATATAGATACATACTTCCAACACTAGTTTACCCTAGTTTTCCCCAGCAGCTGCTAGTTCTATGAAAAAACATCCCTATGACCTCTCCTAAGTAAGGCTGCTTTGAACATTGTATACAGTTCTGTTGCTTTGTCACACTCTGCACTCCATTCTCCGATTCTTTCGTCTCCAAAATGACTAAAAAATTTGTGTGACCTAAGTTTTAGTATTTGTTTTATAAAGTTGTATGGGTCTTGACAACAGTATAGTATTATTTATTCATTACTTCATAGAATACTGTATCACAGAATATTTCATCATTCTGAATATTCCTTGACTTTTACTTATTCAAGTGGGCCATATTGTCTCTTTCCCACTGGCAACTTACTTATTTTTTTTACTATTGATATACTTCTGCATTTTCCAGAATATAATATAACCGAAAACATACAGTTTATAACCTCTCAGGTTGTATTATATTAGATGTACTTATATGCATTTAACATTTACCCACCTTTTTGTGGCTTGATAGCTCATTTCTTTTTATTTCTGAATAGTATTCAATTTATGGCTGTACCATAGTTCACTTTTCTGTCACTATTTCCTACTTCAATTCCATGGTGAAATAATAACATATTTTACAATTCACTTTTTATATAAATAATTTATTTATATATGTATTTCACATCATTGTAATCCCAGGGGTCACCCACCACCTCCCCTCCCTGGCTGCTCCAGCTGGTCCTCCCTCCCCGTTTTGTACTTTTGCTTAGTTGTCCATATATTAGTGAAACCATTTGTTTCTGTCTTTCTTTCTGACTTGATTCTACTAATATGATTTCCTCTAGGTACATCCATGTTACCATAAAATCATCAAATTTGTCATTTTTAATTGATGAGTAATATTCCATTGTGTATATATACCACATCTTTTTCATCCATTCATTTGTTTTGGGACATTTGGATTGTTTCCATGTCCTTGCAATTGTAAATAATGCTGCAATAAACATCGGAGCACCAGTGTCCTTTTCTCCTTTAGGTACATTTTCAGAAGGGTGATTGCTGGGTTAAATGGTAGTTCCATTTCCATTAGTTTGAGGGTCCTCCACACTGTTTTCCATAGTGGCTGAACCAGTTTACATTCCCACCAGCATTGTAAGAGTGTTCCTTACTCTACGCATCTTCACCAGTACTTGTTGTTGCCTGTTTTTTTTGTTTTTGTTTTTGTTTTTGTTTTTGTTTTTTTTGATGTGGGCCATTCTTACTGGTTTGGTGGTATCTCATTGTGGTTTTGATTTGAATTTCCTTGATTGCTAATGATGTTGTGCAATTTTTTATATGCCTGTTGGCGATTTGTATTTCCTTTTTGGAGAAGCGTCTTTTTAGTTCTCCCCATTTTTAAATTTGGCTTCTTGTTTTGTTTTTGTTTTGTTGTGTAAGTTCCTTGTGGATCTTCATTATTAAACACCTATCACTCCTGTGGAAGGCAAAAAATTTTTCCCATTTGGTTGGGCTTCTTTTTGTTTTTTCTGTTGTCTCTTTTGCTGTACAGAAGCCTTTTAATCATATTAGTTAGATATTATTTATTGTCCAGAATATGATTTACATTAGCAAATGTTTCTTGCAAGTTTCAAAAGGATAGGTGTTCTGCAGTTATTTAAATGAGTTTTCCATATATGTCAATTATATCAAGTGGATATTATTATATCAATTTGATTGGCATTGCTATTAAAATACAAAGAAATGAAACAAAGACAAGGACAAAACTAAATTATAACAAACTAGAAATTTAGCTCCAGAAAGCGAGGATGAAGGGGTGGAAACATAGGGAGAGGAGTGTCCAGTGGACAGTGTGACCTATGGGTGTCTTGGTGGTAGGCCTGTTGCACTGATACATATCTGAAAAGTGTGAATCTTTACTCCTAAACTATGTTCACTGTTACAAACTAGTGCTACTTCAATAAAAAGTAATACAAAGAAAATAAATAAAGGGAATTTTTTGCACACAATATAAACTGGGCCTTGTTTTTTTAAACAAATTTTATCAAAGTAGTTTTATTTTAGCGTTACATAAACTTCAGGTTTACAGCTTTGCAATTCTGTATCTGTAAACACAGCATCATATTTTCCACCAAAAGTCTGTTTTCCATCCATTGTCATATAGGGCCTTTTTAAAATCCACTTTGATAATTTATCTTTAAATTGGCAATATTTAGACCTGACGTCCTTGTCCTTGATTTTCTGTAGGTAAGGTGTTGCATTGACCCCATATTCAAGGTTTTTTTTTTTCTTTGTCTTGGATTTTTTGCAGTGTGAATATGATATTCCAAGGTGTAGACGTTTAGGTATTTATCCTTCTGAATGGTTTCTGAGTCTATTAACTTTTAAATTGCTGTCTATCATTAAATTTAGAAAACCCCTCACCATTGTTAGCTAAAATATTCATCTGTTTCATTTCTTCTTTCTTCTAGTTATGGTATATTTACTGCAGTTAAAACACTTTTTGAAAACTGTTCACAATAACTTAACATTTTATTCGTTTTTCTTTTTTCATTTCAATTTGGTACAATTTTGTTGGTCTAACTTCAAACTCACAGATTCTTTCTTTAGTCATGTCTAGTTCAGATGAGCCCACCTAAGCATCTTGTATAATATCTCACAGTATCTTTTGATTTGTAGCTCTTCTTTTTATTCTTCCCTACCTTACCCTCCTTTTCCTGCTTACATGCCAGTCTTTTTATTTTTATTTTTTTAGATAGAACTAAAATTTTTTTTAATTAAATTTAATTTTTCCCTTTGCATACACACACAGAGAGAGACCCCTATATGTGTATATATATATCACAACATTGTCTACCCCGAGCCTCTCTCAACACCCCATTACCTTCAAGCTATCTTTATAGCTTGTGCCCTCCCCCACTCTTACTCCCCTCCCCACTCCTGGTCTATGCTTCAATTCCATTGGCAATTTTATATTTTTCTTGTCCATTTGTTTCTTTGTTTTTCCCTATAGCCCTCATATAGGAGAGACTATCCCATATTTCTCTTTTTCTTTCTGATTTATTTCTGTTAACATGATTCCTTCTAGCTCTAACTATGTTGCTGCACATGACATATGTTTGTCAGAAGAATTGATTGATGAATAATATTCCATTGTGTAGATATACCACATCTTTTTCAGCTATTCTTCAGTTTGGGGGCATTTGAGTTGTTTCCATATCATGGCAATTGTGAATAGTGCTGCAATAAACATTTGGGTACATGTGTCTTTTTAATTAGTGTTTTTGTTTCCTGTGGGTAGATTCCCAGTAGTGGGATTGCTGGATCGAATGGCAGTTCCACTTTCAGTTATTTGAGGGTTCCTTCTCACAACCTTCCATAGTGGCTGGACCAGTTTTCATTTTCTCCAGCAGTGTGTTTCTTTTTCTCCACATCTACGCCAACACTTGTTGTTGCCCATTTTTTTGATGTGGGTCATTCTTACTGGTGTAAGGTGGTAACTCATTGTGGCTTTGATTTGCATTTCCCTGATTGCTGGTGATGTTGAGCAGTTTTTCATATGTCTGTTGGCATTTGTATGTAGTTCTTCTTTGGAGAAGTGTCTTTTTAGATATTTTCCCCACTTTTTGACTGGAACTCTTGTTTTGTTTTTGGTAAGTTGTGTGAGTACTTTGTGTATCTTAGTTATCAGGCCCTTATCACTTGATAGACAGCAAAAATTTCCTCCCATTTGGTTGGATTTCTTTTGAGTATTGTCTCTTTTGTTGTACAAAAGCTTTTTAGTTTGATGTAGTCCCAGCTGTTTATGTTTTCCTTCATTTTTTTTGCCTTCATGGAAGTGTAATTCATGGAAAGCTTTGCCCAAGTTTTCCTCTATGTATTTTATGGTTTCAGGTCTTACATATAAGTTTTTTAGCCATTTTGAGTTGGTTTTTGTACAAGGCGTGGGGGAGTTGTCCTGACTCATTTTTTTGCATTATAAGGCAGTCTTATCTTACATGTTGTCTACTCCTTTCATTAGAGTTCCTAATGAAAGGCGTTTTTTTTTGTACAAGGCGTGGGGGAGTTGTCCTGACTCATTTTTTTGCATTATAAGGCAGTCTTATCTTACATGTTGTCTACTCCTTTCATTAGAGTTCCTCTATTGATGTCAGTCATTTTAAAATTCTTATGTGAACATCGCAAAATATGTGACATATATACATCTGATTCTGATATTTGCTGTGTGTTTTCTTTTTGTAGTATTTTAGCATGTCCTGTGATTTCATATTGAAAGTTAGATGTTATGTATCATGTATCAGGCACAGCAGTAAATGTGGCTTTAATGTGAGGTTTGATGTTAATTTAACCAGGAACTGACTGTGCTTAATACCCACTGTAGCTATAAATACCAGAGACATAAAAGTGCTCTCTCACTCTTTTTTTTTTTGTTCCCATTTTGCTTCCCTAAGTACTCCTCCTTAGGCTCAGCCTGCATCCTGCAGCAATTTAGTTGTACTGCTCTGTGATACTGGAGACTGTAATGAGGCTGCTATGATTATGTACAAATGACAATGCTCTATAATATAGCATGCGGAAGTTTTAAACACTTAGTGAGCTTGTGTCTGAAGACTACTGTGTTCACAAGTATTTCTTAAATTACAATTGTTTTCCCCAACTATTAGGTGAGGCAGGAAGGCTATAGGGGCAGGAGTTGGGTAATACTCTTTATAGCTGCTTAGTGAGAGATGGCTGCCCAAAGTCTTTTCCCCTGGATAGTAACCCTTATAATGGAGGAGCCCTTGACAGTGACTTATTTTTATTGGTTACTATTCTTCTCATGCTAGAGGTAGAAGGCAGTCTTTCTTGAATCTCATGGTAAGAATCTGGTGGGATATCTGGACTGAAAATTGACTAAATTTATTGTCGATAACATTTTTTTGGTGGGTATAAGCCAGGTCACAGTCACATTTCCTATTTTCTTTATGGAGACAGTTTTCAAGATGATTGGAAAAGGTACTCATAAACATTTCCCCTTTCATCTCCTCCAACCCCTTTGGCTTCTGGTACACTATAATCTGAACTTAGAGAATTGGTATTTTGCTAGATTTCTTTCTCTGTTCATAGATTACCAAAGGAGACCAGGAGGAAGTAAAATCTCTACTGCCATCACCACTCATGGGTTTGGTTCTCATGATCCTCTCTCTTTCATAGTCATGGTTCAGTGGAAAACCTTGCTGGGAGAGTTCAAAGAACCCAATTTTCAGTGGTTTGTGTTGATTCTTCTTCACGGTAACTTTACCTTTATGTCTTACAGTATATTTACTTCTTAAATTTCAAGGGAAATTTTGAGTAGGAACTAGTTAATTGGTGTTCAGATTTGAAAGAAAAGGCCTCTAATCTTCACTATCTTAATGAGATTTTCATTATGAGATGAGGTTTCCACTTTTCCACAGAAGCCCTGATTTTCCACACCACTCAAAAAGAGGAAGTCAAAGAAATGGGCATAGCTAAAGAAAACTTTCTCTTATGCAACATAATGCCAGTTAAGCTTTCACTCCTTGTTCATCTCAGATCAGCAATATCCAGTCTTTCAAGTTTCTCTCTCTTTAGTCATCCTGGACTGTCCCTCTGATGATACTGTGTTAGAGAATTTGACTCATCATGCACAAAAAAGAATTGAAATAAAACTGCTTCAACAGAATTTGCCTTTGCTTACAGCAAGAATATAAAATGTAAAAGCTTGTAATAAATTTAACTTTATATACATATTGCTAAGAAACTTGAGGCACAAGTGATTATCGGTAATAATTCTTCAGCAACAATTATCCATGAGAAAAGGGGTTTTCCTTTAGATAGTATTAAATATAGTTCAATTCCCACTAGACTTTTGAAGCTGCCAAAAAGTAATTAAAAAATGAAAGTTTATCTTAACTTCATATTTTCAAATGCTAACCTCTGCATTGAAGAATTTAATCTAGTGAATTGAAATAAGTCATTATGAAAAAGTTAAACAAGTTGAAAAAATAAAAAAGTGATGATATGGGAGGTGTAACAAGTAACATGTTGAGATTATTCATAAAGAAACTTTCAGATGTGGCTATGTTTCTATGACAAAGGCATATAAAAGGCAAAAATGGTGATAGTAAATCTGAGTTACTAGACTCCCAGTTTCTCTGAACTTTATAGTATGATTTAGGGTTTTTCAATCATTATCATTTGCACCTGCCAGCTGTTTCCTTAGCATCAAAATTGAAATATCAATCCTATCTTGGCTCACTATAAGAAGTATAGAAAAAAACTTGCCCACATTACTAATAAATAATACATTCTAGTTGATATTTTTATCATTATTTACTGGACTAGTCTGGTAATTAATGTACTGTATAAGGACACTGGGTAAATTGTTAGACATGAATTATCCTATATAAACTTTTCTGTGCAAAATATTTTGATTATATTTAATTTTTAATGTGATAACATTGGTTTATGATATTTGTGACTTAGAAGTATAGGACCACCCTGTCAGGTGTTGTTGCCACATCACACCCACCACCAAAACACCCACAGTCCTCCATGATAGTCCTCTGTGCTCACTCCCTACTTTGCTTTTTCCTCTTTCTACCTCCTATTGACTCTGACAGTCTCAATTCTATAGTGAGATATCTAGGAGTTGTTATATGTTTGGCTTTATCAGAGCTTTTTTTTCCCTTTCTGTATATTCAACATTTAAGTGGCAACATCTAGCATTTGTCTTTTTTTCCCTTCAACCTATTTTGTCAAGTATAATCCACCCTAGTTTCATCCATGTTCCTGCAAGTGGCAAGAGGACATCTTTTTCATGGGTGAGTAGTATTCCATCATGTAGGTATAATATATCTTCTTGATTTACTCATCTGTTTCCTACAGCTTGGCTGTTGTAAATAGTGCTGCACTGAACAGAATAATGTATATTTCAATTTCAGATTAGTATTTTCTTCAGATAGATATCTAGGAGTGGGATTGTTGAGTTATATGGTAGGCTGATACTTAATATTTTAAGAAAAACTTATGTTATTTTCCATAAGAGCTGAACTACTCTGTTTTCCCACTAATAGTGCAAAAGTGTTTCTTTTTCAACACACACCAATACTTTACGACATATGCTTCAGAAATGTATTTATGAATTCATTTCCAACAGTAAGGAAACAAAAGAAATTTTTAATAAATGTGACTACATCAATTTAAAGGCTTCTGCATAGAGAAAAAAATACCTGCCACTTAAACAAAAAAAATTTTATTATATACCATATGTCTGACAAAGGGTTAACACCATAGATCTACAAAGAACTTACACAACTCAAAAAAAATGAAAACAAATAATAAAATATAGGCAGAAGAGCATAATAGCCACTTCTCCAAAGACATATAATTGAGCTACAGGCAAATGAAAAGGATATTCATTATCAGTTATCATTATGGAAATGCAAATCAAAACCATATGAAATGCTACTTTACACCTGTGAGAATGGCCCATATTAAAATATCCAGTGCCAGATTAGACTACTCTAAAGATTATTCTCCAAATAGTGAAGCAGGATGTGTCTTCTCATGCCATCTTAGTCTCCTTTTTTTTCATGTAATATTAAGAATCTTTTTCTTCAATCTCCTTATTTTTATATTATTTTCATTGAGGTTGCAATGTCATTGTACAATGATTTGGGATGTATATGTTTATCTTCCAAACACCCACGATCCCCCACTAGTCTGTTCAGCTACACTATTTACTACCTTTCCCTCTCGTCTTCCTTTGATAATTTTAATATTATAGTGAGATCTAATCTTAGTTACATTTTATGAAAGTTATATAACAACTATCTTCCAATTACAGATAAGAGAACTAAGCTACATGATGTGTGACTTCCCAAGTTTACTAAGCTTTATGAGGAGAGAGCGAATTCAAAAGTAGGCAAAATTCAGAATCTCCCATGAAACCACAATATGGTTGTGACATCTTTATGTGGGAACTACTCACAAAGTAATATAACCATTAAGAACAGATTCAGTTGAAAAATCAATTGAATGCATAACTTATTGTACGGATTTTCTTGTTTTCATAGATCTGCTGAATTCTGGACATGTGCTGATTCAAGATAATAAACATGCTAGTCAATGTTTACTTGCTTTCACTCTTTGCTAGGAACTTTGATAATCATATAAGTGTTCTAATTTTATTTGTACAAGTCTGTGGGATAGAAGCTTTTATCACCTCTATTATCAGATAAAGAAACTGAGACTTGGTGAGAATAATTTGTACATTTTATAAAATGTGTGTACACCATCATATTAATAAAATCCAGTTATATTTTCTCTTACCAGTTTACTTAGATCATTTGAAGCACTAATTTTGTCCTGCAAATAGAAAAGTCATTCAAATATTTCTTTTTTTGAGATTATTGACTTTTAAAAATTGTATTATAAATATTATATATGCATAATTAATATTAAGTGACTTTTCATTCACTTTTTATTCTAAGGTCACACTCAAATTGTGGGAATATGAGAGAATCCTAATTTATTTCCAAATGTTTTATAAAATTATCCTCCTTGTCTATTTCTTTTTTAAATAAAAAATATATGGGCATTACTAATACATGGACATTTTACAATTTTAATTTTGATCATGAATATGGTGGACAGTCCCCTGTGATCTCAATGACCAGGTATTGAGTCCTTTAGTAGTTGCTCTATTTGATTATGAGCAGACATTGTGGTTTGCTTCTTAGTAAAGAATATGGTGAAATTGAGGGGGGTGCTGCTTTCATGATTAGAGTATATTATATGGCAAAGTTTATGGGAGTTGAAACATGATGTAGTCTGTCTCTGTTGCAGATACAGCAGATCTATTATATTGGTTTAAAAAAACGAAGTACCAGGAGGTGATTCTCATGTTGGAGAAGTTCATGTAATACAGGGTTGTGAGTGACACAGTTAAAATTGAATTGGCACCAAAATCCCATCTTGGCTGGGAACCGTGAGGGGAGGCAAGAAGCACCAAAAGGCAGATAAAAAGAAGGAGCAAGGGGAAAGAAAGAAAAAGGAAAGGAAGGAGAGGAGAATGGTAGACTGGGAGAATAGACTCACGTAACCTGGCCAGGGTAAGCCCCCTTGAAGAGTAAGCTGGAGGTGGCAAGGAGCCATGGTGGCTGGCAGAAGAGTAGTTGGTGTGGAGAGTATGGCACAGAAGCAAGGTGGCATAGTGAGCTGACACCTGGAGATGGCCAGGGATTTGGACAGCTGATTTGCACATCAGCATTGTGGAAGAAGCTTGAAGAGTCTTGGAGAAGCAGAGCAGCGTGGAACACTGGAGAGAGAAGAAGCAAAGAGAAGATGCCAGAGAAGGAGAAGAACTAGACTTTTCAGGGTGCCTGGAGGTTTGGAGGGGCACCATCTTGTGTTTGGGACTTTTGGACTAAATGGTATTTGGGGTGAAATAACTGGCCATTTGTGGCATTAAGGACTTTTTGCTTTCCGTGTTGAATTCCCTTGTTAATAAAACCCTGTTGTTGAAGTGCATTTTTGACTGGCAACTGCTACATGTGGGTGAGGGAAATAGGGAGACAGAAGCCACTTTTTAAAAGGATTTTTGCCATGTGGCTTGTTGGTTGGTGGCTTCTGCCCCTTTCAATATGATTTCACAAGGCTTAATGAATGGGGAGTGGCCTCTATAAGCTCAAGGGGTCCTCTAGCAAAGAATTAAATCTTCAATCCTACAGTCTTGAGAAAATGAATTCTCTCAACAACTTGTGGAAATTGGAGGCAAACCTTTCCTTCAGGTGATCTTTTATGTGACACAGCCCTGTTGATGCTTGAATTGCTGTCTGGGGATACCCTGAAATAGAGAATCCTGCTGGGTTCTACACAGATGCCTGACTGATAGAAACAAGGAGATACCTATTGTATGTGACTTCACACTGCTACATTTGTTTTTCTGTGCTAAGTAACAATAAGGAACAAATACATATTAAGATCAGAAAATTCACCTAAGTCTTTTGACACTGTAAAATAGTATTATATTGCTAGTAGTACAGTTGACAATTGAACAATGTGGATTTGACCAGTGGGTCCATGTAAATGCAGGTGTTTTCCAACCTCTCTTCTTTCTCCTAAGCCTTATGGTGATACATTTATGATTTTCTTTATAATATTTCTCTTCTCTAGCTCATTTTATCATAGCCTACAGTAGTATATATATATATATATACACACACTATATATATATATGTACACTCTATACTCTACACTTATATAAGTTTATATATGTATGGAGTGTCTAAGTATTTGGAGGGTCAGAGTTGTAGGTGGATTTTGACTGCATGAGTAGTCAATGCCTCTTCACCTATTTTGCTCAAGCATCAAATGTATTATTGGTAAGATGTCCATGTCCCTAGGTAAGGCTAATCCTTCTACTTGCCTACTAGTTTTTATCCCATCATGGAATGGTCAGCTAGAGATGAAATGTCAGAACAGCTTCATCAAGGTGATATGCTCACCATTCTCCTAGATCAATAGTCAGTGATGTGAAGAATAAAAGTGCTTATAGATTCCATTTCTATCTCTGCTCATTGACTTTTTGGTGGTGACAGGCAACATCAGAACCCAACCTATGCTGGTAAACTAACAGAGCTTACAAACTTACTCTTATTTTACCCATCATTAAAAAAAGAAAACTCATTTAACTCTTCTTCCTGCCTCCAGCTACAACACTTTTCTTTAGAGCAAAACTCACCAAGACACTTTTCTACACTTATATGTTCCAATTTGCTTCCTATCATTCTCTCTTGAATCCATTCTTGTCAGGATTTTGTATCTTTCATACAACTGGAATTTTCCTCAGTATTTCCTGTGGCCTCCACATTGCTAAATGCAACGGTCTGTCATCTCTCAGTGACAATGAGTGGATCACTTTTCACAGAAATATGCTATTCATTTGGCTATGGACATTCAAAATCTTTGTATTTACTTTGTATTACTTCCTCTTCTTTAGGATAAAGCACTCCAGGCTTCTTCTCTTCTTCCATATTTCATCTCACATCTCATTTGTTATCATGATTTTCAGTGTCATCTATTTCCAATGATTCCTAAATTTATATCTACAGCCTAGATCTTTCTCTTGCATTCCAAACTGATATATTCAACAGCTTGTGGTACATTAAACTGCTGACTCAATCTGTCTATTCAAATGGCTCATCACAATCTCAAATGTAACATGTCCAGAACTGATTCCTGAATTTCATCCCGAATTTGCTTTTTATTTAACTACATTGCCAACTTTGAAGATTTTCCTGTGAAAAGATTTGGAGTTCTCTTGGTATGCTGTTATATGCATTTTATACCCAATCCATCAGCAAATTCTATCAACAGTTCTTTTGATATATGTTTGGAATCCAGTAATTTCTCACAAACATAATGGCTAGCACTCTACCTTTGTTCAGGGTCATTGTATTAACTTCTTCAGTGGTATCCTTGTTTTGCCCCTTGAACCTAATATACTATTCACAACTTGCAACCAGTGTTGATGTCATGCTTGAGGTAATTATTTTGCTTAGCATATCCTTATGCAACTATTGAAGGTAAGCAATTATAACACTATGTTCAAGAGAAGGAATTGGGGAGGGGAGATTGAGTGGCTTCACATGCTACATCATAGAGCTGGGTTTAGGAAACAGATAAATCTATACTTCCTTTAACCAACTAACACATTAATTGAAGTTTCAAACTAATTTTTCTATTTTTGTTAGTCTTATGTGTTTTCACATATGTATATGTTGTTTTTCGTTCTCATCAACATTTTAAAATTTAGTTCTCATTAGTATTTTTAAAATTCGGACACTGCTATTACCTGTCATTGTTTATAGTTATTTGTTGAACTTTTACACCCTTTTCTTGTAATACAGTATAGCAAAAAATTTCAGAGACATAAGTAATAACCTAATTTAAATCATTATTTTAATTTCAAATTTGAGAACCTTTTAGAAAAGCAAAATGAACTATCTAATATACATCTGATTGTCTTAAAAGTTTACCAGACAAAAGTTCTTGAAACAAAGGTGAGGATTCTGCTCTTTTCTTTTCCTAATAAAATAATTATTTTCAGTATTTAGTTTGTAATCTGATAACATTTCTAGAGAAATACTCCTGAAGAAATCAAAAATTCTTTTTTTGTGTGTGTTGACTTTGCTTTTACCTTTTGTTATATGCCCTTACATATGTAAAATTATTTTATTGGAAAATTGAAAGAGAAGTTAAATATTTCCAGTAAGTATGAAAATGCTAGATGCCTTTTTGAAAATCTTTGACATAGCCAAATAGAACTTTCCATAGCCAAATAGTTTTTTCCCTGCAAACTTGGATAAAATATTATTTGAAATAATGTTGAAATAAAGCAGTCAATGTATTAATTCTTCCTAAAGAACATATTTGTTTAGATTTTATCACAATTAAGAGGCAAATTTACTGATAATTTTCTGTGTAAAAAATTACTTTGACTCATTAAATTACTGATACACAAAATAAATGTGCCTTTCCCTCCTTTTACAGAGATGTCAAGTAAATTATAAATAAACAGGTAACCAATTCTCTATTATACTTTTGTATTTACTTAAAATGTAAATAAAATTTAAGAAACATACATGTTATAGTGAAATGCTACTTCAATTAAAAATGAAATGAAATAAAAAGTATTTCTTGTAGGAGGATGTATAGTTGACCTATTACATAGGAAACTCATTTTCTAAACCTTTAGAGGTTGCAGATTTAATTAGCACCCTGCTATAATATTTTCTATGGAATTTTGTAATGTACAATACAAAAAATACATTACATGTTTCTTGAAGCTTGGCAGAAAAAGGAAAACTTAGACTGGAACTGTTGTCTTTCATTGAAATATAGATTTCAGGATCTCATTAGTATCATTAAGTTGTGAAACTTTAATATACTCTATAACCGGTGTCTGCGGTTATTACCCACATTTGTTTTCAGGTAACATTTTCTTTTGGTGTACTATTTTCTTTGTCTGAAAGAGAGTCAGGCAATGAGTTATTTTTACTCTATATTTTCAATTATCAAAATCACACAACCGTAAGAAAAAAACTAAAATAAGAAACATTTCAACTAAACAGTGCTTCAAAAGGGAGTTAACAAATTGTTACGTTCATTACCTGTCATACAATATTCAAATTACTATCCTTTAAAATCAGTATGAATTGTGTTAAAGAAAGAGAACAGTATTAGAAATTTTGTTTACTCTTGTTAAAAGCATAAATATCAACAAATTCTGTAAGTTGGGAAAGTAACATAATCATATGCACCCATGGCATCAGCAAAATAGACATACAATTGAAGTCAGAAATCCATGTGTCTGTCATTCAGATCTTTATTCATTATTAGTTATTCTCTGATGTCAGCTTGGTTTCAAGTTGTTCTCTGATGGTTATTTGCATATATAGATTTAAAAGCATGAATAGAATTCTGGATTCAATATGAGGTACCCTCAAACCTGCCACCATACTATAAGAAGAAATTTGAAGAACTAACTGAAGAGTGAAAATGTTTTCTTCCAAATATTTAGGGGACATACAATTTAGTTAAAAAATACCACCCTTTTTAACAATATTATATGAAAATGAAAGTAGGGACAAGATCCCATAATAACAACAACATTCTATCCCTATTATTTCTCCTTTTTCTATTAAATATTTTTTAAAATTATTTCTTTGGATTGCTCTGAAGAAAAATGTATTTTGAAAAATTCTTCGAATGAAAGTACAAGAGGAATGAGGATGAGTACCAGTTAAAATGCCAAGACTAGTCGTGTATCAGGGGCTATAAGTTATATAACTCTCTTTACTCTTCTCCGTGGTGTCCAAAAGAAGACAAACCCTCCAAAATCCTAAAGGAGCTGCTTCCCAAGCTGTTAGGGAGCAGTGGCTCCAGGGGCACAAGGCAGGTATTGTGATGGACAGAGAAACAGTTCCCAGATTACTCTTAGGAAGCAGAATTAGATTCCAGTTATCAGCAGTCAGTCTCCAGCTGTTAGCTCCAAATGAGTTTGCCTCTTCCCAAGGTATCCCCTTCCAAAGAACTGATGAGGAAAAATATTATCAATGTCAAGTAGTAAAAATATCATCAATGCTGTACATTTTGTTTTTGTTGGAAAATATATGCTTTTGAACTTCTTGATGGGTTAGCTGATACTTTGCTGTGCATGAATAAGAATTTGACTCTTTTCTATCCAATTCTCTCCTCTTCCTTTTCCCACAAGTGTTGATCCCCAGTAGATACCCTGTATGCTATACTCCATCTCAGCCTCTAGACAGCCTAACCTGTGATAACTGGCTTTACTTAACACTTATTTTATCAGTGATTTTTAAAAATCTTTCCAGTAAAATTTTGACATATAATATATATAACTCTATAACTCTCAAATTTCTACGGAAAGAGTCAGATCGATGTGCACAGAATGTAATCACACAACATTGATGATCAAACTTAGGTTTTACTGATTGAGGGTTTTACTGATTCCAGTGGAGCTGCATTAAAATACTGGGTTGTACTCAAGACTGAAGTTTGATTATTTTCTTGCTATGGCAAAGTGCTGATGCAACTGATATTGGCACATTTGTGGCTCAGTTACAGAGCATACTGGTATCTCAGCTACTTTTTCACTTTCACTAGATCAAGTAAATTATCAAACTACTAAGGCATGTAGCTTTCCATGTCTAATCTTGCTGAACACCAATGACTGATCAAGCTGTAGAGTTTAGGGTGTGCCATCAAGAGAGTCATAACCCCAGGAAAAGCAGTACTATCTCAAATAACTTTAGAAATGTAATAATATTCTTGACCTTATTTCAGGAGAAAAGCACACACTCACCTACCTACATTTACATATATTGGAGTCACTTATGATTCTGTCACAGATCCTGTGGTCCTCTTTGAAAGAAAGGTGGTAAATGGGATTTTATACTTTTTCAGTGCAATTTCCAAGTAATAGATACTTATAAAAACCAACACTGAATGTAATATTATTTTCCTGATGACATTTTTCATTTAATATTTTCTACCTACTTCTCCTAATTCAAACCTGAACTTTGTTATGATGATTTCGTGACCTTTGTGACGTCAATTGACCACTCATTGCCTCAGTTTCCCAGTTATCAAAAAGACAATAGCAAACCCTCCTTCATGAAGAGATTGTAAGAAGAAATGAACAAAACATATAAAGAGCTTAAAACAACTTAGACTCCTGAGATCTCTCAGGATGTTATAATGAAGGCCTAAGTAGCCTGTAGTTACTCGTTTGATCCAGGGAAAAGTAAAACACATTTTTATTTTTTGTGACTCGTAGAGAGAAAGGAATCTTAAATTTCATACTTCACTGAAACTCTCTATTATTCATGATGACAGAGTAAACAGCACTTGGCTTCCAGGGATGCTGTGGGCAGGTTCTGTGAGCTGGCCCATGCAGTGCTGTGTGCAATACCGGGAAGTACAGATTTATTAGACTCCACTTTCCAAAATAATTTCCAAGTCAAATAATTTTTGCAGTAGACTTGCAGTTCTTTTGAAATCAAGCTAGTCACTTACCAATTTTTCAAAGATTACATGAAGCTTTACAAGGGATTTAGGTGGTGATATGTCCACTTGATAAAACTTCTAAAATATGACTTCCTCATGTAAATGTGTTCTTAGCTTAATGTGGAATGAAACTACTAAGGTAGCTATACCTTTGAACAACATACAGTGTTACCTATGTTACCACAATAAAAACTGTGCTAAAAAGTAAAATAAAATCAAATAACTTTACCAACTATTAACAAAATAGATCAGATTTTAATAATGTGCTAAAAATTAAGATATAGAAGATCATTGTTCAAGAAAATCAGCTAAAATTCATCTGGTAAATAGAAAGAAATGGAGATTAATTACAACATTAATGTTACTTTGGTTTATTTATCTGCTCCCCCCCGAATAGATTTAACTATATATAACTCTTAAAAGAAAATTTAGAAGTATTATGAGGGATTCCAAGCTCTTTGAAAACATCCAAGAACCTTGAGAAAACAATGGCAAAGAATATCATGCTCACATTTATCTCCAAAGAGAAATGGAAGAGAGAAAAAATGCTTTAACTAGATTTTTTCCAGAATATATAGAGTACTTGCCTTTGCAGAAATGTTCACAGGTCATTACTCATAGCCTAAAAACTGTATCTCACCTGAAAAGCAAAAGTCCTCCTTTGGCCATGACCCAAATGAATCCCAAACAGCGTAGAATAGTTTTCAATTTGTCTATTTGCTTGTTATTGACCCATCTCTGAAATTATCCAAAAAAAATTTTCACTTGCTGAACAAATAAGCATTTTTTTCACCTTAGAACATTTTCTATTCAGTGTTAATAGCACAACCACTTTTCTTTTCAGATAGTCCCAATGGACACCCAGACTGAGCAGGAAGCATCAGAGACAGATCAGGTTCTTTGAGAATTTTCTGTCACTAAAAATCTGAGTGCTGAGCACTAGGGCAGGGTTATAGGCCAAAGACCTATCTCACCTGCCAAGATACCCCAACACTTTCTGAAAGGTTGTGCAGGTTCCTGAGTTTCTCCAAATAACACACTGGGCTATTTATTTAAAGTCAATACTGTAAGCTCAACCCCAATCTTGGTTACCAATAGTGCCTACCCTCTTAAGAAAGGATGTAAAATAAATGGCATGGAATATTAAAGTGCATATTTTGGAGAAAACTACCATATTTTAAAGTAGAAACATGGTTTTGCTTTATTATCTTATAACTTATAAAATAACCTAACAAATTCATAATTCCAAATATTTTACCATCTTTAAAATTAGTAATTCTTCTAAACAATTTGCCAAGTTACTTAACATGTGCATTCTGTACTGGAGAAAACAGCATGTAAATCAGAAACACAAGTGAGTTCTTGAGCTTTTCCTTAAGGTTTTTTTTCCACCATTCAGGGATATCTCCATGTGTCACATTTTCCCACAAATTATCACAAAGCTCCTTAAATAATGTTTCTTCACTCCTTCAGCTGAATTCGTGTACAGTTCAATCAGAGAGGCAGCGATGAGAAAAAATTTCAATATGATACATTTATGCTTAAATATTATCTTCACAGGAACCTGTAAACTGAATAGTAACACACTGCCCCAGGGGGTTCTGGTTGTTTTGAGTCTATCTATTGCAAGCAGTTGGAATTCACAGTGTTTTGATTTCTGGTCTCTTGATAAACCAAAAGCAGGCACGGATAGCCTTGCCATCCTGATTTATAAAGAGGCAGTGCGTCTTGCAACACCAGAAAACACCTAACCTGCAGTTTGAAAAGTGATGAAATGCTCTTACTCCAGACACGGTTGCAGATTTATGGAATATGCTCTCTGTGTTCAGTCTATCGCCACAGAATGTGCAAAACAGTGGAGAGATTTCCTCTATCCATTTCAGACAGACAGAAGTGATTTCTTTCTTCTTACTGATTTGTAATCTAAATGTTTTATGTCAGCCGAGACTTCAGACTTAAATGTTTCACAATCAATGTTCTTTTGGTGTGTGAATAACAAGTAACACTTATTTCATTTCTCAAATAAATATCATCTACTCTGTACTCACCAAGGGTAGCATTGCACTTCTATGCCCAGTGTTATTTAAATGAGTCTTAAAGTCCTCAGCTTGTAGCTAATATGGGTCAAGATATTGATTCCCTTCGTTTTGGCTGTGAGTGGCTTTTTATGAAAAGCATCGACTCAGCTGTTCAACTCAGCTGAACTACTTTACATGCTCAGAATGCATTGCTTTTGCTGCTGAGTAGTGAAAATCAAAGAGGATCCTTTAGTCTTTGGAAGTCTATTCAGAATGCTGCTAGGGTTCTGTTTTCATGTTGCAGAGCTGTGGGGAAAAAAGAGAAAAATTATAGCAATCATATTTCATGGTGTCTAGTTCTATGTTACTCCCTCCTTATGTACCTCTTCCATAAGAAGCATAGATATGTTGAGACATTTTTGTTGTATATAATTGTACAATAAGCTTTCAGGAAGACTGTTGACAAGCCTCTCTTTGGGTCACTGACCACATGTCTCTGCTGTGTACAGTCAGTTATGCTGTAAAGATGAATCACTGACTTTCTTTGGTTGAGTTTTTCCAATGATTCAAAAGTTACTGATTAATCAGGGTGCAGGGATCTTGATAAACATAATTTCACAATGTAAATAAACAAACCAAAAAAATCCACACCTGTTAATTCTGGAATGCAGATTGTTAAACTCTAGGGTCAGAGATTTTGGCATTACTGAGTTAGTTACAGTATAGTGTGCACCTCAGGACTCAGTAAGCTTTATCATCTCAACATTGGGATGAAGCTATCAAGTCCTGTTCTTGAGACTAAGAGTATCTTCTGAGGAGATGGTAACCATTAACCATTCTTTAAAACACAAATAAAGGCAATATGTTTTTCCAAAACATCAAATGTAATATTGAGTATTGTAATTTACCAGATGATATCTAGGAGAAAATGAGGGATTCAGTTATTTGTATGTGGGTAAACTGGCCTCAAGTACTTGGTGACTTACTATGATGTAAATTGTCCTTCCAAAATGTTGGAAAGACTCACTGGCTATTTCTTATGATGCAGATTGCATACCTGAATATCAAAAAGCTTCTCACTCATAGTTCCCAACATGAGGTTAAGAAAAATCCAATCTTATGGATGATTTTATGATAACATGGATGACTTAGACGATATCAGATTAGCAGAAACATGTCAAAAAGAAAAAGACAGAACCAAATGGGACATGGGACATGGGAAAAATTATATGGGACATGGGAAAGATAAACAAAAATCCATGAAAGAAACTCAAACCAAGCTAACGACCAAATTAAAGTACACAGCTCAGGACAGGGTGAGAATGGTCAGGGAGGGTGAGAGGGTGAACCCCGGAGATAACAAAGATGTGAAATTTATATATAAATTAATTATTTAATTAAAAGATAATAAAAAATGAAAAAAATCCAATCTTAAATATAAATGTATACATTTCAAAACCTAAACAAAGGAAATGATGTGCCTAAAGAGTCAACCTTTGGCAAAGGGTCACATGGCACAGTATAATATATGTTTCTGTATGTTTTCACTTAATCTGAAATATAGAAGATATTCCAATGTTAGGAAAGTGTTTTTAACTAATAATTAATCAATAATCATTAACAATTAATTAAATAATGATGATAAATATTATGTAATTAAATACTTAATACTAATTAAGACTAATTAAAATTTAAGATAATTAAGTGTTTTTAATTAAAAATAATAATTGCACTATAGTAATGTCTGTGTCTTCCAAATATTATGGAGTTTAACATGCATGTTGGGGTACAATTTAGCAAAGTTTAAAAACTACTCCCCCCAAGCAGGCAAGTTTGGGAGACTGGGATAAATAAAGGTGTTTGGGGACAAGGTCATAAAACTGACCACCATGACCAGAAAAACCAGCCCAGCTGCAAGAACTCAGAATGTATTTCTGTGTCAAAGGTCAGAGCCTGAGGCCAGACATCCCAGCAGATTACTGGTGCAAACTAGTGCTCAAAGTTCAAATACCAGAGAAAACACAGTATGAAAGAGGTTCAAATCTTCCATTGGGCACAGACTCTCACGCTTCCATTTGTGATGTATTTCAATAAATCTGTCTGTTCTGTTCTCTATGCTGTCTCTGGTGAACTCTTTCACCCCTGCACCTTTCAAGTCATCTTCTCCTCACAACAATACAGGATCTGTTTTTTTCACAAAACTCTAGATGTTAGAGGTTATTCTCTTCATTTTATAGAGAGAAATAGAGATTAAGTTGATTGCTTAAGCCATGTAGTTAATAAGCACAGTCATGTATGATCTGATACCAAAAACATGATTTTCATTCTAAATTTGTGTTGTCTGATATGGGAACTACACGGCAAATTGTCACATATGACTACTGAACACTTGTGGTGAGAAATATGTCTAGTCCAGTTGAAATGTGCTAACATACTAGAATAAAAGAATATTAAAATATATGTAAATAGATATTTTGAATTCTGAAACATATAAATATATATTTTTGAAGTATATTGCAAAATAGATACTATTGAAATGATAGTACTTTGGATATAGTATGTTAAATACATCCTTAAAATTAATTTCACAGTTTCCTTTTGACTCCCTAAAATGTGGCTATGTTAAAATAATAAAGTGAATTTTTTTATTGACATAATAGTGGTTTACAACACAGTATGATAGAGGGACAGCATTACACCTCTTCAGATGGTTGTAACATGCCACACCTACCACCAAGGCTCCTATTGTCCTCCACTATATCTATTAGGCCCCATTTATACTTTGCTCTCTCTCCTCCCCTTCATCCTCTTGTAGACTCAGTTTTACAGTTAGATTTCTAGTATTTATTTTGATATTGTTTTGTCTGACCCTTTGATTTGATTCTTTGTATTCCATATATGAGTGAAGACAGCCTGCATTTGTCTTCTTTCTTCTGACTTATTTTACTTAGCATAATGCCCTCCAGTTCTATCAGTACTGTCACAAATGGCAACAGTTCCTCTCTTTTTCTGTTGCTGAGCACTATTCCATTGTATGTATATACATAATATTTTCTAGTTCACTGATCATTGGGCACTAAGGTTTTCTCCATAACCTGGCTAATGTAAATAGTGCCAGAATGAACACAGGACTACATAAACCTATTTAAACAGATTGTGAATTATTTGCTAGACAACTAAGGGTAGAATTTCTAGAGTGTATCATATTCTCAGAGGGTGCTAATATATTTCTTACTATATTTGCCATGGACAGATATATGTGAATGTGCAAACCAGTATCTTTTTAAAACACCTTCAACTTTTGAAAATAAACCTTTTTGGAGAACCAAAAAATTCTTTCTTCCTCTAAAACAAATGATAAGAAAATAAAAAGAAGATTGATCAATTGGTTTTATAAATCTACCATTTATGAAGATGAACTTTTTATATAATTTTTGATTTTGCCTTTTAAGCAAATACTTAATACTTTAATTAATCTTTTAATACTTTAATTACATTGTGTGGATTTAATTTTCTTCAAGCTTTTATAGCTTGTTTATTTACTTGTTTTGGCAGAATTAGCACAGGAGTATGGAGAAGAGCTCTGTTATATGAGTATAAGAAAATATTCTTCTTTAAAGATCTTTCTTGTAATCCATTCATTCATTCATTCATTTAAAAATGTGTACAATCATATGGAGTCTTTCCAAAATACTTGCAAAGCCAGAAGGAGAAAAACACATGGTAGATCACCCCATCACGGCAGCAAGTATTTAAAGTCTGCATTTCTCAATTTTCAGGAGTATGAAATTCAAAATATTACACTTTTCTTAACACCTCCTACAGTAATGTGTCTTTAGTGAATATCGTTGCATATATGTGTGTAATAGCTGAAAATTGAATTTGGATATTAAACCATATGACAATCCTAGGAGTTCTATTTCTTTTTGTTTTCTCCTTGGTGCCTCTTTATTGCAGGCAACAGAGGCTTTATGTTTCAAGTCCAAAACTGAACTGCCATTTCAAGACCTTTGAGAATGATATCTTCAAAAGTCATAACTGTTTTTCAAATCAGAGGTACTGTTCAATTTGGTATAATCCTTTCAATCAGATGTGCTGTTCAATTTGGTATAATCCTAAACCCTTGTAGATAGCACTGGAGAAAGATGCAATAAAGATAAGTGAGGCACATTCCACTCATTTCTGAGTTGGATAGTCTCTCTATGTAAAGAGATTTAATCTATGTTTTAGATAAAAAGACTCCCTCAGGATTGAACATACCAAAAGGCATTGCTTTCCCTGTTCCAGGTCAGCCATCTCTTTTTCTTTCATCATCATATTTAATGTGCAAAGAATTTGGATTTCTGTATTCCCATGATAGAGTCTTTTATATACTGTTTTTCCTTGTTGAGTAAGTGATTTGATGTTCCAAATTCAATAATGGGATTTAAAAATCAATACTTCTGTGACATGAAGTCTCTAAGTTCCACAGTGAACTATTTGCTTCTTTCTAAAAAGTAATGTGGATAAGGCAACCAAATCTGTCCTATTAGAAAACAAACAAAAAACCAAGACCCACCATCCGTCATGGGTTGGAACAAAGAACCAACCGTTGGTATTTTTTAAGTCTATTCCTATCACTCATCTATTTGTTAAATCTATTTGCTATATATAACAAATCATTAAATTAAAACTCTTCTTTTAAGATACCATACTGGGTATCATCTTCATGTTTTACATGTTATTCTTTTACTAATGGGGAGCTAATCATTCCACTAGTGTAGTAAAGACCTTTAGAAGCAACTTGAAATTTGAATTGATCTTTTGGTTTTCCCCTCAATTATTTTATAAAGGAATGGCAGAGACACAATATTTCCATATGTGCAACACATTATAATGAATCTGAATTTCTTTTAAAAAGAACATTTTAAAAATTTCACTAAAATACTATTCAAAACAATAAATTTGTAGCACAAAGTAGCAGGCTACAAAGTTAACACAGAGAAAGATCAAAAGAAAGATTCCAACTGCATCCTAAAGAATAAAGTAACAGATAATAAATTTAAAAAAGAAGATGAAACACTCATAAAGGGAAAACTATATGACATTTCTAAAGAAAATAGGTGAAGACAAAATGAAATAGAAAGTTATTCACTGTTCATAGATTGGAATAACATTTTCTAAAGGATCATTTTATTCAAAACAATATATAGATTCAGTGCAATCTCATATTTTTTCAAAGAAATAGAGCAAACATATTTACATTCATTTGGAAACAAAAAAGATGCTGCATATCCAAAGCAATCCTGATAAAAATGAACAGACCTATCACACCCACAGACTTTGATCAATACTACAAAGTTATGGTAATCAAGAGTGTGGTTTTGATTAGAAACCAATCAAAAAGAATTGCAGGTGTAGATATATACCCACACTATGTAAAAAGCTAATCTTTGATAAAGGGAACCTTGAGTATACATTAGAAAAACTGTAGAGCTACATGGAAAAGATTAAAAGTAGACCATTATCCCATTCCATACACAAAAAAATTACTCAAAATGGATAAGAATTGAATATAATACTTGAAAACATGAAATAAATAGAAGAAAACAGGCAAAATACTTCACAGTATTGGCTTCAGTGACATTTTTCACTCTAATGGAAACAAAAGCAAAAGGGAAACAAAAATGAAAAGAAACAAATAGACTACCTCAAACTAAAAAGCTGCTGCACAACACAAGAAACTACCATTAAAATAAAGACACCAAATGGGAGAAGACATTTACACATCAAACATCAGAAAAGGGGCTAATATCCAATATCTACAAAGAACTCATACAACTAAACAAAAATGAAAGCAACTCAATAATCCTTACATAGATATTTCTACAAGGAAGACATGCAGATGGTTAACAGGCAGATGAAAAAATGTTCATCATTACTTTTCATCAGAAAATGCAAATCAAAACCACAATAAGATACCACCTCACAACTGTGAGAATAACCCACATCATAAAGACCAAGAGAAAAAGTGTTAGCAAAGACACTGAAAAGGGAATCCTCCTATACTGTTGGTGGGAATGTAGATTAGTCCAGTCCTCACTGATTACAGTATATAGAGGTTTCTCAAAATATTAAAAATAGATTGACTATGTCATATAGTAATTCTGATCTTAAGTATCTTCCTGAAGAATGCAAAAACACTAAATCAAAAGGATTTATGAACTTCTATGTCATTACAACACTATTTGAAATACCCAAAAATGTAAATAACAAGTGCCCAAGGACAGATGAATGAAGTAGGGACTTGGGTTTATTTATTTATTTATTTATTTATTTATTTATTTATTTATTTGTTTATTTTTAATGCACAAAGGAATACTAAACTATAAGAAAAGGTACATTCTTGCCTTTTGTGACAACCTGGATGGAACTGGGGAAGATTATGCTAAATAAATTAAGTCAGAAAGAGAAAGACAAATAAAGTGTGGAGTCACTTATGTGTAAAATATAAGGAAATAAAACAAAGTCAGAGAAAGCCAAAGTAAGAACCAACCCTAGAAAGCTGATTATACAGTTGAGGTTACTGAGGGGTTGGGGAAGGGTAAGAGTAAATTGGAGAGGAAGCATAATGGACTAAGTTGAATTGTGGGTGTCTTGATGGTAGGTGCTCTGCAATAACAATGTTTGAGTGGGGAGAGTTTATACTTCTACCACACAAAGTGATGTAAATCAATATTATCTCAGTTACACTATTGAAAACATTCTGCACCATACTTTTCAATAGTGTTTTTTTTTAATTAGTAGCAGAGAAATGATAATAATCGGAGGAACTATAGATTAAAGAAAGAGGATAGAACCAAATTTCTTAAGTTCAAATCCATATTCTTACTTGTGTGATAAATAACTTCTGCCCTGGTTTCCTGATTTACTAAATGGGCATCCAATTAGTGTCTATCTGGAGACTTGAGAAGATCGTGTTGCTACATGTTACAAGGTTAGAATAGCACATGGTGATGCTACAATACTTGAAATATACTAATTATGGCTATTTATAAATTATCTGGTGCTCATACATCTGTAATATCTCAGTTACCTTTGTGTCTTTTGAAAAATGCTGATCAAACACATATCTGCAGATGCAATTAGAAGAGTGAGACAAATATATGGGACAATCTGAAAAAGCTGAGGGCATGAATTTCTCTATAATATAGTATGTTTCATCATTTACATAAGGACCCATGTCAATAATTAAACTTGGTATCTAATGATATCAATGTTCTAGAATATGTGGAAAGTATGAGTATATAGTTTTTATTTCATAAGTTATTTTTTCTTGTCTTTGATCTGACATGAAAAAAGTGACTTTTTTTGCTCAAGCTAAATGACAATAATTAACGACAGACAAAACCTTTTATTGATTAATTTAGACAACAAATATAAATCTGAAAGTAATTAAAGTAATATCATAAAAGTTCTTCACTCTACAATATAAGGAAGAGTCTCTAAATCCCACTTTAATTTCTTTTGTCATGTAGAATATCCCACTGCAATAAAAAGAGGAAATTTTCTAGTCTCTGCTTTTGTGTACAAATTTCATACTCTCTTTTCTGAACTTTAAATGTCATCAATTAAATCATGAGTCAATTAAATCACATCCCCTGAGCAAATGCACATTACCCTTAAATTCAACACAGTATAAGTCTTAGAATAATGAACTATACACGTAACAGTTAAACATTAAGTGGTAGTTTATCATATTTTATTAATAAAGATGATTGTAAATTACTTCTAATGAGAGAAATTTTCCATTAAAAGTGAAAACAATTTTCTGGTAGGATAGATTCCCCATTCTGTTTAATGAAGAAAATTTTAATTGCAAATGGTTAGGTACTTTATAGGTTACTTTTGTTCAACAGAGTACTTTTGAATCTTCACAATTTGGAATATGGAAAAATATTTAGATAAAATCATCCTTGTGTGCACATATTAGAAAAAAAAAATGAAGAGCAAAAAATACCAGCATATTTTCTGATGCTTCTTATGAAAATTATCAGTACAATCCTACGACAAATTGTGATTGAACCTTCTTTTCCACCCCCAGACCCAACCAGCTTCGTGTGTTTTTATTGTTCCATCAAAGGAGGAAAGTCTGCCCTTTCTGTTTTACTCTTACATACCATTCTACTCCCATCATAAAGTCTGTACTGCCTCGTTGTTAATATTCTGTTTTGCCCTCTTCTATTGACCAAATCTAATTTTTATGATTGTTAAATATTTGCAAATATTTCAAATATTTACAATATTTCCAAATTTTTCTAAATTTTTTGTGATTGCTAAATACTAAATATAAAAATACTCTCAGAATTTCTTTCGTTAATTCTCTTTCTTTCACATTTCACTTCTTTCCAACCCAACTCTAACTTTGGCTGTATATTTTATCTTCTTCATGTACAATGTTTTTACTTTCTTTTCTGAACTTTAAATGTCATCAGTTGAATCACTAGTCAATTAAATCACTATCCCCAGAGCAAATATAATTTACCCTTAAATTCAACACAATGTAAGTTTAAAATAATGAAACTGTGGTAGGTTTTCTGGAACGATCTCTCCAAGTTTCTACCCCTGGATTTATATCCTGCCTTTCATTTCCAGTTTTCCATTACTCTTTCACTTTTAGAATTTTTTTAATTGAATTCCAAATCATCTTACAGCAAATGAAGTCTTATGATCAATAACAATGTCTTTTTTTTTTTTGCCATTTTTCTGTTTAACTCATTTACTTTTTTGCTTCATTATTGGCTCTCTAGTCATCAGTATAAGACATTTTATTATCTGTCTCTGAAACCAAATTATCTGTCTCTGAAACCAAATTATCTGTCAATGCAATTTTTTTTTTTTTTTTTTTTGAGACTAGGTCTCGCTATTTTTTCCCATGGAACCGCAGGCTCACGTTGCCTGGGGTACCACAGACTCAAGCAATCCCCAGTGTCAGCTTCCCAGGTACCTGGGATTACAGGCGTGCCCCACCACGCCCAGCTATATTTTGGGACTAGGTCTCACTATGTTGCCTCTAGCGGGACTCGAACCGCGATCCCTAGCCCCAGCCACTTCATAGGCTGAAGCTTACAGGCACAGCACCACGGTGCCCGGCTTCAATGCAATTCCTTGACCTAGACTAGAGTGGTCCCTGTCCTGGGTTCCATGCTTCAAAGGATCCTTTTATTTGACCCTCTGCTGGAAGTGTCCCTCCCCATGAGGCAAGGAATCGATGGCATAAAGGGAACTTGTCAATGCCAATATAGTTGGCCTCCCATCTAATAATTTTTAAATCAAATCTAGGTACCAAAGACCCTGGAATTTCCTACCCAAACTACTTCTGATCCTCCACAAATCTCTTCACTGGAAACATTCTTCCTGGAGGGGAATTGCAATTTACCAATTGGTGCCATATTGTGAGAGATGTGGACTGAGTTTGAGCTGAGATATCCACCGTCAATTGAAAGAGGCCTTCTATACATTGATGAGTCAGGTTGGGAAGAGAGAGCTACAGAACTGTAGATCCAGAAACTCAGGGGCAAATACCTATGCAGAATTTCATGAAACATAAAAATTCTAAATTTTGCCAGGCATTCCAGGTGTACAGCAATATTTGTCAAATAGAAAGCTAGAACACATTTTATTTAATAATATATGACTTTCATTTAGACTTTTTAAACTATTTATTCCTATAGTATCATCCTGTATCTTACCAAGTCTGTATTATATTCTTTTTTTTTTCCTATTTCACATTCCATTGAAAATATGTTTTCCTTTCTCTGCTCTTTGCTATGCTCCATCACAATAATCTCAAATGTCACTCTGTTTCTTTTACTCATTCTAATTGCAGTGCTTGTGTGCTGTTTTACTCATTCTGGAAACATTTTCTGATTGAACAACAAACACCTGGCCAGGCATGAAGTGTTGATGAGCTATTTTATATCCTAAAAGCTCAGGTTTAGACAAGTATCACCTTTCTGTCAGTTACTTCAAGGTTTCTGATGACAACCAGATATATTTCTTCTTTTGGCTTCATGGAATAATTATACAAAATTGTCGGTAGTCACAATGTAAACCTAAATAGTGGTTTTATTATATTTTCTGGCCTAGGAAATACCAACACTCCTGATGCAGATAACCGTTATAACATATATTTAGGCATAAACATAGGAGTTTGGAGAGATGATGCCTGATTGCAGACCCCAGGCTCACCTTCCTTGTATATATACAAATTGCACCAAAGAAAAGATGATGACCACTGAAAGTTGAATGAATGACAATAGCATGATCAAAATAAAGAGCATGACATAATGGAGTGAGAAAAATACAATTGCACTGAGTTTGGAGTGATGTAAAGTAGTACAACCTGTGAAATGGAGAAGCTAGTGTAACAGTGCTTTTCTGCTGTTATTAACTCGAGTACTTGCTCCCATTGGGGACTTTAAAACCTGAAGAGTATGCTGGAGAAAGGGACACACATAGCACATGGGAGAGAATGTGGACCACTGGAGAGCTGCAAGTGTAATGGTACAGGTGGTGGGTTTTGACTTGAGTCATTGACTCCCAAATAAGAAGAGTTGGAGCTGAGTGGTGAGCAAGGCAGATCTGACCATGTGTGTCTCCCTAGAGGAGAGGCTTATCACCCGCAGCATATACTTATGATATTTGTAAACTTAGCTCATTCTGCTCCAGGCTCAAAGCAGAAAGAATAACTACATACTTGCTGCTTGAAACACCTATAGCTTAACAACAGTAGCAAGTATACCAGGGCAGCAAGTCTACCCTCTAGAAAGACCATCTCTGGTTGGTGACCTTGTTTTATTTCTCATCCCTGCCTCATGCTACATCTATTACTCAACCACAGTTCAGAGGTTGAAGCTGTCAGGTGATTGTTCAAGATATTGGTTGAGGATTTGGTCTAGGGAAGGGGGGTGACTTTGTCTCCCCACAACACAATGCTGCAGCACCGTAAGACCAAAACCCTTGGTGCTCAATGGAGACAAACTTTAAGTCTTGATTCATTGCTTTCCAGTTGCTGCCCCTTTCAGCTACCAGTGTTCTGATGGTCTGAAGAGCTGTGGAGAAACCAGTGTAAGAAGTCACAGACATCTGAAGTCTTTGGGTAAAAAAATCTAGGATTATGCCTAACTAGGCATAAATGGGATATGAAGCCAGTTTTTCAAGAAAACAAAGGAAACTCCCAATTACAAACTATGAAGATTGAAAATTAAGAGTCAAGGGAATATATTACAAACGTTGGAGAAAAAAAATCCCTGAGAGAAGTCACAATTCAGCACAACTGCAGAATATTTCTTGTGAAGAGTTACAATAAGAATTATAACCATACTTATTAAGAAAAGCAATGGATCATCAAAAAATAGTAATGTAAGAAAGTGTGAAACTGCTACAAATACCATTAATGGTTATAAAACTACTATTATAGAATGTAAAAGAACAACATAGAGTCTCAATAGAGGCAAGTAATAGAAAGAAGCAATGAACTTGAATGTGCAGTAGCAGACAGCACACAAACAGAGCAAAGAGAAAAAAGAATACAGAAATAGTACGACTCTCTAGGATAACATCAAGAGAAATAAAAACCATATAACAGAGGTCTCAGAAGGAGGCAAGAAAGAGAAAGCATAGAGAATTTATTTAAAGAAATAATAGCTAAGAATCCTTGGATTGGGGGCCCAAAAAGTTCCAAGCAAATTAATAACAGATTGACATACTGTAAGACACATTAAGCTATTGAAATCTGTGATAAGGAAAGAATATTAAATGTGAATAAAAGATAAAACTTCCTATATAGGTATACCATTAGACTGTCCACAGACTTCATAGTGAAAGCATGGAAGCCAAAGACAATTGGCAGGAGATATTTAAATTACTCAAGGGGCAAAAAGATTTCTAATCTAGAATACACTTTTATTGTAAGTTATCTTTCCTTAATTTCCTTATGACTTTTATTCATTATTGAATATGGGCATTGAACTCTCCATTTGATTATAATATGCCTTGATATGGCTATATTTTTGCTTATCATCATTCTTAGAGTTTATAGGACATTTTAGATGTATTGATGCATATTTTTCACCAAATTTGGTACATTTTTTTCACATTATTTCTGCAAAAATTCTTTTTGTGCCTTTGATGACAAATATTAGGCTTGTGTTTAGATGTTTCATGGTGTTCCAGTAGGTCTCTAGGACTCTGTTTGTCTTTACTCTTGTATCTTTCTGTTCCATATATAGATCCAATTGACTGTCTTCAAGTTTGCAGTTTCAATTGACCTGTCTTCAAGTGACCTGTTCAATTGACCTGTCTTTGCAGTTTCTTCCTTCTGACTCCTGAAATCTGCTGCTGAGACTCTTAGTTGTTGTATTTTTCAGTTACTATACTTTTCAGCTACGTAATTTCTAATTCACTTTTTTCTTATAAGTCTTGCTTCTTTACTGATATTCTTTATTTGATGATACTAAATTCTTATAATACTATCCTTTATTTCTGTAGAGTTAGTGTTCTTTAAACATATTTAAAACAACTAATTTAAATACATTGTTTTCCAGTGTCTGGGTTTTCTCATGGACAATTAGTTTTGATTGATTTTTCTTACCTGCATATGGGCCATAAGTTCCCTTATTTTCCTGTCATTTCCATGTTTTGTTAAAATAAACATTTAAATAATACAATGTAACAACTTTAGAAGTTAGATCCCTGTTCCTTGGGGGGGGGGGGAGGGGTTGTATTTCCCTTTGTTTAGTGACTTCCCCACACAAATTCTATAAAGTTTGTATTCTTTGTATTGTTATTGATGTCTCTGTTTGCTTAGTGTGTTGTTCACTTAATGATTAGACAGAGATTTCTTTTATTACCTGGAACCTGTTATCATGCCAGTTTTTACTGAGTTCTCTCCCTCCCTTCTTCCTTAGTTCCCGCTCTCCCTCTTCTCTATCTCTCTCTCTTTCTCTCTTTGTGTATTGGGACATGACTTCAACTCCTATCCAGTTTGTGACTCTTCCATGGCTTTCATTTCTTAATCATGTAGAGAGTCAAGGTTAATTCAAAGTGAATGTTTAGGTGTTTCTGAGGTATGCACACAACTCTGGGTCTTTATACAGTCCTGCTCATGTATGTGTCATCTAGATTCCCCAGATTATGTTGCAGCCCTTCAAAGTTCCCTATGGATATCTAATGCCCAAACTTTTTCAATTAATCATTTTGGTCAGGCTTTTATTTTCTCAAGCTGTTATCCTCTGCTTTAGGCACCACAATGCCCATTTATCTCTGACTGATTTCAGCAAATGTCCATGGAGAAAGATGTTTGTAACGGGTTAACTCTAAACTCAAGATAACCATTTTCTGGTTACCAATGTAGCCAATGTCCATGAAATATCCCATCAATCAGATGATGGAGATTCTCTGAGAATGGGGCTCAAAGTAACTCTACCCACTCTGTTCAGTCTCTAGAGGCTGCTAAGCTTCTGTGTTTCACGACGATTTATGGCATTAGTTTTCAAGGATACCATCAACTCCAGAGGGAAGAAAATGCCACAAAATTCTCTGTTGTAAGATTTAACTAGTTTCCTTATGATATAAATGTCTTCCTTCCCTAATCCTGTAAGCCCTGCACCCTGCCACTCCACAAATAGCTGCAAGCATTAGTTAATTTCTAGTGTTCAAAATAATGTTGATTCTGATTATTTTTTGCTAGTCTTCTCATTGCTTTTAGGGAAGATAAAATCTATGAAAGTCTTGACCCTACCATTTATGTTGAGGTTTTCATTCTTTGATTTTGATTGGAACAACACTAACCATAGTTGTTACATGACATACTAATGAGACAGTCCTTTCTAGGTTTTCCTTGGTTGCTCTTTTAGGTTAGCTATAATCCCCTTTTAAGAAGTTTCCTTCTCTGAAATATCTTAAACATATCTGTTTGGAAGTATTCTTTTATTTTTACTATTCTTTTGAAATCCGGCACAAGAAAAATATATCTTTGCTTGTTTCTGCTATTTTCCCTCATAATTTCCCATTTACCTCTGGCTCCAATTTTCAGTTTTGCAGCTGTATTTTCTCAGACTCTGGCCTTCAAGGTTGCTTCCTGTACTTTTTGCTAGAATTCACCATGCCAAGTGAGGAAGTATTTCCAGATTGTAAAGCTCTAAAATCCTGCTGATCTCCAGGTGCCCCAGTAGTTCATAAATTTATTTCATTTTTGTTCCTCTAGATTCATCTTCATTGTTTCTCAAGGGCAAAGTTTTTTAAACTGGAGTCCCCAGAGCTTGCAATGCAGAGTCTGAGGGTATGCAGGAGGGTGGGAAAGATCATCCGTGGCTAAGTCCCAAGTCTCAGGCATTCTGGTCAGATTTGCTCAGCTTTTTTCTGTTTCATTTCTTAAGTCTCTCTGAAACATGTTTTAACAAAGTGCTCTGTGGAAAAGAGAAAAATGCTTAAAAGTGATCACTGCTCTAAGAAAGCAACACAATTATTGCCAGATTAGACCGACAGTGTGAAAAACACAAAAACATTAAAGGAGAATCAGCCATGAAAGGATTCCTATTTCATAGGAGAAACTTAAAACTGCTGGATTCTCTAGAACTCCATGCTTAAAACTTAAGTGTTTAATTGTATAGTCAAGAAAACGAAGCCCAAAGAAGGTAAAGTAACTTATTCAAGGTCAAATAATGGTATAACTGGTCCAAGAAGCTAAATCAATTATGTATTGACAGAGGTGGTTCTCTCTCACTTTCCTTGGTACATAGCCCATCTCTTAACTTTCACGATTCTAAATATATGATTGAATAATTATATTTCTTGCAACTTAAGATCTTTCCTATTTAGCTCACTATAATTGTTCTCTGCTCTCCTTTACTCTCCACTTTCCAGGTCTTTTTTGTTTAGTTTCCTGTGGGTTTAAAAGTTGGCGGTAAATCTTCTTAGAAATACTTGTTTTAATGAGCAATACCTACCTTAACTGGTTCAGTGTCTCTTAAATCACATACCTACTTGGCTCAACTCAGCCTATAAACTAGTCATTCTCCAACCCCTTCTATACCTAGTCAGTTACCTACCTATGATGCAGAAAGTTGTCATGGAAGTTGAGTTATCTAGTAAAATCATGACCACCCAGACCTGCCCCTTCACCAGTTATGAAGTCATTTAGAGAACCACAGGTAAGCCAAATAGTGATGACAAGGTATATCTAATAGAGCAGTCATCTTTAGTATGGTCTTAGATATCGATGAACACACGTTCTATAGTCTACTGATAGAAATTGGTACAAATGACCTGTTGAAGCATATTGTACAATGTTAGGGTTCTACATATATTTGTTCTGTTTATCTATATACGGGTATACACTAAGAGAGTTATAAGCAACTGGATTATGAGCTCATGGAAATTGGCAACATAAAATCTACAGTTTGGGCCAACAGACTTGAGTCTCAAGAGAGCTGAAATGAACTATCCAGTCTGAAGGTCAGCAATCTGGAGACCCAGGACAAACAAAGGTGCAGATGAAAACTGAATATGGTCTACTAGAAAATTCCCTTTTTCTATACAGATTCCCTTTTTCTTCAACAGATTGGATGAAGCTAACCACTATATGGAGATAAGTTTGCTTACTCAAATCTCACTAATTTAAAAACATATCATTCTAACACTCCAAGTTGACACCTAACAGTAACCATCTTCTTTCTAGGATCTCATCCAGAATAGCTTAGGTACAGTGTAAAAATGATTCAACAGTTATTCCCTATTCACTTCCTGTTTAATCTACATCATTCTTGCCTTTCTTTAGCTATATTTTTTCTTTATTAAATATATGTAGAGCTGTCATGGAGAATGAAAGAACTGAGATGTGCCTTAGGCAGTAAATTGGTTGTGTCACATTTATAGAACCTCCTTCAAATAAGGCCATCCAGGGTTTCTGACAGCTACCCAGAGTTATACTTTGACCAATGAATAAAGGCTTCAGAACATTCTCTAGATGGGGATTCCTTGCTCATTCGCTAATTTTTGCATATAAATATTTTACAGTAAAAAGCTTTCCAATAAATGTGGCCATGTGAAAAGCATCGTCCTTAAAGAATGTCCTACTCTCCTCTTACCTGGTGAAGTCAGAAAAATCCGTTTATCATCAGTCATTTGTCAGCTATAAAAATTAAATGAAACCACAAAAACTACTTTATAGAAATGTGGAGAAGCAAACGAACTCATGAGCAATAAAACTTTTAAACCCTGTCAGTATTACTTGGTGGTGGTGGTGGTAGTGGAATCCTTTCCTTCTCCTGACTCTGAAGCACTTCCCTGTGGTGTTCAGGATAGCAGAGATAGGAGTGCTATATGATGAGCATGACGTACTTGGGCTTATCAATCACTGCTTTTATTTTAATCAACACAGCTTTTTTTGCTGAGGGTATAACATGGGTCCTAGTTCACTGGAAAATATAAGAGACTAAAGATGGAAGTAAAAAATTAGAGTTAAAAAATGGAGAAGGAAAAGATAAGAGTCTGCTGGGTAACAATGGAAACAATAGATAACCGGCAAGAAAAGAAACTGAAGAACAACAATAGAGATCTATTAATGGTTTGAATGAAATCCATGTTTGTGGTTTGGCTTCTCTTTTACAGCTATAATGGGAAAGTTCAATTCCCTACTTGATGACAGAGTGGTGGCTAAGTTCCCTTTCATGCCTCCAAAGACTATCATATGGAAATCTCCAGGGGATGAGACCACTGATGTTTCCTACATTTGCCTGTATATCTTCTGTACCATGTTCATTGGGCAGAACATCCAGAGAGTCTTGGGCTTGTTCCCTTGTGAGTTGCTACAAGCAGATAGATTTCATGGCCCTTCACCTTCTGGAAAGTTGTCTTCAAATCAAATATGGACACTATAATAACCATGATTCTCATTTAAACACTCAGATCAGAGTGGCCACTATTTTATAGCAAGGCCCATAGGAAGCTTGTTACTCAGGCTGATTAGAAAAGGTCTGGAGATGTTCATGTAATGAGAAGAAAATGGCATCTTTGTTGTTTGGCTTATACCAATGTTTTCTGAGACTGACTCTAGATTATGCTGTGAGTCATGTGCTATGGAACCTGGCTATCCCTGAGCATTTAGAACTCAGGGACAAAAATTTAGCTTGTGTAACTTTTAATTGGAACAATTTGTTGTGTGTATGAGTGTGTTTTAAAACAACTATGTGACCTGAAATCAATAAAGAGGCCAAAATATTAGTTATTTCATCTATAATGAGAGATCTATTTTGTTTTGTTTGGCATATTTCTAGCTAGAAAAACGTCTTTAGTAATCTGAGCATAAATGCGGTAATCATTGACAGGGCTAGAATAAAATAGAGTAGGATAAAGGAAAAAAGGTTGGATTTAAAAAGAAAGCACCTGGATCTATTATATAAGCATTGAATGTTACTTTGTCACTGTGCAGAGACTGAGTTATGTGGTTGGGGTCTACATTACCTAGAGAAAAAGAAAAAAACAAAGCCTCACTGACCACACACCTTTATATATATACCTTGGCCATAGAAGGTAAGAAATCTATTTCCATCTGGTTGCAATTATCTTGTACTATTATCTTGGGGAATATATAACTATTCTTGACATCATAACCAGGGATATCAAACCAGCAATCTCAGGCATCTTTGCCTTTTCCATTCTTGTAGGGGATGGCTCAAGATCATTTTTGTTTTCAATGTTTAAATAGTGCATTTTTTCACTGTTCTTTAAAAATAACACAACTTTCAAGGTATCACTTGCATCTTATGACTTCTAGGAAGAGTTGTGTTTTTTCTATTCCAAAGTTCTGAAAGACATCAGCATATTTTAAATTATACTAATAAGAATACAATATGATATTCATTTGTGATGTCATGTCTTATCCAATGACTGAAATCATGTCTGCACTTTCAAGTAGTGTTAAGCCATATATAGGAGAAAAGATGGAAAAATTACATCTACTAAAGGAGTTGTTTTGTTTATCCAACATTGCAGTATGGCTTCAATTTAAGCAGGTGGATGTGATAAAACTGCAGTGATAACAAATCCTGAGGCACCATGGGCCATTAGAGACACAAACAATTATCTCTGTTAGGAACATCATTTTCTAACTTTGCTTTTGACAGTCCTTTTAAATTAGACCTAATTTTGGTGTTTTTAAATATTGCTTCAATTGTCTTTATGTCTTGTTCCTGGATGGTATGATGAGGAAATATTTTAGAAAAACATTGCAAGTAAGTTGAAAAAATCCACTTTGAAGAAGTTATGATTATACTTAACACAGTAGAGCACCCATTACTTAATCCTTTACATTATTCAATTCTGTGATATAAACTAAGTTTGAGTATATTGCCCTCTTTCCATTTTTAAGTATGGCTTCAGTTGTAGGAAAATTACTATTAGTTATTCTTTTTTTCAAACTCTGATAATCTCATAGCTATTTAAAATTAAGTAATAATTATTTGGTTTAATTCAGTAATATCTGCTGTGCTTCTGCAAAAAAGACCTCTGGTAAATGCAACTGAGGTAAATAGATCTTGCTCCTCACCCTGGGGGAATTTCCAGTCTGATGAGTGAGACTCAGCAGTATGCAGGTATTTACCAGGTGAGCTGGTGTGTGCACTGGTAATTGCAAGTACAAAGGGCTGAGTATAGAGAATGGGACTTAAACCAGTATAGATAAAATTTAAAAGAAACTAGAGAAGCATCTAATTCTGAGATCTTGTCTTTTTAACTTCATCCATCAGTGGTCATGATATCAATTTAATTGGGTACAATCAAAAATTAAAAATTATACTAATAAAGAAAAAAAATAAATGAGAAAGCTTTGGCATTCGGTCTCACTGTCCCCTCTTTCATTTTCCACCATCTGTCTGATAAGTAAATTTATTGTTTATTGCCCTTTCTAAGGCCTTTGTGGGTCTCCTACAGCTACTTGATAAGATGGAAATTTCTCCCTTTTGGGGCCCTTCTGTTGTCCTCTTCCCAAATGCATTGCCCCTTTTTTGTCCCAACCTTTGTTGTCCCAGCTCTCCAACCTTAATCACTTCATATATTCATTCTGATTAAACTTCTCTTAGGACAGTTCTTTACTTTTGATGATATGCTATGTACCTTACAAGACATAATTTAGGCCTTTTCCTTGTGAAGCATTTTCATATCTCCCCGTAAAAGTGATGTCTACCTCCTCCTTTGTATTTTTTCTGACCTTGACTTATCTTTAATATATCTTTATTGCAACAATGTGCAGTGTCTTAGAATTAATTGATTAACCAGGTGCATATGTTCTGAGTAGATCACTGGGTAATTTTGTCATTTTTTTTTTTTAATCTTTGCACTACTCATCTCCACAATCAGTCTCTAGGCATCTTGACAGCAGAGAAAACATCTTATTTATTTGTATTTTCTTGGCATAAGTACCAAAAAGGAACTTGAGATGAATAACAAACCAATCATTCACTTTGCTCTGTCATGTAACTAATTTAGTATCCAATTATTTATTTGCATAATCCTTTCCACTCTTAGTCTCAGTATCTTGAGAGCAGAGACTATGACTTAAATATTTTTTTTCTGTCAACCATACAAGATGAATGGATCAACAAACAATAAAACAAACAATAAAAAACTTAATTTGGGAGCCTGACAATTGATAACATTTTTTAGCTGAATGATTTTCAAATGTTTCCAATAAAAAGACAGTATAAATCCTGTATTAGTTGAGAAAGGTTTAGTGAATATATTGCTTGGTAAGCATCAACTAGGGTGCTTTTGTAAGAATAATAATAACTGGGAGTTCTTGCCCCTCACAGGTATACTGGATGTCACAAGCAAATGAATTGAAATGAGATTTTAGGACACACCTACTCTTACCAAGTGACTTCTATTTGACCATGTTATCACTCTCAGGATTTGGGAGAAAACAGAGGCCTGAGAAATCCACCCATTTTGTTGCCCCTGGCAATCTATAAAGGAGATTACAAAACTCCAAGTACTACTAATTTGAGAGAAACCTCCAGAGCAACCTTTGTTCTTGAAAACAACATTTAAAGACTCAGTCATGGAATGAAAAGCTCCAAGGTCTCCAGATTGCTGTTCTGGCCCCTAACACTTCTAACAACTGCATGTTAAGCACTGTACATATTAACTTTTATCTTTCCAGTTATTTTCCTTGACACTCTTATGTTAAAATTTCACTAACCCAATTTAGATATTCAAATTATTTGCATACATCCTCAAATTCTCACCTCACACACCCAGCATGTAGCCCATGGCCCATGACTATGAGCCTGCATCTGTAATTCACTAGATGATAAGTCAGTAAACCAAGTCCCTTATCCCCCCATCATCCCACTGAATGTTTAATTGGACCACAGCTATACCCACTCATTTATGAATTATCTGACTGTTTTTGAATCAAAACAGTGAGCTGAACAATTGTGACAGAGGTTATAAGGCCTACAGAACAAGTCTAAAATATTTACCACCTAACCCTTACAAGAAAGGTTTTCTAATATAAGTTCAGGATTCTCTTTAATCATATTCCCTTACAAAAATCCCAATCTCCATCTGCTCACTAACCACCCATGAAAAGTAGAAAGTGTTGAATAAAAGCCAATGTGAAAACTCACTGTGCTCAATTTCAATTTATGGTCACAGTTTCAAAGTAAACCTTTCAACAATGCCCTCAAACTCAACCACAATCCTTTAGTTAATTAATTACTCCACTTTGTGAGATTACTATTTCAGATCCTCTCTTTCCTTAAAGTTCCAGTTACCCCATTTCTTTTTTCACTCTTAATTTATTTCACTGAAACATAATTATGATTAGGAAAAGAACCAACCAGTCCATCCACCCACCACCAAATCTACCAGTTTAGACCTATGTATCCTTCTCTTGCAATATCAAACATATGTCCACTTCTACTTGAGCTCAATCACTGAAGTGTGTGTTAGAGCTTATCTATCCAACGACTTCAATCTTATAAATACCCCCTTTTTTCTAAATTCATCATTTTAGCATTCTTTACTACATCACAACTATAGACAAGCATTAAAATATTTCTGTTAAAATAAAAATTATTTCGTAAGAATCTTTATTTCTTCTTCCTCAATTCTGGTCCCCTTTTATATTGTGGTATTCATGTAGAAGTATCATCTCTGCAGACTATGTTCACGTCCCCATTGAATTCTCCCTTCAAATCAACTCCAATTTAATTTACCCATGTCGCCAAAATGAAAACCCAATTGTCAAGGATACAAGGGTATTGTACTCAACTTCTCAAGAATATGTGACTTAAGAAACACTATTTCCCTCCTGAAACTATATTTCAGAATACTATCACTTCTTGAAACTCTATATACCTTCCTGGGCCTCCTCATACTTCATTGCTCTCCCCTCCTCTCTCATATCCCCCCAGCACAAATATACATATTGAAATATTCTCATAGCCATCGGGGTATTTTATTTTGAGTATAAATCTACTTATGTTCTTGCTAGGCTATAGTTTCCAGTGTTTTGCCATCATGTGTAGAACAAAATCAAAAGCCTGTTTTATAATCCAGAATGCCCTTGTGATTTGATTTGGGTCAGTCTCTCTGAAATCATCTTGGTATCAGTCTCACTGCTCCATCTTAGCCTCTCATCAGATTTTTATTATACCATGGACACCATGTTCTTCTACCCTCAAGGTCTTTACACTTGCTATTTCCTAGTCTTTGGATGCCTTTCATGAGGTCTTCTTCCCGTGACTTGCTACCTTACTACTGCTGACATAGACTCTGGCTCAAATACCAGAGAAATCATCCTCAGAGAAATCATCATCGACCAACTTTTTCTTTTCTTCTCACTAACCTATTCCACTTTGTTATTTCCTTCAGACTATCACTGTGGTTATGGCATTGCACAGCTATTTTTTTTTAATTATCTGGATTCTCTGCAAGATTATAAAATTTATGAGGCTAGTGTCTGATCTCCACTACATCTTGGGGTCTAGGATATCACCTCACACACAGGAGGTGTGTAGAATTATTTTTAAATGTATAAATAAAATTATATTTGATTTCATTCCTTGTATCATTGTGAGGGAAAGGAAGAATTTCTGCAAACATTAAGTAGAAATCAACAGGAAATGATTCTACTTTGTGAAATACTGAAATACATTTTTAATAATGACAACGATATTCTGCTAAAAGTCCATTAAGTCTTTGCATTTCAGTTTTATTTTGTTTTCTCCACCAAGGCCATTATTAGGTGACAGAGGTCCTCTGCTTGGTTGTGTTTCTAGATACCAGCAGACTTGACCAGGGCTTATGCTAGGAAGGAAATAAAAAAAGGTGGCCAAAAATTAAGTTATTGTACCTGAACCTTATAGCAGAGAGGAGAATCATACCATTCTGAATACATTTGATTCCCCTGGGAGAGAAGACTCAATTTCATTAATGAACTCAGATCTGTATAGTGATCTTGCTTATGCAATCATGCATATTTTCTTTTCAAATTTCACAGAGGCTGTAAAAGGTTCACTGGAATTGATCCTTCCCAATAAGTTTTAGTTCATGGAGAAGGATTTTTCTGCTTAAGATGTTTCCCTAGGCCATTATTTGCTCTGCAAATCCTAAATTCTTTAATTGCTGATAGACATATATAGCATTTAGCAAAAATATGTGAACCCAATTTCCAATAAAATAAGCCTTTAATATACATTGAAATGCTATAATTAAGAAAAGAATGACATATTCAGGAAAGATAAAATTAACCATCTGAATAAAAACTCATGCTAATTATGTACATTCAAGAATTTGCTCTGAAAACAGTTACATATCCAACACATGCATTTGACTATCTCATATTTCTATACTTTAGATTGCCCTTTGCATTCTTTTCCTACACAGGTATTTTTCACAATCAAGAGTCTGATTATACAATCTCATTTCTTCTACACTAACAGTGTCACAGAGTCAGCCAGTGTAATGCCTATAGGAAATGAACTACAGTTCAAATTTTAATCCCCTCAGGAAAGTAGATACATTTATAATTTCCCCATAGGAAATCAGGCCCATTTCTCTGTGTAGCTTGACAAGATGATGGTCTTTTCCCTTTCTATTAAATTAATATCAAAATTATGGTAACTCAGAATGAAATAAACAGGAATAGACTTTTAATGTCAATCAAAATGTAGGTAAATCTTACTACCACTGTCAGTTACTTGGCTATAAATTCATTATTAAGAGTATTTACACATTTTATTTCTTCATCATCTAGGTCAGAGAGAAAAAAATGCCAGGTCATAACTTTTATCACATCATTTCATTTGAAGATCTATCTTCTAATTTTCCCCCAACTGCTCCCACCCAACCAACCCCTGACCCATTTTTAACTGTATGGTTATTTATGAGATAGGTGACATGTTGTTTTATTTACTTGAAAATATGAGTATTAGTCTACATATGCAAAAATGATCCCCTAAATCAAAATTCCAGACTCAGAAATTCCCTGTATAATTTGCAGCAACAGCTTCTATTAATTTTTCTACAAGACATCCTGCTGCTTTCCAAGTTGAAAAACATTCTGGATGTCTAATATTTCAGTGCTCTAGATGACTCATGTTTCCGGGCTATTTTTTGCTTAGTGACATAAAATGGACTTAACAATAGACGTCTGCCTCACTGACAACAGCTCTCTCAGTAGGGGCCACTGCTAAGTACCTCCACCTGTGTTGCTTTTAATGCGGTCCTGCTAAGAGACTTTCAGCCCAACAACATAGGTAACAGCTTAATTCTCAAAGGATTTAATGGAAAAAGAGTGGTAAGTTGGTGCCCAAAGCTGGCCTGGTCTCCTCTTTAAACATTCATGAATTGCTTAGCTGAAAACTTTTTTTTCTCAAAATTTGTTAACTTGTCAGCCATTTACATAATGATAAATAATTTTAAGAGTACAACTGTGCACCACATCCTGGCTAGCAGTGAAGTGGTTTGCTATGAGTATGGGGTGGCAATTTGAAAATGAAGCATCAATATTACATTTGGACATTTATTCAGTGAACACAGAAAGAAAAGGTTGACAGTCCTGGGTTCCAGGATCCAAAGGAAGAGACACAAGTGAATAGAGAAACAGGGCTGGTTATATGTTTCCAAGTAAATGTATCTGTGTCTATCTTGATCTATCTATGACCTCAGGCTTCTCAGGCTGTATACAGACATAAGATTCATTAATTAGAGGTGTGATTTTGGAGGATACACTACATAGAAACAAGAAACTTCCACTTACAGTTTGCATTTCTTAGACATGTAACTATGCAACTAGTAATAAGACTTTCTTGGTTGAAGTATTCTTGGATTTTTTAAAACTCTGGTGCCGAAAGTACTTTTGGCAGAAAAGTAAAACTTATATTTATTCTCCACATTCAAACTGTACTTTTGTTTTCTCTGTGTTCTTGCCTAAGACCCTTGCTATATCTTCTAACTCCACATCCTTTCATTAAAATTTCAAAAAGTTACGAGGAACTCCCAACCTTGCCCACGCTATGAATACTGCAAACATTAGCATAGGCAGGACTTAAATTAAATGATACAGCAAAATCTCTAGAATCTTATATGTGGATATATTAATCTGGGCAGCTTATTTAAGACACTATTTTCAGAGTCACTAAAATCATATCTTTCTATTTGGTATCATAAGTTTAAGGGAGGATGGATAAAAAGGCAATATTTAATACATTAAATTGTATAATTTTTTAATAATATAGTATAGATTCCTCATGTAAATCAATTTTTCTCTTGCTTTACTGAATTTGGTATATTAGAACCTATTCTATAGTTAATGAAAATATACCACTTACTCACATATGTCCCCTGGAAACTTCTCATGATAGGTAGAAGAGAATAATATCAAACTTTTCCATTGTTGCTAAATTATCCAGTTTCATAAAGGAATCTCAGTAAAATCTACAAGGCACACACAAGTGACGAACAAAAGGCTCTACAGCAAAATTATTATCAAAATCAATTGATTAGAAACTCTTTGAGAATCCACATAAGGGAATGCAGATGATCTTGGCTTTGTTCTCCTGCACGCCGTTACTGCTACTGAAGGCCGGTCTACATCCATTGGTTTGAAAAATTAAATAATGAGTTCATTTAACGCTGGCACATAAAAACACCACAGCAAACCACTGTGGTTAGAAACAAATTAGTTTGGGTTTTATAAGCAAGCTTTCTCTGCTAGCATGTTTTCATCAAGAAAAAGAATCACTGAAGTGATAAAGAAACAAACACAAGTGTAAAAATAATACACAGAATGTCAGGAGAGTTCAGTCTGGAAGTATACAATTTCTTTAGAAAGAAGTCAGTACCCAGAAAATTGAGATTTATTACTTATCTAGGAAGGCAATGCAATGCTTATCTAGGAATGAAGTCTATATTTCCTAATATACAGCAGTGGCCAAACCAAGATTCTGGTTTGTGCCCTAACATATGATTATTAAAGTGAGTTTTTCTTCCAGAGAAATATTGGTTTTAAAAACGTTTTCAGTTAAAATAAGTGGTCAGGCAGTTTCAAAACGGTTGGTCTTTGCAATGCTGCAATGAATGCTGATATGGTGTTGTCACTCTTGAGAGTTTACTACAGAAAAGGGATCCTGAAGCATTCTGACAATCTGTCTACTATAATTTACAATCCCCAATTCATATGAAAATTGGTTTTCATTGTAGTTAATAAAAAGTATAATATCCTTATTTAATTCTTATTATAAAACATAGAGATAGTATATTGATATAATCTAAACATTTAATAACCAGTTGGAGTTGAATGTTGGAGTGCTATACTTATTTGCAGTATTTTACTCATATTCAAGAGGTGAATATACCCACCAAAGCTAATCTGAAGTAACCCACTTTACATCAGGACTGTACAGTTAGAGAGAAATGTACAGATGCCATTACATATACATGCCTATATAGTAATACTTAACCAAAAGTCTTTCTTGTAAATTGGCTACTAAATTTTTACTATATGGATACAAAAAGAAGGAAAGAATGTACAAGAATAGGAAATAGTAAAATATTTAAAACAATTAGAAAGTGTTGAATTTTAAGTACATATACACCTATTTATGAACTTTAATAATATAATACTGAATAATGTACTATATAGTTATAATAATGACTATGTTTAACAACCATGATTCTTGTGAACAAGTAAAAGTTGGCTCCATACCATGACAAAACTTTCAGAATTAGGCAATACTTTTCCTCAGAAAAAACTTTTTCATTTTAAATGACAAAACTTAAAGGACTTGCATTAAGAATATATATGATTGGGTCTAGTTACTGTTTTCTAGACATTTTATTCACAATCCCATTACTATTGGTTATATCAATTCTAACACATGTCTTTAATGAGTTGGATCAAATGAGGAAATAAGTAGTTCTTGTGAAACAAACATATTATTATTGATCCCTGATTTTTTTTAAATAAAATTTCCTCCCCTATAGACTGTGACTATGATATGAAGAACATGTTCAATCACTGTGACTTTCCATATGTCTTGTGCCATCCATGCTGCACTCCCATTGCTCGGACCACAAGTACATACCCTCTAATTCTGGATTTTCCGTTTAAAAAGAGAGATTTAAAGAAGAAGAAAAAAATAAAAGCTTTTTCACTAAACTCTGGTACAAGACAAGAATGTCCATTCTCACCATTACTCTTCAACATAACATTGGAAATACCAGCTAGAGGAATTAATCAGGAGAAAAATATAAAAGGGACACAAATCAGGAAGAAAAAGCAAAACTATCATAATTTACAGATAGCATGATATCATCTGTAGAGAACTGTAAAGATTTCAGTGGCAAACAAAGCCAATAATTCAGTTTAGCAAAGTGGCAGTTTACAAAATCAACATGTAAAAATCATTGCTATATGTAAGCAATGCACTAGAAGAGGGAGATATTAAGATAATGACTACATTTACAATCACAACAAAACAAATTAAATGCTTAGGACTAAACCTGATGTAGGAGGCAAAAGGGACCTACACTAAGCAACTACAAAACACTGTTAAAAGAAACAGAAGACACAAAGATACCCAAGGATTCCTAAAACACTAATTTGGAGGGAAACTTGAACTCTTATGTTCATCAAGGTACTATTTACAATAACCAAGCTGTGGAAACAACCTAAGTATACAATGGCAGAGAAGTGGATCAAGTAGATTTGGCATTTATACACAGTGGAAGAGTTCAATAAGCAAAAAATGACAAACATCATTTGGGGCAACAGAGATAGAGCTGGATTGAAATAAGTGAAGTAAACCAGGAGAACAATAAATAGTGTATTGTATCATTTGTATGTAGAATTAGAGGAAGAGACAGAAACAAACTGAAACCAACCTTTGAAAGCTAACTGTAGAAAAGAGATATCTGGAAGGACAGGGGAGCAATGAGAACAAGGTGGGGGGAGAGCATAGTGGACTATGCTGAAGGACGATGTTGCTTTGGTGGTGGAGGCACTATGGTGACTGCAACTGAAAGGGCATATCCTATACATTCAAAACCTGATAAAGATGTGAAATAATGGTACATTAATAAAAAATTAAAATAAGGAAAGGCATTGTATCTTCCCTACCTACTCTTTCTCCTGCATCGTTTTGATTGTGGCAAAAATGATAAATTTAAACTTGATTTCTAAAGATTAAATGTGGCATTTATCTCCAGTTTTAATAAAGTTTCTTAGATGTCTTTGGGAAGCTTCCCAGGATGTAACCTAATTTCTTCTGAGCTACAATTTAATGAAATATTTCATTGGGTGGTTTGATCGTTCATTTATTGCTCCTCTTTTCCTCTTTCTCCAGTAACAATTTATACCATTCTACAGAGTCAGCTATAAATGTTATTTAGATGATTATAATGATGTGTTATCATCCATCCTGGATTGGCTGAGATAGTTCCAATTTATACTATGCATTAAACTGGGTTTTGTCAAGGGATCCTGCTTTGTATGAAAAATTATTCTATCATTCATCATTCCCTAATCCAACCATGATTTCTTACTCTTAACTCTCTTTTGGTAACTCAAAGACTTCAAAATTCAGTTTATTTCAATCTTACCTTAATTTATTCTTCCAAAACCTAAACTTGCAAGGTGCTATTTGTGTTAATGGTATTCCCAATTTATCAATCAAATGATTGTTTTTTTAATATCTCTCTTCTTTTCCACATTAAATGATTTTTCATCTTTTCAGTGATTCACAGCTCAGACTCAATCCAAATGCTCCATTCCTAATTTCATTGCCACAAACTTAGTTTAGGTTTTTTCTCATTTGCTGCTGAACATATTTCTTAACTGTCTTCATTACCTGGCTTCTCCAATTCACCTGCACAATCTTATTACACTAATGAAATCTTAGAGGGAAAGAACTTTAGTAGGTTTCTTTGTCTTGCCATCCTTTGGGATATATACATCTGGTATGTTGTAGCAGCTCAATATTTGTTGAATAAAAAAAACAACTAGCCATGAGGTAGAATAAGAAATCTTCTTAAACTAGTTATTGTTTAAGCCTGATATATTTTCATTTTTCTTTAGATAGTTTCTCTTCATTGCCTACAAAGCAATGCTTTCTCCCTGTCCTAATGCCTTCATGCCTTGGCACACCCTCTATTCATCACTCTGGTTTGACCTCCATATATATCCCTTTCCCCAGGCTCTGTATTTTCTCCAGTATTCACACTGTGGGTACACCCATTAACTTGATGCCAGTCATTTCCCTCCTTAACTTTTCCCACCCATCTCCTAACGGTGTGATAAATCACTATATTTAGTGCAAGTATTTAATCTTGCTGCAAATCACAAATTTTGCAAAGGTCTATGTAAACTTCACAAATCCTAGGGTTTACTGAGGGTGTTTCTATCTGTGGAGTCAACCATGCCTTTTGGGTGGGGTGGAAGGAGGGATGAGTGGGAAGCCTAGCTGTTTTAGTTTTCCTTTTTAAAGTTTTTAGAATTTTTTTCATTTTCAATATATCTATAAATTAAGTAAACTATTTGTGCCAGATAGTAGCACACAGGGTAAAAAAGAAAACCATCTATAACACTCAAAGAATTGGGAAGAGATTTGAAACAAATAGTACACAATTAAGTACAGAATTCCACATTTTAATTATTTTTGAAATCAGGTGAGAAAATGGTTTTCTGACTTACACTCAAATCAGGTAGCTGAGGCTTTCTAACCTAAACTTAAATCAACTGCCTGCTTCTCCCCAGGAAGCTGACTCAAAATAGTTACTTAGCATTTTCACTGACCACCTACTAATGGTGTGCAAAATGCCAGCTACCAGCTTCTCTCAGCTCCCAGTCAGACTGCAGGAAGAAAAAAAAAAAAACTTAGAAACTACATTTTAAACCTTACACTAGTTTGCCTCAATTTACCCTTTAGAGCTTTTGCAATTTAAACACATTCAAACTTTCTGCCATCCCCTGCCCTCCTCTCATTATGGTTGCAAGCCAGGTCAACATTCTTAGAGTGCAGACTAATTTATTACTAAACAAAGTGATTTCCTAATTAATACAAAAAAGAAACATTAGAAAAACTCCGATTACTTTAACATTGTCCAAAATCTTTCTCAACATTGCACAAAGTTCTTCCCCCAGATTATCCAAAACCTTCAGTCCCTTAGTCCTGATCATCTATCTCACCAATGTCCAGAGTTCATCAGAGTGTGCTCCAAACATCCTTCCTTCTCCTTGGTGTGTTCCATCCAAACATATAAACAAAGACTTTTCTACTGTCTGCTCCTTGTTTCACTTCAGGTGGTAGAAAGAAACCCCAAAGAACAGGAACCAACAAATTTCATTTTCTTCTCAGGCCTAACACACACAGCCTCTCCAGAAATGCCTAAGTCAAGCTCAGGAAGGCAAACTCCAACACTGAGTTCAAATCTCCAACCTCTTTAGATTTCAGCAGGCACACTCAGCTTATGTTACTATGAGCCATGAGTTACTAGGTCCAGCCAAACCCCAGCCTAAATCTCATGACCTCAATTGCCTGGTCTCCATCTTTCCTCCCCAAATGGCTGAATGCTTTTCTTTATCTCTCAAGCCTTTTTATACCTTTCTTCCTAAGTCTTCTGGCCAAGAGAACTACTGGGGTTGGGAGTTCCTGTCAGGCAGGTCTGCTAATCAATGTACTACCCAGTTCTCAGTAACATTTGCAATTCTAGCTATATATCAACTCTGTTTATGATACCCAGGGGGGTAGGTACCCCCTATCATTATCAAGGTGTTACTTAGCTTTCTAAAATTTTGCAAGACTACAGTGACAGGAAAGTAGCTAACTCTTTATCAAATGTATTTATCCTGTTAATGGCCTGGGATCATTTTAATAGACACAATGTACAGAATACACACACTTTAAAGAGGAAGTTAAGATGAGACTAAGGAAAGACCACTTTAAGAAAAGTACACGTTTGCTGAGATTTTGTAAGGAAAATGGGTTAAAATCAGCCTGTTTTTCATCTATACAGAAAGCCCATAACCTTGACATGTTAACAAACAACAGATGGGTCTTGCTTTTGCAACAGTGTATCCATTGTGTGTGGCCAGGACACTTAACAGTGTAAAGGGGGTTAGGAGAACAGTTAACTGTTCTGACTCTCAGACTAAAGCTCTGCCTGCCTGCTTGTGTATGGTGTCCCTTGTCTCAGAATAAAGGCACAGTGGATATTGAAAAGGTTTCAAGATTCTTATTCCATTTGCAGAAATTGACAATGAACCTGCCTGACCTGCCATGGTTATAAGAAAGACCTGAAAGGTAAAGGAGAGAGCCAGACTAAATTGGGAGGAAAGACTCGCATGTATGCAAGAAAAAAAGCCCTAAGGGACTTAGAATCTGGAGATCAGTGAAGAAAATGCAGGCAAATAGCAAGACATGTAGCTGAAGAGATTCTTGGAGCCAAATCAAGTTGAGTTATTAAATTCCAATAACTTCAGCTTATATTTCTAGGTCAATGAGAAAGGTTTTATATAGATGAATGGCAATATTTTATTTTTGGTGGTTTACAAATCTGTATAACTCAGTATAGATTCCACTGAAACAGGGTAAAAGAAAAAATGCTCCTTGACTTTAACTTGAAACACATCTGCCTTCTTCTCTACAAAGCAGGCTACTAGCCGTTTATTAACAATTGCCTTTAACTTGAACTAGACCCACCTATGCCTGCTTCTCTCCCTAGGAAGCAGGCTACAAACTGTTCATTAGGATTTTCACTGTTCACCTTCATCATTGGTATGCAAAAATCAGCTACCAGTTTCTCTCAGCTCTCTTCCTCTCTTTCAGACCTAAAAAGAAAAACTTAGAAAAACAGTTTAAATTTTAGACTAGTTTGCCTCAATTTACCCTCTTTAAAATTCATGGGTTCTTTCCACCATCCCCAGCCTTCTCAACCAGAATACCAAGTCAAAGCAAGACTATCAGTCCAGACTAATTTATTTCTAACAAAGTGATTTCCTAATTCTACAAAAGAAACATGTAAGTAAAACTCCTATTATTTTAACATTGTCCAAAACCTTTCTCAACATTGCCCAAAGTCCTTTCCCAGATTGCCTAAAAATGCTCAGTCTCTCAGGCCTGATCATCTCACCAAAATCAGCCAGTCAGAGTTCATCTCCAGCTGATCGAAGACATCTTCTTTGGTGTGCTCCTTTGGTGTCCTCCAGCTCCTCCATGCCGTTTTCTCCTTGTCATCCAGATAGTAGAAGAAACTTCATGGTATTGGACTCAGCAAAGTTCACTTTCTTTTCAGGCCTAACCTTTGCATGGCCTCTTCCAGACACAAGTCAAACTCAGCAAAGCAAACTCCAACACGGAGTTCAAATCTGCAAACTCCTAACTGTCTTTAGCACACATGCTGCTAGCCTAGACCAGCCATAGGCTGCAGGCCCCAGGCCTTGGTTACATGGTCAAGCTCACATCGTTCACATTTTCATTCCACAAAATGGCAGAAACCAAACATGAATCTTAATTCCCATTTTCCCTCCCTCTCTTTGTTTCAAAACCTCTTTATATATTTTTTCTGTTTTCCCGCCTTCCAGGAACAGTTTCTGAATTATTACATTACAAAGAAAAAACCTGTTTCACTTCTTCCTCCCCTTTGTAGCTTTCTGAAAGGAAATTCTAATTAAGGCCATTCTCACATTTTAGCATATCTTCCTCTGCAATCTTAAACAGGAGACAATGACACCCAGGGTGGGTGGTGCCCCCTAATACCACTTCTTCAGACTTTTAGAAATACTTTTTCTTTTTCTGGAGCAATGTCCGCAATGGGTGTGGACTTGCACTCCTGAACTCAACAGACCAAGCTGCTCAGATCTCCAGGAGTAACTAATGGAAGTATAACATTCCATAATAATGCTACATGACATACATTAAATTATTCTTCAATTACTGGGCATTTAGATTTTTAAATGTTTATTATAATAAATTATATCATGATCCTCAATTTGGTATACTGAGTAGAGTCTACCAACTGAGTTCTAGAGGCTCATTACCTGCACTTTAGCTAGCACTAATATTGGCATCCTTTTCAATCTTTGTTAAATCTGATATCAAAGTCTATTTCTATTTATTGTTTTAATATTTACTTCATTTCCTATTGAATATTTTCATATACTTATTGGAAATGTTCATTTCCTATTATTTCCCAACACTTCCAGGTAAGATATAACTTCCTCCCATATTATTCTATGTTCTTACATGTATTAAATCTTTTATATCTATAATCCGGTGGTATTTCTTATTAAAATTGAAGGTGTTAAGTTTTCACCAGAAATGAGAATGACTTCCTTTGGTTCAACAAAATATTAAACATTTTTATTCAATAACAACTATTTTATAAGTTATTGCATTACCTTGACCCAGCAGAGTTAAGCCCTTTATCCCTGAGTCCTTACCTTAAATGTCCATAGATGTGGAATGTGGTGACGCAGGTTGAGAGTGAGCTTTAGATTAAAGGAAAACCTTTTATCTGTTTAGTCACTCTGGCACACTAGAGAGTGGGCAACAACAAGTTTCTCACCTGAAACCCAGGTTCCTAACCTCTTTGGAATATCCCAAGAGACATCTGACCTATTAGTAATGACTGTTACCCACAAATGTAAATTCTCCTGTTATCATCAGTACCCCTGCCTGCTTGGGAATCAAGTTTCTACTTCCTCCTTAGCTCTTTGAGGTCATTTCTCTGCCAGGGTATATAAGGGTCTTCATAACTTCATTAAAGTTGGACCTGGACATGCTTCCCAGGATCCCCATTCTGTGGGCTAGTCTCACAGATTGCTCTCAATCTCTTCTGTCTCATTTCTTCTTCTTTCCCACACGCAACTCTTAACACATAGAAACATAGAAAATATTGTCTAGCATGAGGTCCTTTGGTAAAGAAACAATCACTCTTTGTTGTGAGATTTGTGAATATTAAGATCATTTTAATAATTTTCATTTAAGGATCTAGAATATGAATGTAGACATACTATAAACAGACATCTGCTTAACAAATCAAATTTTAGCTATTTCATATTCTTTAAAATTTCTCAAGATTTTCCTTCAATTATAAAAATGAAAATAGAATGAATAGCATATGAAACATGAAAGATTCTTAAAAGCAGTGCTATGTAAAAGAAGCTAGTTACCAAAACAAAGCAAACAAACAAAACCAACACGCTACATTTTTAAGATTTACATGACATAAAATTTCTTCTCATGACTTTCTTTTCCTTAATGTATACTCTTAGCTCTTTTGTCACAATTGGATGCTCTCTATGAGTGTGGGTTTATTTCTGGGGTCTCCATTTGGTCCTTTGGTCTGTGTGTCTGTTTTTATTCCAGTGTACTTTACTATTTTAGATTATTATAGCATTGCAGTATAGTTTGAAATCTGGGAATATGATTCCATCATACTTCCTCTTTTTCAGGATTACTTTGGTATTCACTCTCCTTTGTGGTCCATATGAATTTCAGTAATGTTTGTTCTCATTTAAAAAAAAATGATCGAAATTTAATAGAGATTGTATTGAATCTGATTCTTGCTTTGGGCAAGATAGCTATTTTGACAGTGTTAATTTTTCAAACCCAAGAACAGGAATAGTTTTTCATTTCTTTCTGTCTTTTTTCTTTTAACTATTTTCCTACAGTTTCTGTTGTATAGGAGTCACTTCCTTTGTTACGTTTACTTCTAGTTATTTCTTTTTGATGCAAGTATAAGTGGGATTGTTTTTTGATTTCATCTTCTTCCTACTTGTTGCTTGCACTACCAAATGCAGCAGATTTTTGTGAATTAATTTTATAATCTGCCATTTACTGTAGTGGTTTTTTTACTTAATTAGGGTTTTTTTTGGGAATAATTTTTAGAGTTTTCTATGTGCATTTGCCTGTCACCACAAATAATGAGTTTTATTTCTTCTTTCACAATGTGAATTCCCTTTATGTCTTTCTGTTGTCTAATTGCTAGGACTAAACCTAGAAATTCTAATATTGTATTAAATAGTGATGATAAAAGAAGACATCTTTATTTTGTACTTCAGCTTAGTGAAAAAAATCCTCAAATTTCTCACCAATGAGAATAATAACTTTGGATTTATTATAAATATCCTTTATTATGTTGCCTTATGTTCCTTCTAGCCTCATTTTGAATATTTTTATCATAAATAGATATTGACTCTTCTCAAATGTTTTTTCTTCATCTATTGATACTTTCATAATATTTTTATCTTTCTTTCGTAGATATGGTGAATTACATTGCTTGAATTTGGAATGTTAAACCATACTTTCATCCTTGAAATAAATCCAATTTTGTCAAGATATATGATTCTTTTAATTCATTGTTGTATTCAGTTTGCTAAAATTTTTGCATGTATGTTCATCAGGGAAATTGATCTGTAGTTTTCTTTTTCTGTGTGGTATTTTCATATAGCTTTCATATTAGGGTAATGTTGACATCATAAAATGTTTTTGTAAATATTTCCCTCTTTATCAATATTTTGGAAGAGTTTGAGAAGATTGTGGACTAGGTATCTTTAAAGATTTGGTGGGACTCATTAGTGAAACTCTCTGATCTTAAATCTTTGTTTTGGGGAGGTTTTTGATTGCTTGAAATTACCTTGCTTGTAAATGAACTGTTAAGGGTTTTTATTTCTTCCTGATTCAATCTCAGATGGTTGTGTGTTTCTAAGATTTTGTCCATCTCTTCTAGATTGTTCAATTTACAGGTGTAAAATTCTTTATAATAGTCTCATATTTTGAGATGACTGCTGTAACTTCTCTTTCATTTCTGAATCCATTCACTTGAATAGTCTCCTTTTACTTCTTTATAATCTCAGCTAGAGGTTTGTGACTTTTGTTGATATTTCTCAAGGCACGAGCTTTTGGTTTTCTTCATCTTTTGAACAATCTTTTTATTCCTACTTATTTTATTTATGCTCCAATTTACTGTTTCTTTTTTTCTACTGGTTTTCAAATTTGTTTGTTCATCTTTTTCTAGTTCTTTAAGGTAATAGATAAGATTGTTTTTAATTTTAATTCTTTCTTGTTTCTGGATCTGGGCTTGCATTACTAAATAACTGTTTCTTGGATTTATTTTTTCTATACCCCCTAGGTCCTGGCATAACAACCAACTTTTGAAGAAAGCTGACTCAATAGAATAAAAGTGCAATACTTAATACTTTCATATCACTATGATTATAACTACCCAATTTGCAATTTTTAACTATAGCACTTTTTCAGTCTCTTTACTGTACTTAACATGTATTGAACGATATTTGTCAATGAACATAAAGTTAATATAAGAAAAATGTAATTTAAAATGAATATATGAAAAGAGATTAATACACAATATTCACAAATCTCCCAGTCCTCATAGAATACTCTCTCATCTTCTTTTCTATGCCCTTGGTAGTTACATATAATTGACTACACTCTATAATCATTCTAGCATATAGATAAAATACAATAAGGTAATTATATGACTCATTTCTATATTCACTTTATGTCCCAGAGGTTCTCCCCACCAGTGCTGTTTATTATAAAATCTTGAATTTTCAAGGGAACCTGGCCAAAAATAAATGGCACTGTGCATCTTGAAAGTAAAACTGGGAAACTGAGGGTTGATTTGCAGATTGGGTGTTACTGAATATCAATAATATTAGCCAAAATCACCATGCTTTTAAAGTTTTTTAAAAGAAATTTATCCATCTAAACCTGATTTTCATGAGTTAATCATAGCAAGGAAATGCTAATTAAAATGAATTTAAATATTAATTTTTAATTTAAAAAAGCATCTTTTAAAAAAAATGTCATCTTTACACATTTTGTTTACATCATATTTATTTTGCCAAACAGCAAAATGTTGTCCATTAATTCTTTTGTTAGAAATGGAATTTAGTCCCTGACACACCATAAAAGGTAGCCACCTAAAATATGTGAAATATTAAAATATAAGAAATATTCTAAATAAACCATTTTGAAATGATCTCTTGTAGAAGTCACATGAAACTCTATAACCTCTATGTTTAGTTATAATTCCTAAATTAGTATGTAACTGACACATGTAAATATCTGATGTATACTTTCAGTACAACTGTGAACTATAATTACATGTTCTTTCTAAATTGTTTCTATGAACAAACCTTAGCCATTTGGGAAAGCTTAGTTCATTTCCTCAAACTTATTTTTTTCTAGGAAATATTTGAAAATAGTCAATTTTAAAATCTGTCAGGTGACTTATTATGAAGCATTTATTTATGTCAGCTATTAAGTAAGCCAGTAGGAATTGTTACAAAAATACCTTTAATACTTTACATGTGTAAGAATGCACCTGTTCCCCTAGATTCCTTATTAAATCCAAAACTAATCAATGCAATGGAATTCTGATTAGAAAATCTTAAAAATTTTTGGAAGCTGGAACACAATTTTAAAATATAAGTGGAAAAATACATAAAGAAAGTTTAAGGAAAATAGTGTAAGACAGATGCTGTCTGATACTGAAACATGAAGTTGTAATTACTAATCACCATTTCTTGGGCACTTATTTGGTGAACTAACAACTGAATTATAGAAGCAATGACAATTGTTATAAATAAAAAAAAGTATGCATTTTTTTTGAGGATTAATAGAACTTTAATTTTCAAGAGATTTTTAAAATTAAGTCCAACATCCCTCCTGGACCAGGAATCCTGGTCACATAATAGAAAGGGGATCCATGCATATTACTTTTATTAATGGATTCAAAACAGGGATCATATCACCCTCACATTTTATTTCAGGTGAGAGCTTAATATTACAGTACAAAAAGTATGCATTTTGAGTGGGCTTCTCACCTGGCAGCAGGTTGGTGTCCCTCTAATGCAGAAGCAGCAATTTTTCCTAGTGGAACAGGCACAGACATTCTGTATTTGAAGTTTCCATTATGCTCCAATTCTGATAGTACCGGTATCATTGATTTCTGTTACCATGTCCCAGACCTTATTTTTGACCAGGGGACTTAATCTCCATCAATAGATACAAAATGATAGTTGCTCTTCTTGTGATTAACCAACCTTACTACATACCCCATGACCCAGAACATGTTATTTATAGGGTGACCATATGTTCTAGTTTATGTAGCATGGCTGTGGTTTTCGCTGGGTGTTTCAAAATTATTCTCATGACTCATGTTTGCTCTCAAAAGGCCTGCATTTGAATGATAGATTATATGGTTTTTATTTTTATTAACATTTTAATTATAGTTCTAACTGGAAACTACCTCTTTAGGATTGGAGCACTATTCTGTAGGATTCATTATTAGATTTGAATTCATCTCCACATGTGGTGCTATTCATCTTATAAATAAAATATTATTATCCAGGAACAGATTTATATAAATGACCTTCTTGCAAATTTTTTTCTTCTGTCCCCAAAACTTGAGCTCTTCTGGTTGGAAGTATTTATTGCTCAAAGACATGGATTAGATAATCTATTTATATTAATATAATCTTTCCTAAACATACTGGCTTTAAATAGTAATCATCACTGTTATTTATACAGATTTCGGAGGTAAAAAATTTGGGTGTCTCTGAATGATTCCAGTTTGGGGTTTTTCAGGAGGTTGCAGTCAACTGGGTTTATCTTCAAGGCATCTTCTTTCAGAAGTCTAGTGTGTGGGCTGAGAACCTAGAACCAATGGCATCTAGCTCTGTAATCTCTCCTCATTGTTTCTAATACAGCAACACCCAAAATAACTCAGGCTTCCCAGAACACATGGGGAGAGAGAGAGCACATCAATTTGACCAAAAAAGTAAGATAGTATGGTACTATCCGCAGTGATTAACTCTAAGAAAAGAAGGTTAGTAAAAACTATATAAAGTTACTAAGAATTGTGGAGGTAGATAAGATATGCCCAACGAAAACTAAATGAAGCCTTTGCTGATTGAAAAAGGACTGATGATGGAAGAAGCAAGACAATCTATTAGATAAAGTCTGTGACCTTAATGCAGAAACAAGAAGTATAGTTTGTGATTGTGTTTTATTTCATGCATTTTCATGTATATGTTCAATAACTTTTCCTTTTCTTCTTTCTTCTCCCTTTATCAATTTGTATTTATATGCAATATGTTCATTTAGTATTATTGTTTGTTAACTTGACCATTTAGTCGACAGTCTACATAATAAACAAACAGGACTATGACAAAATAAAGAATAAATATAATTTTGATCCACTGTGTCATGAAGGCTATACTAATTAATGAGAGTTTGAATTGATCACTTTTGGGGAAGGCGTGAGCATAATTTTAGTTATGAGAGTGTTTACTGCAGTATGTATTACATTACAATTAAGGTCTGTTATTCTGACTGTCTTGTAATAAGGTGTATATGAATAATATGGGTCTTTGCCAATCATATATTGAATAAAATATGGTAATATAAAAATATTTATTCAAAAATTATGGATTACATAAGTGGTGATAACTCCACCCATAATTCCTAATTCTGTGATATTATGCAAACTCTGCAAGCCCTCTGCATGAATCAGTGAGAAACTCAATATCCCTTTTTCCTTTAAATGGAGGTAACGTTGGTTTAAAAAATTGTTTATTATTTTGAGGTGTAGTGTATCTCACTTACAAAATATCATGCGACACTCACAACCAAAATACGCATAATCCCCCACCATAGTCATCGTGCTCCCTCCCCTCCTTCCACTTCCACAAGTAACCCACATCTTAACTTCTACAGGCAGATTTCCAGGCTTGTCATTGGTTTGGCATTATCTGACCTTTTGTTTTGTTTCTCCATATTTCACATATGAGTGACACCATCTGATATTTCTGTTTTGCCTTCTGCCTTATTTCATTCAGTGAATCCCCTCCAATTCTGTCCGTGTTGCTGTAGATGACAAGAGTTTGTCATTTTAGTTAGCTCTTTTTCTGTTCATTTAAACCAGATTCAATATTTGTTACTTGCAATTAATTACCTTGAATAATGAATATGGAAAGATAGCTTTAAAACATGAATGCAACTGGGAATATGCCAAAAATAGAATATCATTTTTAAGAATGGGGGAGGGAATTATTTGTAGCAAAAAGACTAGAAGACTATATAAACATGCTATTAATGCATAGAGCTGGTACTTCTTTCCTTCTTGTTCTTTTCCTCTTGTTCCTCCACCTTTCTCTTCACTTTCCCTTCCTTATTCTCTCACATCTTTCCTTTCTTCTTCTTAATACACCATTTTCTTACAGTAACAGTTCCTTATTGTACATTGAATGATTTTTTGAAATATCTGTAGTGTCTGTTAAAATGTGAGGCAGAAGTATATCTTTGCAGATTTTAACAAATTTTAGAGATGAATAAGAAATTAGTCATATCCTACCTATCTCTAGTACTTTAGTAATCTCTTTCCCCAGTGCTAATCACTGTAGAATAACATTTTCTTACCTTTTTTGTTCTACAAATAAGTCTAAAATAGCCAAATAATAATCTCAGCATTACCATTCCTCTATGTAATTTGCAGGTCAGTGCAACTTCCTTACTTGTACAGGGCAAAATACTAAGAACCAGAATGATTACACACTCAAAATTAAATCAGAGATTTAATGCAGCATTTTAAAGGTAGAGTTAGCACAGGAGCACAGACTATGTCACCACCCACACCCACCATCAAAGCAACCATAGTCCTTTACCGTAGGTCATAGGGCACCTTCCTCTGTAATCTCACTGGCATTCTTTGTTTCCCTCTGGTAGTCTTAATTTTCAGTCATATTTCCAGGGTTTATTTTTGTCAATTCCTTTGTTTTGTTTCTCTATATTTCATACATAAGTGAAATCATTATTGCCTTTTTTCTTCTGACTCATTTTCTTTAGCATGAGTCCCTCCAGTCTCGTCCATGTTGTCAGAAATGGGAAAAGTTTATCTTTTTATAGCTGAGTAGTATTCCATTGTGTATATATGTGTGTGAGAGAGAAAGCTTGAGAGAGAGAGAAAGAGAGAGAGAGAATGTATCACATCTTCTAAACCACTTTTTTTTGTTATTAGATGTTGTAATAGAGCGGGTCTGCTATTTCCTGTGCCTTTCACCCAGAGTGTGAACAGGAAACCAAGATAAGGAAACTCTCAGGACAAAAGTCTTAATATGGGGAATTACATGCAGAAACAGCATGTCAGCCATAGCTCTAAATGATAGTGTAGAAGAACAAAAACATTATGACTCCCCAGGTGCTGCTGAACATCACCAGTTGTGCATCCCCCACTCACCTGTGCATTCCCTCCATGCTTGTCTACAAACTTTATCTTTCACTTGCTTCTTAATAAAGTTGGCTATTATTGGGATGTACCCTGACTTGCCTCTCCTGAGGAAGTCATACAGTACAGTCCTTCTAAGCTTCTCATTGCTCCAACCCATTTAGACTCTGAATTATTGATTCTGTCCTATGCCACACATCATAAAATGCAATTGATATCCCATGTGAAAAACTCAGCCGTGGCAAGATTTGATGACTGGCATGACCTCTCCAAGCTGAAGAAATGAATGAAAGAACATCTCATTTCATTCTGGTAAGGAACAAAGGTGGGCACAGATTAGTCTAAAATGCCTGTTCCAAGGTCATGTTAGGAAATTCACCTAGAGGTTTTTCTTTCCCCTCTGCCTGCCTAAATCTTCTGCTTGCTCAAATGATCTTTGCTTTCATGGGATTATTATGTTAAGAAGACAAACTTTACTCTGCTCCTCTTAACATTTCCTTTCCTTCAGAGGCAACTGAAGAAGACATAAGAAAAAAGGGGTGGTATAGACAAGACAAAGAGCAGATCCACATTCCAAAAATTAGACATGTAGGTTCTTTCCACAAGTTGGCTATGCTAAATACTACTGCAGTGAACACAGGGGTACATATAGCCCTTTGATTTAGTGCTTTCCATTCTTTTAATGGATACCCCTAGGAATGGAATTGCTGGGTTATATGGTAGATTTATTTTTAATATTTTGAGTAACCTCCATATTGTTTTTCACAGGGGCTGGACCAGTCTACATTCACCAATAGTATACTAAGGTTTATTTTTCTCCACACCTTTACCAGCACTTCTTATTTATGATATTTTCAATGTATCCCACTCTCATAAGATTGAGGTGGTAGTTTTTTGTGAATTTAATGATAGGTGATGTTGAATATTTTTTCAGGCACTTGTTTGCCCTGTATTTCTTCTTTAGAGAAGTGTCTATTTAGCTCTCTTGCTCATTTTTTGATTGGGTTTTCTTTTTGTTGAGTCATGTGAATTCTTTGTAGATCTTGAATATCAGTCCTTGATCAGATGTATGATGTGCAAATATTCTCTTCTGTAAGATGTCTTTTTGCTAAAAATCAAACTTTTTAGTTTGAGTCTCATTTATTTGTTTTACTTGTTTTTCTGCTGTTATAGTTGAGTCCCTAAAGATATGCCTGAATGTCTTGACATGTTATGTCTATGCTTTTTCTATGTATTTTTTGTTTATTGTTTTATGGTCAATACTTAATACTGCTTCAGTTAATACTTATAGTATAGTTTCATTTTCTGCATATGAGTAGCAGTACCATTTTTGTGAAGTTAACAATTAAGCTGAAAACTGAATGATAAAAGGGAGGCAGATATACAAGGAACTACGGAAGAGATTAAATTGCAGATTAATTTAAATTAATGATTCATTAAATTGCAGATTTAATGAATAGTTAGTGTGAGATAATGAAGGAGACAAGAGTTTGATGTATTGAAACAACAGTGAAGGCCAACGAGATTGGAGCATCTGGGTAGAATGAAGGATATGTTATGAAATTTGTACCAAGATATAAGAAAGGACCAGAAAATGTAGAACTTCACTAACTGTGTTTTTAAAAAAAGTTTAAAGGAGTTAAAAGAATAAATTGTTGTCATTGGACATTTTAATTAAGTTATGATTTGAGACAAAACATAGAAGCCAAAAAAAAGGTTAATCTTATTAATGTATCACAATCTGTTAAAACACAGATTGCTACATATGATTTTCAATGTTTCTACTTCAGTATTTCAGAATATGTGCTTCCAGCTGTTTCCTGTATGCTATTCATAGTGCTATCCATGGACTACACTTCAAGAACCACTGTTGTTGTCTAATGACTTTGGTAATAGGCAATAACTTCCTAGGTAGCTATGAAAATGAAAATTAGTGAACAGATATGGGATAGATTTTGAAAATAAAGACAGTGTAGCTACATTATTGATTGGAGAGAGGGGCAAGAAAATGACCTGAATCATTAAAGTGACAGTGATGCCAGTTATTGACATGAGGGAGAAGTTAAATCTGTAATTACATGCTTTTTCTAATAACTTTCACTTTTAGATTTTAATTATACACGTAGAGATAACAAGCAAAGAATGTGTAAGTCTGTACCTTAAAAAAGATGAGGAAGATAAAGATACAAGCTTTAAATGATCAACATCTTGAATGAGAAAAATAAGAAAAAAAATGAGTAGTAAAGTGGACTCCAAAGGAAACTCTGAAGCACTCCACCTTTTTATTTTTGCTGTTTTGGGGAAAAAAAGGAATAGAAAAAGTGACCAAACAGGAAGAAAACCAAGGGAATGTGGTGCGACGAAGCTTAAGTTAGGTGAATGTAACCCAAGGAGAATAGAGTGTCAGTGTGCAAATTGCTGCCAATAAATTTAGTAAGAGGACAGGGTTGAGAAGTGCAACATGGAGAGTGTACAGAACCCTGACAAGCATCCTCTTAGTGACTTGGGTGTATCAGGTTAATGCATGAGTTTATATGTGAAAAGGACATGAGAAAACACAACCAGAGAATCTGGGCATATTTTCTGAGATGCTCGATTTTGGAAGGCAGTACCACCAACATTCTGAGATGTTCGACTTTGGGTATACAGAGGGAAATAGTACAAGATAGCTAAAGGAGCATAGAGAAGGTGACTTATTTGTTCTCTCTGTGTGTTTTTTTTTAACTGTTATAGGTTTATTTAAAAAAATAAGTTTTCACATGGTTAGTCTTTTAAGTCAACATCTGTCAATACTGCCTTATTCAGTGATGAAGATCTCCAAAATTCTAGTTTCTATCCATCATCATCATGGATCCCTTTTATATGGTTTATCCCTCTTTTCCTTTCCTTCTGCTTACCACAGTTTTTGCTTTTACAGTCTAGAATTTGTTTTATTTCATTCATTCATTCATTCATTCATTTTTTTTTTTTTAATCATGCCCTGTATGGATGGCTTTCATGGAATGCATACCAGGACTAATTTCTGATAAGCATGACTTTACAGAAGGGAAAATCCAAAATTGGATCCAGATCCAGGATCTAGTGGGATTCCAGTTCACTGCAGGAACCAGTAGGAGACCTTGCCTGAGATAACAACTATAGGAGCAAAGGCAGTATCACACAAATTCCCTGCCTCCTGAGGCAGAGAGATATAAGTTTGCTTTTCCTGCTTTACACACACCTCCCTCCCACATCACTGCATAAATTAGAACATTAGATGATTACTATATTGTTGTCAACTATCTAACAAATATTTTATCAGCTATCTGTTAAATAATTGGTAATTATTTATGGGCAGATGCAAGAAGAAAGAGATTGGCTAAGAGGTCGCAAAGAGGAGGGATTTTCCTTTCTGGAAAAGCCAGTGAAACTTGAACACGTCCAGTGATGTTTGAAACCCACAGGCAAACTTACTTTCATGTGCACTAAAACAAGAACATATTGAATGGCAAAGAAGAAAATAGCTTTCCTTTATAATGTATGTTTTATATAAAAAATCAGGATGGAAGGGCTTAGCATAAAAGTTTTTACTTTATCCATCCCCCGGAATAAATTATTTTTTAAAAGGTTCTATCAGGTCTTATTTCTTAACTTTTTTCCATGATTTGTGATTTTATTTATTAATTTGAGTATAGAATTTAAACATCTAATTAAAGTGGTAAGAATTATGCACTTTAATTTAAAGCATTCAAATATTCAATTTGGTATTCAAAATAAACCAAATGGCCTGGGATTCAGATGTTTTAATAAGTTCCAAGTTTTTATACCATTAGCCATCTGCTTATGCAGCAGACAAATTGAAAACCCAGGAATATGTGTGCATCAAATATTCATGGGGATCAAATAGAAATGCATTCCTTAGGAAAGAAAACATTTATACTTCTAGATATGCCACAATATGGAAATCCACTGCATTTTGTTGTCAGATTTGTTTCTGTTAGAGGTACATCACATGCTGTTTATTTTGTTTCAGATTTTAACCTATGGATGCTGATGGTTTTGATTGACCTGTTCAAAATATTGTCTATTTTCCTCTGTGGGAAGCCAGTAGAAGTAAGGGGGCCTTCACAATTAAATATCTTTTTAATTCATGAGCTTTCTCACTATTTCTTATTCTCTTGCTTTAGATCATTTTGTGTGACAGGTTCAGAGTTCAGTTTTGATAAGTATGCAAAAGTTTGGATGTTTATTTAAACCTCTTGCATCTGCAAAAACTTCAGAATCTTTTGAGGGCAGCCTTTCTTGGAAGTTTGCCCACATCTCTGACTTTCTTTCATATTGGCAATCTTAAGCAAATTGTCTAGCTCAAGGCACCTCCTTATTTATGCTTTAAACTCTGGCAGCCAAGAAAAGGTGTAGGCACTGAGTAAACACCTAACCTTTTAAGAGAGAAAGGAAGGACTGAATTTTTTAGCATAGGCTCTATGCAAATTCAGTGGATTTGCAGAGACAAAGGGATGGTATGGCTATTTCAGATTTGAGACACGAAATGGTTATAAACTGTGAAGGACAATACATTTTTAAGTTGTAAATTTAATATTAATTATTTTAGCCTTTTAGATTAAACAACATTTTGTGGTTACAGTAATGTATTTTTCTAAAATCTTGATTTATCTATTTGACATATATCTCTCACTTGATGCTAGTTCCCAGGTAAAGCTTTTAGCCCTGAATGGTGGTCCATTCACGGCTAAATGTGCAAAAACAGAAAGTAGCTCTCAGAGCTGCTCCCTTGGGAAAACTCTTTTCTTTCCCTTCTCACTGATTCAAATCCTTTTTCTATGCCCCCATGACATCAGATTAATGTCTTTAACAAATAGCTTTTGAATATCTTGTTATTTGGGAATGACTGCCTAATGAAAAATCAAAATTCCCTTTTTTTCTATATTCATATATTTATTTCATAAATAAAATACATTCATATTATAAATGGGCAAGCAATTTAATATATATTTATTGAATGAATGACCTATCTTGATCCTCAGGTACCTGGGAGACAGACAGGTAGTGAATTTGGTACTTGGTAACAAATCTGAGCTAGAGATTGAGTTGAAGCCATTACAGGTATTTATTTAGGGGATGCTGATGAGGAAGTGGATTAGACCCCTCAGGGAGACTGAGCAAATGATCAACACACTGGGCTTGTTTTCCAGATTGAGGGGGAGGGTCGGGAGGGGATGAGGAATTGCCCATGATGGAGAGTTGTAGAGATGAGAATGAGACTGTGAAAGTTGTAGGAGGGCACCAGACGAGTGGGAATTCCTGGAAACAGTCGAAAGCAGTCTGAAATGAAGCAGCAAAAACAATGAAATGCCACTGATTTGGTCCACTGTGACTGTTGGTAGCAGAAGCCTAGTGCAACAGGATGAAGGAGACAGGTGAGAAGTGGAAGAGGAGTTGAGGTTTTCTCTTCAGAAGGCACAGAGAAGACACTGTTCATAAACTGCCAGCATGAAGATGGAGAAGGTTGGGACTCCAGAGGATCACAAGCTGAAGGAGTCATAAATGCATCAAGGCAGAACCCTGAGGCCACAATAACCAGCCCAGTCTTTTTTTTGTGTCTTCTAAGCACTGAAGGAGAGGTTGGTGGCAAGTTCAGACATACAGGGGCAAGAGGCCGGTGTGATTGCTGAGTCTGGGGTGCTCTGGCCATTGCTAGGAATCGGCAGCCTTTTCCTTGTGTGTCCCATCCTGAAGAAATCACAATTCTAAGTCCTTGGTGACATGCAACAATACATATTTATTTCTTATCCACACATTTTCCTATTGAATGGGTGTTAGCTGATGGAAGCTGACTTTGCTGAATTTGGTTCTCAGCTGTGACATAAGCTTAGTTCTGTTCTATTTGTTTTTCTTTTACTGAGGCTACTGGATCCTTCAGGATCCTCCCATGGCATTGGTGGAAGCACAAGAAAATGAAAATATGATAGTTGAATGCCCAGAGCCAGTGTGTAGTCCACATCAGAGGCCTGGGTAGGAGTGCTCTTAACTTCAGAATGGTTAGCAAAGGAAGGAATCAGTCTCTGCTTAACACTCATCTAACCAATCATAAGAATCTAGTATGTACTAGTCATTTGTAAAATGTTAATGAGGTGATGCCAGAAGTCCATAAGCTTTCTCCCTCGCTAAACAAGCAAGTACATAGTGTAAGTTAAAAGCAAGGTAGGAGTTAAGGTTCTGGACTCAGCAGTTAGGCAGTCTGTGAATTCTGTTTTATCCATTTATGAAAAGCATAATATTCAACAAGATTCTCAACAAGACTTTATCCTCTCCAGTTCTAATTTCTATACCTATAAATTGGAAGTGAAATATTGTTCTTCCTTATTCGATGGATAATAAATATTTTTGAGTTTAGTCTGGTCCAGTGTAAATGCTTGGCAAACATATACATTCATCATCACCGTCAGGCATCCCAACTGGTCAAGCTTTAAAACTGTTACAGAGTAGCTGAGGGAGTCCTGGCATGTATCTAACTGGGTCACAAGAGTTAGTTGGCTAGACTTTCTTCTTTAAAAAAAAAAAAAAAAAAAACACTTTAATTTTTTTAGATTTTCTTATCATCATCGTTAATATTTAGATGGTATTTGATTTCTCCCTTCTGGTGCAGTCCCCATAGTTTTCCTACCAACAGAGCACATGTGAAATATCACCATGGTCCTTTGTGCTCTTCCCTATCCTATTCTGACCCTTCTCCCTTTACTCCTCTGCTCTCTGCCTCAGGTCTATGGTCAGACTGCAGGCTCTGCTTTTTTTTTTTTTTTTTTTTTTTTTTTTTTTTTTTTTTTTTTTCCTGATTCTCTTCTGCTTGCTTTCTCAGACTGCCTTCTTAACTGAATTGTGAAGCTCCTCAAGGACAATATGTACCTGGCTGTTGCTGGCACTCAGTGCATGTTAATGCCACTGAAATTCAGTCCCCTTCTCACTGGGCTTCCTTCATCATTGCCATGAAAACCAGCTATCATGAAGTGTCACTGTTTTTTGTTTTTGTTTTGCCATTTTAATTTCTTAGATGCTGCAGATCAGTGTTTTTGTTTCCATCCCATTAGAGACCAGCTTCCCATCATATGCTTGCATGCTGAAGCCATGTCAAGTTGCTGTGTTTCTAAACACGTACTCTTCATTTCCATAGCTATTTATGAACTTGTAACAATCATTCTGCAGATCAAAAATTTCCACACCCTCTTTATATGTGAGCTTTTTTATTATAGATAATTCCTGATAAGTAATGAATGCAGATAAGCAGGTGCACCTTCTGAGAGCCTTCCTGAGATGTAGAGCTGAGGGGTACAACCATTACTTACCTTGTCAATGTTTTTCCCTCCAACCATTAGTCTTCTGCTTTTTCTATACAGTCTAATTTTTTCCTTTTGGAAACACTAAAGAAACTGCTGCAGACAGAGGTGAGTAAGAGCCGAGAGTTGATTCAACTCAAAAGAATTCTCTGAAGTACAATTTGGGGGCCTTCAAGAATGCTTCAAGTTCTGACACCTTTCCAGCAAGGGACTGTCACCATCAAGGAAAGAAACCGGCCTGTGTCAGAAACATGTGAGTACTTTCTCCAAGGCTCCCAGTACGATGAATAAAATTACCTGAGAGCTCAGACAAGAGCTCCTACCTGAGCATCGAGAATGTATGAGGTATTTTGCACCTGTCTACTTCTCAATTCTCAGGTAACTTACTGCTCACCTAAGTGAATCTTGCCAGATGCAACTTAATCATCTATTTTAACTAACCTAGTCTGAGCCAAGCCTCCCAAGAGATGAAGAACTGCAGTCTGAACTGTGCCCAAGGCCCGGCAGAAGGAGAATGTGCTGGAACTTCAGAACTCACTGTCTCGAACATTCCATTGAGATTAGCAGTTGACATTTCTTGATTCAAGATCTCCAGCTCTCTCCCAGCAGCCTACAAAGCCCTTGCTCAGGGTCACTCCAAAGACTCCAGAGCTCCTTCAGTCAGCAAATAGACAACCAAAACAACTCTGAAAGCATGGAGCTTTTGCTAAAAAAAATTCATCTTCAAGGAATCCTATTAGCTACAACAGAGTGCAAATTTCATAGCCCTTAAGTTGCCTGTTCCATATTGTCTATTCCCAATGCTCTCCCTGACAAGCAGCTGAACTAAATACCAGTTCTATGTTCAAGACCATACTGCCTCCTTTGTGTTGACTTTAGGGCCCCTATCTTCCCATTCCACTTGTGCAAAGTCTACTGATCTGTTGTTCCCTCTTATCTTCCACAATAAACCTTTCTTGCTAGCCTAGAGTGTGATGCCTTGCACGCAACAGGTGCTCACTAAATGTCTGCATAACACATTTCTTTCCTGTTCCAGGCAGGAGTACTGTCATTTTGTTGTTTATCTCAACCACTAAAAACTTAGTTTCCAATCTCTAGAGGACTTTTATATGATGAGGACATTTTTAATAGAGACATGACTTGGAAATTTTGGTTTAAGAGAATGAATAAATGAGTGAGTGAATGATTCTGACTCATTGCTGGGAGTTTTACTTCATTTTATATATACCTGGAAAGGTTTTTGTATTGGGATATGATTTCTCTGTTTTGGTTCCCGTCAATATTCTAAGACGTTGTAGTCATTTCCTCAAAACATCTTACTCTGAAGGAAAATGCTTCTCTTAAATCATTCAAAGCAAGTTTCCAAATCATATTCAAATGAATGGCTGCCAAGTCTTTGAAACAAAAGTCTAGACAGAAAATTCTGCTTCCTTGACTCAGGCAAAGCAGGAACTATTTTTCACAGAAAAGGAATGAGAAGTGCAGAGGAGCTCCCCTTCATGTTCCCATTACCAGCTGGTGGACCACACAGAACTGGAACTCAAGTATGTAAAATCCCAATTCAGCTGCTCACCACGAGATTTTTTTTCCTACTGCTGGACCCATTCATTCATCTTCTTGGGTGTTTGAAGCCCCAAAGAAGTGGAGGGAAGTTTGAAGTGGGGAGAAGTTTGAAGCCCCAAGGAAGTGGAGGGAAGATTTGTGCTGGAGCTCTATGTGCTGGTCGCAAGTCCAGTGCCAACTCTTCTATCACTGATTGTTGGCTAAGTCATCTATTTCATATTACCTACTTGCCTGTTTTCAACGTGGGAATTCACCCTGTCTGCATCATAGAGTTCGTATGTCAGAGGAGTTTCATGAGCACCAAGTAAACTTTATCTGTCTCTTCCACGTTCTAATTACTATTCTACATGGACATTGCACAGCTGATGGTCTGTCCTTTTGATGTATTGCACTAGAAATCACATGTTGGTTTATCCCGGAAATGATGATGTTAACTTCTCCATCCTCTAAGATGGTATCCACCAGGTTCTTCCACTACAAGATTCATTATATCTTACCCTTTCTACTGAACTAGTAATTTGTGATGAAATGGTTTGAGGCTCTATGTAAATATTCTTGTTTCTCAACAAATATTCATCCATAAATTTTACAATCTCTTGATGATTTTTGTTTCAACAAATTATTGCTCTGTTGGTGGTAAAATGGTGAAATTTTAACTCCATTTTCCCTTCCACATTCATTAAATTGAACACTGATACTGTAATAGTGAGTAGGACAAAGGTTTTGCCTCAAGAAATGTACATAATTTGTTTATTCCTGAACATAGTTATGTCCTGGGAGTTGTAATTAAGTACTAGAGATACAGTAGACATAACTTCTCTTTTCTTCCACTGTGGAGCTTACTGTAGTTCCAAAGTTCAGACAGTAAACATTAGCACTAATTAAAAGTAAACAAGATATGCAAAAAGTGCTCTGGGATTATATGATTAGGTTGTTAGGGAAGAGTTTTTAAATTCTGTAGATTATGTTTTATCTGAGACATAGGGAAGCAACAGGCATTTGATAATAATGGAGGCTAAGGGTATAAAGAACTTTCCAGGTGAAGGGGTCCCTTTTGCAGAATTGGAAACAGGCAGCAGGAGGTGATCAGCCAAGTGGCCTCCCCTCCCATTCTCGCACTGCTACTAGTACATATGAAGAACTGAAAGCCACTGTACCTCAATTCCTGCCAACAAGAGGGAAGGTTCAGTTCACTTGGTGGCTCTGCTTGATCTTCACCACTTTACCCAGTTGAACCAGTCACAGAGATGGGCTTATACTTTGGAAGGAGCCCGGGGTGGGGGTGGGGGGGCGGGGGAGAGATTTCCTTAGATTTCAACATTTCATGGATGTTATTCAGGGAACTTGCGTTCTGAGACTACAATGTGATTGGTGGTGTAAAGCCCAAATCGTACCCTGGTGGCCTGAGCCTTGGTTTCCTCAGGGGCACAGAAAGTTAATGCATACTCTTCTCTGTTATGGTTACTGTGAGGATTAAATGTGTTCATGACTTGAAGAACTCGCAAGGTCACACCAAGATCTAACTAATGACATATGAGTCTCATTTCATTAGTATTTGTCACTTGAAACAGAATATTTTGGTGATATAAAATACCAACTATTGATATGATACACTAATAGTAAGCCCTAATGTAGAATCCCTCTAATATACATACCATCATCTAATATATTTTATTTCAACGTAGTATTTATTAAAATCATCTTTTGAGGTAATTCTTTATAAAAAATGGAGCTGCTTTATTTAAAAAAAATATTCGTAGTCAGAGCTCAAATTTAGGCCAGATAATGACTTTTAAAGATGGAAAATTATAAAGATTAAAGAGTAGCCTTGTCCAGATTGTCAATTAATAAGTTGGGTTTTGCAAAAAAACAAGTATTTGAATATTGTTCTTTGCATTCCCTTCAACACTTGGGCCTGAGGGGAGCTGCTGATGAGGTCCACTTGCCTCTGTAGGGGTCAGGGAAATGCAAACCATGTTTACTGAATTCTTGCTACCAGTGTTCTCTCATGTAATAAACCCATGTGACTCAATGTGATACAAACAATACTTTGCATGTTCCCAAAGTAAGATGACTATCTCTGCAATGATCAGAGTTGTATGGTATTAGACAAGGACATATGTTTTTCAGTAAATTTGCTGAAAGTCATACATCTAAATGAGGCTTACCCTTTAGAGTAGCTATTATAGGAAATGATATACATATTCTCACAAAGGTGTCATTTCTTAAAATACTCTAGAGCTCTGCTTTTGGAGAGGATTTAAGTTACATTTTAAAAAACTGCTTAAGAATGACCAATGTATGGTTTGCTGTATAAATATGTCTTATGCTAAAGTGAAGATGAAAGTGAACACCTATTCTCCTCTCATGGTTTCCCCAGATGTATCCAGTTTCTAATTATTCTAAATATGTGGATGCTCCATCCAAATAGAAATGTATCTCACTTTCAGTCTATGGGCCCAGATTCAAGTTCATATATCAGGAAGATACTCTCATATGCAACCATGCCAGGTCAGGTAGGTTCACTGTTGATTCAGACAAGAGGAAGAAGAATCTTCGATCCATTATTATATTAAAGGTGCCTTTTCTTTTCTGAGACAGGACACCAGACACAGACAACAGGCAGGCAGAGGCTTCCACTCCAAAAGACACAGAACAGCAACTGCTTAGGGTTCTAGCCCCTTTATGCTGTTAAGTGTCCACCCACAGCCGTGCAGCAGATTCATTGTTGCTTGCTAACAGTTCCAGGTTATGAGCTATCCCCTGTGTGGAAGACAAAAAATAGCCTGATTTTAACCTGTTTTCTTTATAGGTTGTCAGCACTTAGAGGTGGTGCTGGCAGCAGGGGTAGCAATTGAGTAACCACACTGGTAATCCCTGGAGAGAATGTTTGACAAGTCAGAGAACTGAAGACAGAAACTGCAAGGTGGTCTGCTGGGTCTCTTGGCTCTCCCTTTCTTCCTAATGGTGCAAGTTTCAAAACTGATATTTTCAAAAATTGGTGTGAATTTCTTAATCGAAACCCCAATAACCTGTGATACCTGACCTGTACAGGGGTTGATCTATGTTCAGGGTGTTGTGGGCACAAGAGGTGCAGTGGAACCAGGCACAGAACCAAGAACCTCAGCTCGATTTCCAATCTCAGTTACTGCCTGTCTTTCAAATATGATTTTTTTCCCCGGAGGTTTGGAAGTACTGTATTCACTGCACCATTTTATTCACTCACTAACTTGATTATTATGTTTATTATGAAGCAGGCAAAGTGTTAAATCCAGGAATTACAATAGTTTACAAGTCAGCTCTGCCATTGATACTGGGTGTTATTGGGATACTGAAACTATTGAGTGCTATTGGGATAAGGAACCAGCACTGTGCCTAACCTATCACTGTCTGCGTTCTTCTCCTTGTGCACACAATTGCAAAACTACTCAGGTTCAGGGAGCAACAAAAGTGAGATTTATTTATCAGAAAAGGAAAAACAGAGTCATCGAGGCCACAAATAGCCACTTATATTATCCCAGTCATTGTCCCATGTTCTAAAATATTAAAAAGAAGTTGTCCAAGATGGCATCTTCCTGCCAATCCAGACCCAGAACAAGACCCAAAACAAAGTTCCAAGACAAAGTATTCCAAAGCAATGTTCCAAAATGGTGTCTTCCTACCAGTAAACACCTGAAACAAGTATCCATAACAAAAGGTCAAGATTGTGTCTTTCTGTGTAACTAGAACACTGAACAAAAGTCAGTACTTGAGCTTCTAACACTTAACATCTCTTCTGTCTCTGAGAGTGACACAAACTCTGTTTTCAGCAAATTCACTTCTCCTTTCTCTGGGAGACTCATACTTGAGTTTTCAGCAGTTTTTACATCTGGCTGGATCCTGGGGCAGCTGAATCCCAGGATGGCCAAATCCCAGAATAGGCCCCTCTGCACACCTTCTGCTGCTTCTTTATATCTCTTATTAATCTCCACCTCCTGATTCTTTCTTGCCCTTCAAGGCATGTCTCATCTGATGCTGTTTCTCCATCCCTCCCCAAGAGGCACAAGTGTAACAGCCTATGGTTAAACCTTGCCTGTCTGCCCTTGGTTACATGATAAGTTTAAAGTGTAATGGGGAAAGAGACAGGAATTAGCAACATGTCACTTATATGTATGGAAAAAAACATGGAGAAATGATTTTTTTTCTATTTATCATGTCCATTTTTTCAAATTTTCCTAGAAAAAATACATTTATTTGAGTTTTAAAGTGCATATATTTCAAAAGGTAGTCACCTTCTAGGGGAGGGAGCCCCCTGATGTGGATGGCTGAGTGCCTCTCTTTGGCCCAGCATGAACCATCCTTAACAGGCTGCTGACCGCTTCTTTCCCTCTGACTCAGCCCTAGTATTACACTGAAGTCTTTCTTTGTGAACCAAGGAGAACATGGGTTAGAACTGGCTCAAGCCCTATGTAATTATTCTCTGCCTTTAAATTAACAAAATCGCTAAGACACCTCACACAGGACATTAGTCAAATGCCTTTTGTTGAAAGTTAACACCAACTCAAATTGACTAATGCAAAAAGTGTGTGTGTTGGGTAGGAGTGATTATGATTTCAATTTTTGTTGGACCTCACTCCTCATGATGCCCCTGCTAGAGTTCCAGGATCACCCCCTTTCTCTTGCTCTACTGGACTCTCCCCTCTCCTTACAGAAGGACCTCTGGTCAACCCAAGTGACCCAGAGAGGGGTACCCTCTCCAATGACTTCCTGAGTCAGGTAAGATTTCATTTGGAATCTGAAGGTTGAGGGGAACTTAGGACCATTGGTTGCAGCATGAGATAGCACAGACCAACCATGTTCACAGAATGATCTTAAGACTAATATATAAAGGGATGTCTCTATGGCTTACAGTAGCTCATTTATGACTCATTGTAAGCAAAGCTAAACAGTTAATGAGAAAAGAACATGTATGTTCACCTGTGTAACTCCCTTTCTTTGGCTTGGTGGTCAGGCTACTTTGGTAAGAGCAGAGACCCCAGAAGTCTCGACAGTTTGGCTATTACCTACCTGTTTGGTGGATAATCCACAAAGTGTTGTCACATTGGAATGATCAGGCCTAATTACTGACTTTACTGTTTGACAAAACATTTAGCTATACATCTTAAAAGATGAATAGTTGTTGAAAGTTAGCATATTCTGAGCACTTACAAGTCAGAGCAACAGAATCTAGGCTACAGTCATGACTTCAGCTGGCTTGGCATTTAGATCTGGAAGTATCTTAGGCCTGCCTCCCTTCCCCATTCCTGTACCTCAGGGGTTTTTTTGGTGGATGTTTGATCCTTTAGCCTTTCCACACTCAGCATGACTTTCCCCTTCATTCTTTGGAGTACATAGCAGAGTTATGCATCCTTGGAACCACACTCTCCCTACCAAATGGACAAATTCTTGTCCCTCAAATGGCTAATAGGTGTATGAAAAAATGCTTGACTATCACTAATAATCAGGAAAATGCAAATCAAAACCACAATCAGATATCGTCATACACCAGAAAGAATGGTCCATATCAAAAGAAACAGGCAACAAGGAGTGCTGGCATAGATGCAGAGGGAAGGGAACACTTATACATTGCTGGTGGGAATGTAAATTGGTCTAGCTACTATAGAAAGCTGTTTGGAGGCCCTCAAACAACTGAAAATGGAACTACCATTTGATCTAGCAATCCCATTTCTGGGAATCTACCCACAGGACACCAAAACACTTTCACAAAGACATGTTTATTACAGAACTATTTATAATAGCCAGGTTATGGAAACAACCCAAATACCCCAAAACTGATGAATGGTTGAAAAAGATGTGGTATATTTACACAATGGAATATTATTCTGCAATCAAAACTGACAAATATGGTGTTTTTGTGATAACATGCATTGACCTAGAGGAACTCATATTAGCAGAAGTAAGTCAGAAAGAAAGAGGCAGAAACTATATGGTCTCACCAATACCTGAGATATAGGTATAACAAACAAAAGTCCAAAAAAAAGTCAAAACAAGCTAACATAACTGGGGCAAGCAGCTAGGGAAAGGAAAGGGGGATGGGGAGGAGAAATCAGAGAAGAGAGGAACACAAGAAGATCAAGATGAAGGTACATGGGTGATAAGGTGGAGGGAGAATCCTGGAGAATGTAACAATGTCCTATAATTATATGCATAAATACACATAAATATGTAAACAACAAAATGATTAATATTAAAAAAAAAAGAAAAAGAAATACCTCTCAGCCTTCCAGCTCCCAACTGCAGATGTCAGTGCTGGTGGTTTTTTCACAATCTGTGTTATATGCTCAGAGTACCTTGTAGAGAGATAAGGCCTTTGCTTCTGCTGGTCTGGTATGGTTGGGTGGGTAGGAAACAGTTCCTGTGAGTTTGTCTTTGCAACTTCCCACACTGCTGTGTGGTTTGCATTCCAACCTTGTGCAGTATCAGCAGGAACATCCATTTTATCTGCAAGGTCTCAGGCTGGAAATGAGATCCGCATGCTTAAAATATCAGCTAGGTGGGAGAAGAAAAGGCAAACAAAATCCACACAGTAGAGTCCACTTACTCTATTCTTAATTTCAGACCTTTAATTCTTAATTTCAGACCTTTAATTCATAGAGAATTAATTCAGATTCTTAATTCATTGAATTCTTTAATAGAAGTATAAATCTTCTTTAATTCTTAATTCATTGAATTCTTTAATAGAAGTATAAATCATACACCTAGCCTATATAAGGACAGAAGGTCTTTTTCACTCCAACACTTCCAAATTTTCCAGAGTTCCTCTGCCAGGTGTATGTAGAACACCATTTAATCCAGTTTGATGACCTCCCAGCTCCTCAGCCTTTCCCACTTCATGCACTAATACATGGGCTCAGACAGTCTGTATAAATATGTTGTTTCTCTCACTTGCTAGTCTTGCTCTATTTTCCAGCAAGCTTCCTCATTCTATTTCAAGAGCACACAGAGTCCTACATTTCTGTGACTAGATATAAATACTTAGCTACTAGCTACAATGTGTAACAGTCTCTTAGCCCATGGAAAGTTGTCTCAAGTAATAACTAATGAGCTCTATGAAAAGCTTTAGTAAGTCAAGTTTACAATGATAAATGACATTGAGGGAAACTTCTCTCCCTCTACTTGGTTCAACACCCCCTCTTCCCCTTCCTACGTTCACTAAAGTTCCTATTACTGTAACAATGCAGCACAATGGAAAACCTAATTGCTTTAAAGAATATTCCACTGCAGGCATTTACAGTGGAAGAAACAGCAATGTTCAATTCAGAGCAAGGATTGTCGATCTAGGTCTTTAATTAACTGCACATGTCTACAAGTCTCTACACCCCACTTAAAGGAAAATGATTTTTATAGCTACAGTTAATTTTAAGATAAAAAAAAATCCAGAAAGGCATACAAAGTGAAATGGAGTTGAAGTTAATGCTGGACAGTATGTATACAAAATGAGTGTTCACAGATAAAATCACAGTGTGAATATTTAGATGTGTGGGTTCTCCCTTTGATTTCTCCGTGGTAAAAGTTAAATAGATTAATACCAAGTGTTCAACAATAATTTTTAGCAATAATTAAATAGCAATAAAAGAGATGCCACTGGATCACATGTGATTTATGATCAAATGTTCTCTACAAACAATAATTGTTATAAGCACATGCAGAAGAGATTTCCTGTTGGGATGATGGGTTGTAAGGAATGATGGGAATTGAAGGCTTTGAATGGAGATAATTTGATTTGGGTTTCACAGGATTTGAGCTGATCTGCAGTAGAGGAGGCAAGGAACTCTACATGATAGGGTGCTCCTGGAGTTGTTGCCTGTCACCCAACAACCCTTTTGACAAAACCCAGGAAATGCCTGCCTTTGAGGTAATAATTCTTAAGTGAATGAAATTGTTCTTCCCAAGGATAGTCATTTATCAAATTCAGGCAATCTTTGTGGTAACCCAGGTTCTATCCTCATGAGCTGAAGGGGCCCAGCAAGGAGCATACTGTGTATACAGGTTTAATCCTCATGAAAGGATTCATTTGAATCTACTAAGGAGGAGGCCAAGGTGTCTACATTTTACAGATGATGAAACAGATTTGAGTGAGTTTTTCAGAGTTGACAGCAGACAGAAAAGGAAATGATGGCTGAATCCTCAATTTCTTGCCCAACTGGTTTTTACCCTCTCTGCTGCCTTCTAGTGAGAGGAGACAGTGGAAAGGCCTGGGCTTTCCAGGGCAGACAGAAAAGTGGGGCAACTTGCCTCTAGTTGAGCCTTGGAGACTGGAGTTGCTGGTGCTCAGGATCACCTTGGCCTCTGTGTCAGCTCTAATCTAGGTTATTGATATTTCTGGTTCTGGAGATTCCAGCCTGTACATTTCTGAGACATCTCTTTACAAGGTATCAAGTTAGCAACATCTCTTTATAAGGTATCAAGAAGAAAAAGAGTTACAGATCCCAAGACCAGAAGGTTCTAACTAGAGCTGTGGCACACAGTTTCCAGGAGATGTTCATCCAGAGGTGATCTTGTGCCCAGGAGGATCTCTGAAGCTCTGCTGACTGGTGCTCACAATTGGCAACAGTAAATGGACTTTTGCCAAGTCCACCCTCCTTGTGCTCTCTGCCAACAAAGTTTAGTTCCTTTGTTCTCAACTCCCAGTCCTAAAAACTGTTTAGGCCCCCAGTTCTGGCAACTTGTGGAGTCTCTCCTACCCAGAAAAGTGCTCTGTCCCCAAAGTTCTCTCTCCTTGTTCTCTTGCTAATCAATGAATACTGACTTCTTGACTGCTCTCAGTGGTGTCTACTGAAGTCTCGTTTCAGTCTTGACCAGAGACTTCCTGTCCTGGGCTTGTGAGTAAGGCCCTTGGTTCATCCGTCTGATTTAGTGGGTGAACCAGAACACCAGGATACCAGGCAGTGCATAGTGACTAGTATGCTCCCAGCTTATCTACCTGTGTTGTTAGAAGGTAAGATCAGATTGAGGGGCCCCAGATAACTTTTCTTTATTGGGTAACATTCCCATACAAATGTCCTTCACAGACACATTCTTCAGTTCAAGCCCACATTGTTACCAGGAGGGCCTCATATACTATCTCCACAGATTTGACCTAGTGTTGAGGTCTGTGTGGTTAACGGTCCATCTCAGGCTTGAGGTACTTAGTACTCAATGCTGGGATGTGTCCTTCAGGGGCAGCCACAGGGGCTTCTTGAAGGAGAGAATGGGCTCAACGTTAGAGCCCAGTGTCTCCAGCAGGATGCCCTGATGATGTTGCCCTCTTTCCTCTCCACATTTTAGCCTTTGACTAGGACACATTGGCACTGGGTTTCCAGCATGTTGTCCCCTTGCCAGCTAGAGAATGATGTAAAGGCCACAATGGCTGAGTTGTAGCTAATCTTGATACAGGTATCTGTATCAAGTGATCTGGAAGCATGTCATGCTGCACAGGGTCTCAATTGACTCCACCTTGTTAACAGTCATCACCTGATGTTAAAAGTCCAGCCTGAAGGCTGCAGAACATGCTGTGGTTCTGCCATTTTTTTGAGATACACACCTTCAACTCGTACCTGTACTTTCTACCTCAATAAATATGGGGCAGTTGCTCTGGGACATGATGGTGATCATTTTTTGATGAAGTCCCTGTAGCAGGGATCATCTGTGATAGTGAGGTGGTACTCACTCACTTTAAATTTCCAGAAGGAGATGTCAGCACCCTGCTCTCATTCTGTCTTCAGGTTATCCAGCATGTACCCATGGATACTTGAAGGAGACTTGACCATCTCAGCCACCTTCTTCTCTGATTTCCCAGTGGTTCTTTTGGCTCTTGCACTGGTAGATGAGATGCCTGTGGTGGAGGACTTGTCTGAGTCCATGTGACCTGTGTCCTTGTTGAGGTAGGTCTTCTCTTTGCCCTTGGCAAAGGATTCATCAGAGTGACTCTAGAGAAAGACAGGTCAACAGATCTAGCAACTGACTGATGGAAGCTGCATCAGCTAGGAAGACCTGGGTTCATCAAGAAACATCTTTCCATAATACTCTTTTTATCACCCCACACAGCCCTATATTTTAGCCTTATTTCCTCTTGTTTTTGGATACTTGCTCATCATGGGTGGGTTAGTCAGCACAGAGGACATGCTTGGAGAGGAGGGTAAGCCCGGAGTCAGCCTGCACTGCTGCCCACCCTCCAACCCCCTGCTCACCTCTGTGATCTTAGAGACCTGTATTCCCCCAAAGTGGTTCCTGACTCAAGTACACATAGGAGACAGTTTCACTTAATCGACCTCTGGGAGATTTAAGGCTCCAGAGAAAACCCCAGAGAGTTTTAGTTTGTTTAATTAAGGGTTTCCCTAAAATGGCACTGAGTGATCAAATGTTTTCTTCTCTTAGACAGTTATTACTAAACAAGGAAGTGACACTAACTAACCAGCATCTCTCTTCACTCCCCTCCACCCATGGTTTATTGGATTTGTCTGCAGTTCAGATTGCTTTCTCCAGGTATCTGTCAACACTTTCTTCTCTCTACCCTCCTTCCCTTTCATTTTTGCTGCAATGTTAGCAGTCAGGTGGAAGACTGCTTGCAAGCTCTCATGATTATTTTATTCTTTTTTTTCCCCCCAAGAGTATGTCAACATCTCACATTCTGTATAACTGACTTATTTAATTTATTTATTCCCTCCTGGAAAGGAAATGAAGTGCAAAAGGTAGATAGATAAAGAAATAGTAGCTATATTTTGGGGAACCCTGTGTGTAGAGACAGGACAAAGTTGACAGGAAACAGTCCAGTAAAGGCTGTCTGGATCTAAAATAAATTTGGGTTTTATCCACCACACACTAATTCAACAAACTTTAATCATCTATGCCCAGTACATACCAGTTAACCTGTGACACAGTAGTGGGGGGCAAAAGAACTTCTCTTTAGGGAGGTTGTTTCTGGTGCACAAGGAACCAAAACAGGAAATTCAAACAGAACTATGTCACAATATTAGACATAATTTTTGTCTTCTCACTAAACTAAGTGTTTGCTCCCCATTTCCACCCTAAAGCTAAATGTGTGAAAAAGCAACTTGACACCAGGAAAAGAGGATAACAGTAGGTATATGCTGAAGAAAATTGATGCTTTGCATTTTCTTTTCAGCCTACAGTCAGTCTTATTATCTGTTGGTCTGTAGATCATTTCAAATGTGGTGAACAGATCCAAGGAAATCACTAAGATTTTCATTTTAAAAATAAGCATAGTGTAATTTGATCCTTAGCACATTTGTCTGGAATAAGTTCTTGAAGAAATCCACCATGTGCACATATATGAGCACATAATCATTTAAGTGCAGAAAGCACAAAAATCCATTTCAGCTATTAAACTGGATTTAAAAGGTATCAGGTGGTTCATTAAATTCTGAAAACAAAAGCATGGAAACCTAAAATGCTGTCCAGATCTCGATTTACATATTCTTTAAACCAAAGAATTCTCAACAAAGGAAAGCAAATCTCTAAGTTGAGAGCACAAAGTCTTTAGGGAAGTAGGTTAGTTTTATACCAGGCACTCAGTATACCATATACTGATACACTCTGAGAGATTTTAAACTTGGACAAAATACATCAAAACTTTGTCCTGAGCAGTGGAGTAATTTTCAAGCAGTCACAGAAATTAGTCCCATACTCCTAAACCATGAGCACCTGTCAATTCATTGGGAGAAAATAGGAAAAGCCTTTAGAAAATAGCCACATGCTCATGAAGTTACTAAACAAATGTTTCAAAATTTTCACCAAAATAAAATGCTGGGTACTTCAAATCCTTAAATGGCCTATAACTCAATGGAGGGGGAAAACGTGACAGAAGCATTTGGAGGACCTGGTTGCCAGAAGCTGAGATGGTGATGCTCAAAAAGAACTCACCTGGCTGCTATTATCAAAAAGAAGTAATAGCTGGAAAAGATTAAGTAGGCTAGAAATCCTGAAAAGCTTCAGGCGTCTTTTTCCTTAAGAAGGCAACATACACTAATGTGAGCATTTTAGTAGTCACTGTAATGAGAGTTCTACTTTTCATTCACCCAGTTGAACTCCCATATGTTATCAATTATGAGCCACTATAGTTTTACTCAGTGGAGGGAGTGATTGCATTCACACATGGCTTGCCTTAAAAAAAATATTCAACAGTTAGCAGAATTTCCAGAGAACAGGATGGTGGGCTCACGGCTAGGAGGTTAGTGTGCACAGACTGAAAGGCTACCATGCGAGGTGTGTCTGAGTCACATTTACCTCAGAGTCAGTCTGCCATGAGGGTGCTTCCATGGTTAATATTCAATAGCGCTATGTTGAGGATTTGCTTTATAGCAACAGTAAGCTTTTGTATTTTGACAAAAGGTGATATGCTAATTGATGACCTTTGGGACACATATGAAGATAAAAATTGTGTCTTCAGTCTTGGATTTTGTCCACACACCCTCCCCTCAGCATCCCTCAGTTGGGCTTCTCATTGCTTTGGGCTCTAATACATCAAAAATGGAAAGACTCTTCTGGGAATCTACCCGAAGGAGATCTCAGTGTGGGTACAAAGGGACGCCTGTTCTTTGATGTTTATTGCAGCACTATTTATAATTGCAAGGACATGGAAACAATCCAAATACCCCAAGACAGATGACTGGGTGAAAAAGATGTGGTATCTATACACAGTGGACTATTATGCATCAATTAAAAATGACAAGTTTGACATTTAATGGTAACATGGATGTACCTAGAAGAAATCATCATGGCAGAAACAAGTCAGAAGGAAAAAGACAGAAACTAAATGGTTTCACTAATATATGGACAACCAAATTAGAGTACACAACTGGTGGAGAGGACTAGCTGTAGTGGCCAGGGAGGGGAGGTGGTGGGTGAGCCCCAGAGATCACAATGATGTGAAATATATCAATGTAAAATTATTTAAATTAAAAACAACAACAACAACAACAACAACAACAACAAAATAAAAGACGCACAGTTTTTAAAAAACGGGAAGACTTCTACCTTCTTTTAGCAGTTGTTCAGTGAATGAGAAATGCTTGCTTACAGTACTCTTATGCAGAAGGTCTCATGGTGGGGCTCTTCTTACCTTAAAAATGTTTTTCTTTTTCCAAGTACAAACACAGGAAAAGAAACTCTTAGATGCCAATCCTAGTTTCACGCAGAAAGATGGTGCCACTGACAGTGAGGGGCAGAAAGACAAGCTGACAGGGAACTAGGCAGCCATGAGGTGGGACCCCAGGTGGATTCTCATTTAGATTTTCCCACTCTTTCCAAATATAGATATTATTCATCAACCTCAGGCCAGACAATGAACCAGGTCAAGGCAGTTAAAGGGTACCCAAGGTAATCAATAGCTTATTAAGAGAATTTCAGATTGTGATAAGTACAAGACAGAATTAAGGAGGGGTCAGAATGTGCTTGTTTAATTTCTGAAACCAAGACTATAAAAGGCCATGCTTGTACCCCTAATTAAAAAATATCAAAAGTGTCTTCAAATATTTGGCAGCTGTAGCTTTCTCATTGTTTTATAATCAACGAGATAGAAAGTTGATGAATCATCTGAAAGTAGGGACTGGAATTGGAATGGCGGGCACTTGGTAAAAAGGACAATTCCTGGGATCCCCTTAATGGATTGTGATTTAGGACATCTAAGTTGAATTCAAAAATTTGTTTTGTATTAAGAACCTCAAGGAATTCAACTATAGTGTTTGGGGGAGCACACTTTGAGAAAGAGTATGTTAAAGCTGACCATTTGACCATGACCTCTGCTAAAATAAGAAGGCAGTGAATGTACATGCTGCTATATCTATGTTGGTTGCTTTTCATCAGACTAGTCAGGATGGGCTGCAGAATCAGTTTCTAAGCTCTCAAAATGCATCCTTTGGAGTTTATGTATCTATTCAGGGTGGGGGGGGTGAAGGGCTCTGTTCCACATTGTCTTCATTCAGGATTCAAATGGCTCCCTGACCTCCGGAACTTTGGCTGCGAAGTTTTAGATGGAAAATTAAAAGATGGAGAATATGAGACCAGCTCCTCTATATCTCCTCTGAGCTGCAGCTTGTGCCACTCCCTGGCTACACCTAAGGCTTCCACCCTGGGAGCTGGAAGAAGGGGGAAAATTGATACTGGAACCAGTGGTGATGTCTACCCTCCTGCCCCAGGGTTGCCCAAGACAGTTGAATTAAGCTTAGAAAAATACTTCCTAAGCTTTGGAGGAACACTGGGCATTTGTGGATGATGGGGTTACTGAAGTAATATTAAAATAGTCATCACCAACCAACCAGAAGGCAAGGGGAAAGGGAGGACAGATAAACAAGGTGAAGAAGTTGATTGTAGGGGAAGGATATACTTGGACCTTAGTGATAACTCAGTATAGTATACAAAGATATTGATTTATAATGAAGCACACCTAAGCCTATATGTTATGATGCAGTGTTACTTCAGTTAAAAGTACTTAAAAAGAGAGGGCTACTTTTAAAGCTAGGAATTTATCAATGAAAAGTAATAATCATTTTCAGGATTGCCAAAAACTTTCACAAAGAAATTTTCTAATCTTTTATTATTTTATATTTGCTAGGGCTAATTGGAAGAAACAACTCTTTATCAATAAAAAATTCTTAATTGATGTTTTGTTAAATATCTGATAGCTTTTGAGGCAAAGAACACAGGATGGGGTGGTTCCTACTAGATTGTATGTTAATCACATTGCTATATTTCTCAGGATGGAATTGATAGTGATGCAGCTGTTCCCATGTTGAGACTCAGCGAGAGGGGGAGCATACTCTTTCTTCTAGAAAAATCTGCCAATTAATCTGCTCTGACCCTAGCTGTGAGCTGCTACCTCTGAATATATTTTCTTCCTGTAAAATACTAATACACTTCTCAGCAGAACCCAAAAGCTTCAGTTTTTTAAAATTAAAAAAAAAACAACCTTATTTTTGCACATCATAGGGCACATATCCCTTCAGGTGCAATCACCAGAGTTTTCCCACAACCAAAGTGCACACAGTCCATTACCCTCTACTGTGCTCTCTCCTGGCCCCTGTTCTCTGCTCTGCCCTCTTCTTCCCATTCCCTTTCTTCTGAGAATCTCAGTTCTATGATCTGCTTTCAAGTGTCATCCTTAAAGTTTGACTTTGTTAGATCTTTTGCATAGTTATTCTAGATCCCACATATAATTGAAACCATCTGTTATTTGTCTTTCTCCTTCTGGCTCATTTCACTTAGAATTATCCCTCCATCATGTTGTTCCAATGGCATGAGTTTATCTTTTTTTTTAAATTGCTGAATAGTATTCCATAATTTATATATACCATATCTTCTTGATCCAATCATCATTCTGGGGCATTTAGGTTGTTTGTTTCCATGTTTTGCCTATTGTAAATAGAACTGTTATAAACGTTAAGAGTGCAGGTTCCTTGAAGTATTTTTGTGCTCTGGCTAAATATCTAGGCTTCAGTCTTACCGTGTTCAAATGTAGTATTTTTGAGCCACTCATTGTATGGAAGAATCACTATACCCAAGAGTGTTTTAAGCTTTTGAGAAATGTTCTGTCATTCAGCATACTACAAAGAACTAAAAATGGCTCCTACCGTGGTAGATGCTAACATTTATTAGGAAATGAGTCTTTGAGATGTGTTTCATTAACCTAGGTTTGAATTTCACTTTTCTACTTATTGGATGTGGGATGTGTGCTTTGAGAAAGTCCTTTATCACAAGATCCCTTTTAGACAAAATGAATTCTAATTTACTTCTGAGGTTCTTGTGAGAATAAAAAGAGATAATATTAAAAATGAGCTTAGCATCACCTTCAAGACATACTGATAGTTGTTTGAGAAATGTGAAACCCAAGTTAGCAAATGACTATCATTAATACCTGATTCTTTCAGCTTTGTGCACACCTAGCCACGTTCAACTGTCAGCTTTGACAATCTGAACATTTTTGAAGATTCCTTCTACTTAGAGAAGAATCCTTTCATAGACTTCATTTCTTTCCTCAAGTAAAACGCTCTCAGTGGCTGGTGTACAAAATGCCATTCCATGAAATGTTTGCCCTCCATCCTGTCATCTCACTTAAAACCACAGTAAGAACCTGTTTTTTTTTTTTTTTTTTTTTTCTGAAATCTTATGTACCACATACCTACCTCATCTGAATGCTTCCCAAACAGCAAGCTGTGCTGTCACAGAGCCCCGAGGGGGTACACATCAGATGGATTTCCTCCTATCTTTTAGATGAGGGAATCTAGGCAAATGTTTGGGCAGATGGATGTCAGCTGTTGTAGGTAGGGGTTCCTTGAAGATTGCTGAGGTGCATCTCCTTCCGGCTTTTCCATCAAGTGAGTTTTGCTAAAGTAAAGGGGTGTGAGCTTAACATGAGAAGGTGATTTATTCAGAACTGAGTGTACAAACACCAAGCCAGTGGCCCTTCTCAGTGCAGCTCTTGACAGCACTGTGGAGGATGACAGAAAGCTCAGACTCCTTAAGGACTCAAGGAACAAGCTAGATTTGACATATTCAAGGTGGTGGGGAGATTAGTTGATTATTCTGACCGAGTACAAGATAATTCAGTTCCTCTAGAGCACCCTTTATCTTATTATTTTTTCCCTGAAATCTTCCAGTCAGAATATACTATGTACATTCTCAAGGATAAGAGTGGGGTATTGCTGACTCATCAAATTATCAAAATCTGTTTCCTGATTGTTGAATTGTGGCCAACTTCTCTAGAGTTTACCCTTCTAAAAGTCCTTGATCAAAAATGATAGGATGTAGTTTCAAAACACAGCACATTCAAAGTGAAATGTGATTCTAAGAGCATTGTCTCTAATTTCAGTGGGGCTGCATGTATTCATATAGAAACAGCTGAAGTCTTTTTCTAAATTTTATTGGTTATCATAGAGGTTAAAATTACTGAAAGTCTGATTGAGATGTTTATATGTACAGGAATCAAAAAACATGACCAAAGTTAATTAACGTAGGGTATTGTGCTTTTGAATTGCGACACATACAGTCTGCCTATCCTTGTCTTGAGCTCTAATCAGAGTTGAGTGAAATCTTACTCGACCACTTCTTTCCTCTGAGATCTTAGGTAAGGGGCTGGATTTCCATGGAACTGAGGATTTTCACCTCTAAAATAGAATGATGACTATAATCTTGGGTTCATTGTAACATTTATAGTGTAAGGAGTACAGGACTTAAATAAGGTGTATGTTTTTAAAATCCAGTAACACTTAGTAACCATCTGCTGTATAGTTTGGACTGCTCTATGTGGGTCTTGGTTCAGATTACAATCACCTGAGATCTGTGAACTTCTTAGGATAGATTCCCCTCCCCCCCCCCCCCCCCCGGCAGAAAATGAAATGTTTTATTGAAGTTATACCATTTAAAACTTCACACAAAGGCATGACACTGGTTAGGCCAGCTCAAGTTGGGCCCATGGCTGATGAAAATCAGCATATAATGTGGGAAAGCAACACAGAAACTTAAAAACAAAACAAAACAAAAACAAAAAAAGCCCTTATGATTTGATAGTTTTGAAAAGTCAAGAGTTTTTGAGGTCAAGGACGGAAGAGAAAGCGGTCCTCTCAGAATAGCTAGTAAAACTAAAATCACCGTGGTTTTACAGCAGGTCTATAAGTGCTTTGATTTCCTGCCTTTTGAAAAGTGTGGCCTAACTGTCCTCCCCACGGTGTAGGCTATATTTAATGTCACACTTCTAATGAATTGAATGTGCTGGAGGTGTGTGACTTACGATACTGAATCCTAAAGGACAGTACGACAGCTTCCCTGCTCTCTCTGTTGGCCACTCCCCCTGCCATGTTGTATGGACTCTTGCCTCTGAAATGGTCTGGACTAGAATTTCAGCCCCAGTGAACCAACCAGGTGTTGCACCCAGCGGTTGACATCTTAGTCTGCAGGCTAAAGAGAATCCCTGAGCCAGAACCATCTGTCTAAGCCACCCTAGGTTTCCTGACCAACAGGAGATGTCATGACAGGTACTGTTTTAAGTTACTAGACAACAGGGAAGTGTCCTTTGCATGACACCACTGGTGCATTGGTGACATGTTTCCACGGGTAAATTCCCTTTGGGTGGGGCCCGGGGGCTTAGATTGGGTGGCTGAAGGTGAGACTAATGATGAGTTCTGAGAGTTAAATATCCAACATTTTTTTTTTTAAAGCTAGAATTGATTCCATCAGCAACATATTAAAGTTAGAGGATGTCCTTGTATAGAGAAGTGACATAAATGATAATAGATTACTAACTCTTCACATGAAATGGAATGGGAAAGGGACTCACTGGCAAGGGAGTGGGGCTTCCAACTAGGAAGTTCTAGGAAGAATAGTCCAGTTATGAGAGGAAATGAGAGCCTGAACTAACACAATAGCACACTGGATACAACTATAATGGCTTTATAAATTTGGTGGTATTTAGAAAGAAAGAGGCTTTCTGAGCTATCTAGTACACTTACACTTTGTGTGTACAAAAAGTATGCTGAACTCTATTATTGCCCTGTATTTATAACAACATTATCATCACACACACACACACACACACACACACACACACATCATGCTCCTTGAGTTAATAGAGTGAGCATTTTGCAAAACTTCACAATTAGGAAATATCTCTCTTAGGATTTAATATTAAGCATCTGAATATTATAGAAACTCAAAAGAACAAAAAGCAAATAATGAGCTTCCACTTTCCATAGGAATCAAAGCCTCCCATTTATTCATTTTGCAAATAAGGCCACAGAAGATTAAATGAAATTAGAATGGAGTGAATTATAGGACTATTGGAATACAGATGAAATGTGGTTTTCAAATGTTGGAAGATTCAAACAGAAATCTGCAATTAAAATAGAACATAAGCAGTGATATTAAATTAGCTAAAAAATACTGGTCTCCATCCCCAAAACTGGTTACCTTAGGAAAATAACATCAATTTTTTTGAAAGCGCAAGAAATGCTAAGCCACAAATAAGTGGTCATGAATATTTAAGTTGTCACATATCTACTCAAATGATGAAGGAAAAAGATTTGTATGTTTTTGTGTGTACATATGTATGAATGTATGTTCACACATATACACATGCACACAAATCTATTTTCATTATGTTTTTTTTGACAGCTTTATATGGTCACTGCTAGTAGCTGCATTGCAAAATATTTCTTCTGGAAAGTAGAGCTCTAATTGAACTGAAAATAAGAACAAAGAATTCAAAACCAATAGAGGAATTCAAAGAACCAAATTTGATTTCAGGAGGAAAATATTTATAAATAGGAATAGTTGAGAATCATATTTTGAAAATTATTTTTTGAATAATCCTTTTACTTTGCATGCTATATGGAACTTTGAAGAACTTTAATTAATCTTCAAATAAGTTAATTCAATAAATACTCATTGAATAAGACATGTCCACTGAGTGCGATGATAATCGAAATAAATGTGAAAATACAAGCCCCCCTAGGCAGAACAGGGTTGACAGATATGGGCTTGTGCCCACCTTGAGGCCTGCAAAGGGTAGTGAGTCAAGAACTTAATAAATTTATTTTATTTTATTTATAAATGAATGAATAAGTGAGTGGGAAATATATGAACACATCAATGCTAATGATGTTGGGCTTGTACAAATAAAACAGGGCTATAAATCTCAAAGGTATATCTCCATTGTAGAACTCATAAATATTTACAACCGAAAAGTCTGGTAGATGGTGTGAAAAATTCTGATGTTTAAGAAAAGATAAAAATAACAGAAGTGTGAACTAAGTAAAGCAACAACAGCATATTTTAGAAACCTTGACAAAACTATGTTAGCAGAAACACATTGTTATAGCTACAATTAAGAATACTGCAGCTCAGAATAATTGTGATATGGTGAAAATAACTGAATGAAATAATGTTTCTTCAAGACTGTCACATATCTGCTTCTGGCTCACACTCTGAAGTTAATTTTTGTGTAGGGAGCAAAGGAAAGGACAAAGAGAAACCACCACCATTAGTGCCTGCACCAGAGCTATTTATTAACATAATTTTTTCTTTTTTTTTCGTAAAGATTTCATAACAACTGAAGTATGTACAAAGTCTTACAGCATTTACACCATAAAAAGTTTCCTATTAGCTGATGAAGTCTAAGGTAGTGCTGCTGACAACTTCAAAGCATGAGTACAAGGGCCATGAAGCAGACACATTCAGCTCTCTGCTACCACACCACAACTGTCAGTTGGTTGACAGCTAACGAAACCACCTGGAAGACAGGTTATAAGGGGGTGAAGGGTAGGGAGGGGGAGAGAACAAGTTGATATGCAGCACTAATGACCAAGGGGTGGAAAAGCTACATAGTGTTGGGTTTCTACAATTTCTACAGCTGTAGCAAAAGTCTACAGCCTGAGAGAGTAACATAATCAAGACACCACAATCGCACTGCTGGGATACGGTTCCGCTACCAAAGGCATTCACTTTTGAATGGAGGTGCTATACTGATATGGCTGGTATTTCCATTTGTGTTCATGTCTTCAGGTAGCTCAAACCTGCACAAGCCCCTCTCCCCTCTTCCAAATAAAACAACAATAGAGGGAGGTAAGAAGGGGGAGAGAGAATCAGCATAAATTAGCTCTTGACCAAAAAAACAAATGATCTTTTTTTAAGACATCCAGTATCTGTTTCTTGGGTGGTCATTCTTATCAAATGACTAATAGTAGAAATTTCTGAACCAACCTAAATCAGAACAACAGTAACATAACCCCAAAACACCCAACCTCCTAGATTGAATCACCATTGTATCTGATTGTCTTTCCTTGGGGTCAGTATTACCCAAACCATCAACATTTACACACTGAATAGGACACAAAACCTACCATCGCTGCCCCAACCTTTACTTTAGCAAGTGGCTAAGAATTTCAATATATAAAAGATTAACATTGAGGTTCACCACTCTCTTTCTTAAAATATTCCACCTGGTTTTATCTCAGGACAGTCTCAATATCTGTTTGGTAGCAGATCCTACTTATTTCCTGTTATTTCGTTTCACATGTAGGCAAATTGGCTTTTTATTTCAAAAAGATTCTACTCTCAACTTAAAAGCTAGTTGATAAAACTTTTAATTAAGACACAATAGCGCAGAATATAAAAACACAAGAAACACATAAATATTGAAGAAGTTGTATACTGTTTTTTTTTTCTCTTTTTTTTTTTTCCCTGTAAACAGTTTTGCTGAAGATCAAAGCCCTAATTAGATCCTGGCCTGGAACTTTTGTCAGATGATGCGTATTGGGCCAGGCTTTGCAGCGATGGTTGAGTGGAAGCCAAGGTCAGTCCCCATGTTGACAGGCATGCAACTTGAAAACATTGCACAACAAGCAACACAAAGAGAGTGGAGAAGCTCACAACACTTCAAGGAGATCTCACAACCTTCACAACTGCCGATGCACAGAGACCCACCCCTCCCTCCTCTGCACACACTTCGCTTACACGTGGGAGACCTTCTGCGACTCTCTAGCTTGTTTGATGCTATATAACCACTTGATGATTCTAGCATTTCTTTCGATGGCAGAAATGCCATATGGCACGCGGTCATTGGCACTGTCATCATTTCTAAGGTCACTGTTACTGTCCTGAGACTGTTCACAGTCTGAGCTGATCATGCTTGCGCTGCGGAAGTTGAGGGATATTATGTCAGAATTAGCCCTTGCAAAGTTTTCCATGCCAAGGTTTTCCAGTTCTTCGGGGTCCAGACCGCAGTAGTTGAAGAACCTCTCCACGTCCGCGTCCACCCGGAAATATCTGTCACTCAAGTCCGACTTAGACCGCTGGAGGGAGGGTCTTCGGCTAACGCCACAAGCTGGTTCCACAGGGTCGGCTTCGGGAGACTTCATGGTGGCTATGGAGGAGACCTTGGGTTTGGGAGGCAAGGGAGGGGCGGAGCTACTGCAGGGGATTGCTTTTAAGGGCTTGACACTGGTCACTTTGCGGATGTCCGAGGAGCTGTGGGAGACGTGGAGGAAGGACTCGGCAGATTGGTCCAGCAACCTCCTGCCCACGTGGGAACTGCTTTCTTGAGGGCTGCCGCGGCCCTGCGTGGGGTACACCTTCAGGGACTCGGCGAAGGAGTGCCGGTGCAGGTCGGTGGCATCTGGCCTGTGCGGCGGCCAGTTTCGGGAACTGTGCTTGTGACCGGAACCCGAGCTGGAGCCTTCTGAGCTGTTGATGATGTTCTTCAGGATCTCGAGCTTCAGGTTCTCCCTCTGCACGCCGCTCTCGGTCTTGGCGTTGTTGCCGAACACCTTGAGCGTGGGGCTGCCCAGGGCGCGCTTGGCGGCCGGGCACACAGGGGGCTTGGCCAGCACGGCCGGCTTCACAGGCTCCTGCTTGGCGTTGATCACCTCCTGACTCTTGACGTACTTGGCCTTATCGGCTTCCAGTCTCTCCACCGCACTGAGTCTTTTGGGGTTGGGTTCCGCCTGCCTGCGAAAGTAGTCTGGCCCTTTGTTGAGGATGCGCAGGGGGACGGCCGAGGTGAAGGTGCCGGCGGGGCTGACCGGTTTCACCATGCTACCTGTCTGTAGGGTCTCCGTGGGCATGGTGGGTGGTCTCTCCCCGGCAGCCGTGTTGGATTCTCGTCTGGGCGCCTCCGGATGCGCTGAACAGACACATGTACACGAAGCACAAAGGACAGCAGACGGATCCTGGAATCTGATTGTCAGCAGCAGCAGCAGCAGCAGCAGCAGCACCGCATCTCACAGTTCATTCACTGCCACCGTGGCTTTAATTCACTTTCCCTCTTCCAGGCAGCCCCTGCACTCCAAAGGCCACAAGCCACAAGTTCCTTTAATCTGCTTCGCTGCCTCCTTTCTTCTTTCCGAAGGATGTGGGAGTCTCCTCCAGGTCTTTGTGTTCAACTGCAGGCAGAGCTGAAACACAAAACAACCAACCGCGGGTTAGGATGGGCGAGTGACATCACGGCTGTAGCAACAGAGAAACCCGGCGGCGCGCCCCCGCCTCCGCCTCCCCTCCATCCGCCGGCCGTCAGCCCAGGGCGCCCCCGCCATTTCGGGGAGGCGATTTCCAGTTTACGGAAGCAGGACCACCTGCACCTGGCTTCCGAGCCTGCGCCGCCGCGCTGGGCGGCCGCGGAGAGTGTTTGGAAGAGAGAAAGGGGCTGAGATTTCCCACGAGCGAACTCCTCCAGCTGCCTCCCCATTGGTGAGGACCGCCCGATGTCATCACTTATATCAGAACCCCAAAATACGGGGTGGATGCAGAAATGAGGACTCAGCAAAGCCGGGTTCCCAGATCTTAAATGCCACTGGCTCCTAACCACCCCTCATCTAGTGGAGGCTACAGGATTCCTGAATTGTAATGTCTCTTCCAGTGAAGCCAAAGTTTTGAGTTCTCACAACCATCCTCTCAGTAACTCTTGAGACAAGCACTTCCTTAACTCTTCAAAAACTGAGAAGATGGGCAAGAAATGGGAGTGACATGACAGTAAAGCTGTTACTGAGGTAAACTGACAGAGACCACATTAATTTCAAGCGTATAAAAATTGAAAGCCAATGTTTATTGCATTCTTTTTTTTTTCTTGGCCAGTCACCGTATTTGTAAACACTTTCTCCTGCAAACCAGGAATGTATATGTTCATCCCCTTAAATACAATTTTACTTTTAATTAAAAAAAAAACTTTATAAATAGTTCTAGGTTAACTGCATATGTAAGTTTGATTATAAATGCTCTATAATTCCTCAGACTTAATGAACAGATAGGAAAAGTTTCTTTTAGTATGTATTTTCACAAACTTGCTCAGTGTTAGGAACAAAATCATGTCAATTATAACCTAAATATTTCACTTTATAGACAAAGTGTACAATAGTTGAATATTCACAGAAATTATAGATGGCTTTCTGAGCAACTTGACTTTACCTCCTTCTCAGAGAAAACCACCATAATGATACACTTATCAACACTCCCAGTGTAAACCTGTAAGGAGTTCTGCTTAATACAGCATAATGCCACATTTGCCCCTGCAACCGTGGCTTGCTGCTATCTGAGAACATTTATAAGCACAGGATTATACAAAGGAACTGGTTAAAGACTTTTCCAACATTTTTGGTTATAACTAGGGATGTTACGTGAGTACTGTATTCAATAAAAATGTCAAATAACTAGTTGACAAAATAAAGTGATATAACTATCAGGCGATCTGTTCCCATGGCAAGAAAATCAATTGTCCATTAAGAACAAACTTGGGAGCCTGATATTTCTTCTACAATTCTTAATTTCTGTATACAAGCCATCCCATATTTTGTTAGAGACAATTTTAGGAATCTGCAAAAGAATGTGTTCTAATAAAAATATTTTCCTATGCAAGATTTGTGTCAAGCCAGTTCCCACATAATAATTTCCCTTAATTGTTTGATTCTATTAAAACTACCTCCCTCTCATGATGATTTCTTGAGTATATTTTGAGATGATTGAGATGATTGAGATGATTTGTTTGAGTATATTTTGAATGACATATTAAAGAGGAGCAATAATTCCTTTATGGGGGTCTCTGTGTCTGCTCACATATCACCTTCAGTCCACCTCACTGGCATGATTAAAGAGCCCTCCTTAGGTGAGAGGCACCAACTGCCCCCCCCCCACCCCCCTTCACCAAGGAGGTTCAGAATTAGAGTGGAGAATAGTAGTACCCCATCGTGATCACTCTTGGGAAGTTTGAGAGAAGGTTGTCCCCAGGACAGGCTGTGTTTCTCCTGTAATATTTCCTGTAATTATCCCTGGAATCTTCCAGATGTATCCACAAAAGGCACTGTGGCAGAAGGGTGGGGGTGGGGGCGAAAGGGGTATAATGAAGTACAGGACTGTGCTCATCACTCCTGTGCCTAAGAACCCAGACAAAACCTAGCAAGCAGGAAGATGGCCTAGGGAAACAGTGGCCTTTCTCCTGGGGTCTAGTTCCTCATCTGGGATATGAGTTTCTTAAAGGAGATTTCCACAATACCTTTTTCTTTTAAAATTATGTGGTTCTGAGATGCTTAAGAACAAGTGAGTTACTTCCAATTTCAAAACAGCAAATGGGGATACTGGCACATGCCTAACCTTTTACTGTTCTTAGGAAAATGTTCTCTGATTGATGGTATAGTTTTCAAATAACAAACATTGGCACTGATGCTCTGCTGGCTGCATGGCCACCTTCTCTTTAATTCCAGCGTATTTGGGTTTGAAGCCCAAATGGTCATTGTTACTGACCTGGCTTCTCAGCAGACCCATCTCTGTGTTAGTGCAGGCATCACAAGGGGCACTAAATGAAATAAATCATCATTTTCAAACTCACAAGGCTGAGGATTACAGTCAGTGTTTTCCTTTCAAACTTCTTTCTTTCTCAAGGAGAAGAAGGCATGAAAATGGGAGAAAGAGGCACATACTTCTTTAGGAACTTCAATTGCTCCACACTACCCAACCTTAAGGAACAGTGAAGATACATAAAAACCAATGTGAAAAAATTGTTAGAAAAATAGTAATTGTTACTATTTCATTTCCTGTTTTTTTTTTTCCTCCTCTCCTTTGTTATCCTTAAATTCCCTAATAATACTCAAGGTTTGGAAATGACCCTGGTCAGTTTAATAATTTTAATTTGAAATCCTTGGAGAGGAAAAAAAGTAGTATCTTACTGGAATAACTGACAGCAACAGAAACTACTGAAATTGATTGGGTGAGACAGGATAACAAGGCAGACTCTGAGTTTTTTTATCTGTTTTAGCCCATAAACGAAACCTGTATCAAAAAATAACAGAGGCAGCTGAGGCTGTTCCTTCTCTTAATACTTATAAATCTTTCACTTCTGTTCTTTTACTTCTAGATGTATAGTCAATGTTGGCTAGGAAAGACCGATGTCATTCCAGACATGAAGTAGATTTTGTCTTGAAGCAGACCAGATGCCTACAAGATCAAAGGAATGGAAATGCCTGATCAGGCCATTTGGAAAGATACACAGTTACATGAACTCTGTTCAGGTCCAAAGTGATGCTCACCTGAGGAGCCCTGCCTCAGGGCCCTAGTCAACCCCTCAGATGCTGCTGATGCTGACAACAGGCTTGGAGTTACTATTTCCTTTTTATTTTGTTTCCGGGGAGTTAGCACTCAGCTGTGTAGGGCTCCATAAACAAAAGTAATTATACAGTACTGCCTGATCCCTTGCTTATAGTTAAGTAGACATAACACAGCCTGAAGGAGAAACTTCCATTCACAAACCATTTGGCTACCTTCCATCCCATTCGTTATCTATTTAAGAACTTCACGAAAGGACAGAAAAGATTAGAGGGGAAAAAAGGGCAAAAATGAAAATCTGGTAAAGTCGAAGTACCAAATAGCTCACTGCATTCCAGCAGACCTGGAGACCTGGTCTGGAGAGTTTTGTCTTTTATGTTGTGGCAGATTCCTGTGCGTCCCTGTTGATGGAAGACTAGGGCTACATGGGTCCCCTTATGTGTGAGGGAGGTTGATGTCTCAAGAGAACCACTCTGGGAGACAGTGGAAATGGGAACTAAAAGAGAAATGGTGTTTCCTGCTCTCTATCACCGTGTTTCTCAAACTTGAACATGCCTGTACATCCTCAGGAATGTCTGTGAAACGGTCAGGTTCAGTTGATTTGAGGTGAAGGCCAAGATTCATTATTCAAAGATACTAGGTGATGCCAAGGCCACAAGTCCAGCCTTTGAGACAGTAGCAGGGAGAAAGGGAAGGATTCACCAATACCAGCCACACTGGATTAGAATAAAATGCCTCCCCTCTGACACTGAGGAGAGATGCCAGGCTTTCTCTTCTCTTAAATAAGTAAAATCTGGGACTTTTAAGGCAAGAAATACTAACCTCAGAATATCTGAGACTTTTGTAACTAAAGTAGCCTGAATTCATACTTCAAGTATGCCAGCTTTTCATATGGCCACTTGGTATAGACGGTAGAAGGCTTGGTATGCTGTGTCTAAGAATAACTGTGAGCCTAAAGGCAGGTAAAAATAGAAGATGAGATTCAAAATACAGTTTATATGAAACAAACTTAGAGTCAAAGTTCCTCTAATTCTGGCAAACTGTACCACCCTGGCCCTTGAGTGTCACTGAGGTCTGTGTGGGGTTCCCAGCTCACAACTGTCATGGGGAAGGTGGTTTATAGTTTACACAGTTAATTCAGACTTCTGCTTAAATTCTTCCAATTTTAAAATTCATGGCCGGGCATGGTGGCTCGTGCCTGTAAGCTTCAGCTTTTGAAGCGGCCAGGGCTAGGGATCACGGTTCGAGTCCCGCCTGGGGCCTGTAGTGAGACCTAGTTCCAAAAAAAAAAAAAAATAGCTGGGTGTGGTGGTGCGCGCCTGTAATCCCAGCTACCTGGGAAGCTGAGGCTGGGGATTGCTTGAGTCTGTGGTATCCCGGGCAACAACAACCTGCGGTTCCACAAGCAAAAATAGCGAGACCTAGTCTCAAAAAAAAAAAAAAAAAGAAAAAAATCAAGATTATAAAACCAAGTGCTTTAGGTAAGTAAACAGAAAAAGGTAGTAAATAACTAACTAGTCTTTAAACTTTATGTCATAAAGAAAGCACTGAACTTAGAGCAAAAACCTTTGGGTTGAACATAATCCTAGATTTACCTAGAGAAATTTCTGCAGTAGTATTTGAAAACCAGTCATTTTTCAAGTATGTGTTATGGTAGAAAAATATGGGAATATCACCAACTCAATCACCTGACATCTTACTTTTGGAAAATGCACAATTGTTCTCAGTCGAAACTTTCTTTGAGACAGACAGAAAAGGAAACAATTTGCCTTTGAGGTCAACAGGAGTTCTAGAAGAACTGAGTCCTCTAGATTCCTAATATGTCAGGGCACAAGACATTTATGATGTATGGTAAACTGTCCTAGGGAACATTGCTTTTTACTTTTTAGGCTTAAGATTCCAACTTGGCTTGAGGTCACACTCATAATTTCATCATTATTTTTTTACCATTTAAGAGCAGGGAAACATTCTTGTCAGTGAAGTAATAATACACAGTTTCACAAAACAATGTTAACCTTTCAATTCTTTAGAAATATAAGGAAATGCAACCAAAATCTAAGCGTGCGATACCAAATTATGTATTATGTTCAATTAATTGACTAATATTTATTGACTAAACAATTATCTGTGGGCTGTTGAGAAAAGTTGTAACAATTCAGAAAAAAGATTCAAAATATGAATTAAAAATATAGTTTTATAGATAGATAGATAGATAGATAGATAGATAGATACATAGATAGATGTGGCAAACTGCCAAAAGAATTTCCCTGCACACCACTTCTCAGAAATCAGACAAAGGGAATGGTGAGGCAAGAGAGGGCTGGGCTAATGATGAAGATGAGAGCACCTTTCATCATAGTCATTCTCTGGCATTCATTGTCCATTCAAAAAAATTGGGGAACCTAAGATGGTTGGGGCAGAATGTGAGGAGGAAAGTGGCGAGAAGTTTACCAGGGGTGAGAAGGGTCAGACAGACTTGGGATTCTATGCAGAGGGAATGGGAAGGCACGAAAGGGTAATGATACATTAACATCAGGCTTGGATTTGTATTTTATGAATGCCACTGGTTACAGAGAGGGAACAGGATGGGGGGAGACGGCTATGGAGAGATGAGTCAGAACTGTGCAGGGGTGAGGTGGAGGGGGGTGGTAGCAGGGTTCAAAGTGGCCACCCACTATAGCACTGCCTCTAGGTTTATTTCTCTGCTGAAGATGCCTGATGGTCTCATGTAGATAACTTCAGCTCTTGTGTCCCAGGTTTCTCATCTCTGCGTGGGAATAATGATCATGCCTACTTCTTCAGGGAACTGAGAAGTTTAGATAAGGGTATAAAGACACTTTTCATTCACATTACCCTTATCAGGATGGTGTCTCCGGGGGATGGAGTGAAGGGTGAATAATTTCAAGAGGTGTCTAAAAGGTGCACCAGGCCAACTTTGGAGATGGACTAGATGTGGAGGATACGGGAGCAGGCTGAGGACAATTCTGGGCTTCCTGTTTGACTACTGAGAAATGGTTTGTGGGGAAACAGGCACCCTAGTCCAGTGTTCCATCCCTTACTCCCCTTCCCCAGGCCTGTGCCAAGCAGAACAGTAACTGTTACAAACCAGCCAAGCACATCACACATCTGCCTGTCCCTCTGCCTGAGATGGTTTTTAACCAGCAGGGTTTCATGAAATCTGTATCTCCTTAATGTATCGTAAGAGCTATCAATATTATGCTTATTATAAAAATCAGATTTAGCAGCAAAATGCAATCATAAATTATTCTCGGTTCTGTGATTTAAAGAAAGTGAGACCTATTTCAGATGAAAGATTTATTTTCTCCATTTAAATGAAACCTTTTTTTTTAAAACATCTTCCCTTTTCTAAATCCAGAGTTATTTTTAATTCCTTTTATATTGTGAGAATAACTTACAAAGGATGCGAAAGAAAGGAGAATAACAAAGTACCAAAGTCAGTGGGGGATAACAAAAGCACGGAGGAGAAGAGAATGAGTCTGCACACTCTAAATTTAAAAAACTATGAAACTAGAGGGACAACCACCTGGAAGCTTTAAGTCAAAACCACTGTCCTTGCAGGACTTGTAATTTTTAAATTATTGAATGGTGACATACCCTTCTGATGACTGGTGAATTCCTTCAACATCTGTAACTCTCATGGCTGAATATTCCCATTCTTGACTTTGGTGTTGACATTAGCAATTGCTACAGGCTTTAAACAAAAAAAATCTTCTCAATGACACTATCACTTTGTATATTCTTGGAAACCACAGACTTTTCTAATACCACTTAAAGTTTTGATTCTAGCATCCTAATTTTTTTAAAAGTTTATTCCTTAAGTTGGTTGAAGTACAATGTTATTTAAAAGAAAATCCTTGCCCTGAGTTACCATTACTTCATTTTCTTTTTCCACATTGGCTGATCCATTTCTTCATATTTTCAGTTTAAGCCTTACTTCTCTTAATATATCTATTTCATAAAAACAAAGGATAGGAAACAAATATTTGTATACGTTGCATGCCAGGGAGGCTTAATCTTACTTTATGAGGATGCCATAGATTTAGATGAAAGAATAAAGTCTACCCCAGTGGCTCTCATATGAGAGAGCATGAAACTTGACAGGTGCTTTGATAAATGAGTGAAAACTATTACCATGATTATGTGTGGTTACAGTACTATCCTCCAGGTGGTGCTGTGACAGAATAAGATGGGAAGGAAGAGAAATGGGTGAATTTTTATTACCCATAGAGTTTTTACATCATGTCAATGGGTAAAGAACAGAAGATGATTTCACCTCAGAAGAACCATGTCAAGAAGGTCACAAGTTCTTTGTTTAGTTTTGTACTGCAGACAGTGAAGTAGGACATAGGGCTTACCCAGAAAGCCTGACAGGTTTCCCACTGCTGAGGAGTACAGAGACTGGCTTCAGCTCCTGTCTGAGAAATCCATGGTAAAGTCTATGCTGGAACCACAGGAAAGTCAAAGTCAAGAGGAAGCTGCATTTACATGAGTATAAGGGTGAGGATTTTATGGGCTCACATATATACTTAGAGAAAGGTGGTCTGGGATTACCTTAAAAGGAACTTCACCCAAAGATTCCTCCCAAAGAAAGTTCAGAGATCTGACTCAACAGGAAGCTAAGAGTATCTAGTAGCTAGTACTAAGGGTTAGTGGGGAGAAGTGGCTGACCCCAAAGAGTGCCTAGACCCTGAAAGAAAACCATATCTGAACTCCATCATGCCCTGGGGACACCAGATGACAGGTATCAAAGAGAGGAAGTGTGTCATATTCCCCTGATACTCTGCCGGCTACTCATGGTCATACATGGCTCTGGACCTGACATAGAGAGGGAATAATGGTGTCTGATAATGAATGGAAGAGGAACTGAAGAGACGTGGAGTGTAAAGCTCTGAGCTGAGTGGGAGGAGAAGTTAAAGTAGGTAAGAGGTTAGAGGTTTGGATCTGAGGACTTTGAATTATTGAAGATGAACTAACTGATGAGACTATGGGTTGTGTCTAAGATTTCATTCCAAGGATAGAAAGGAGAATTCAGCAGGATGAACTCTTAGGAGTGTGGGGGGCGGGGGGAGGGGGAGCAATGAGTAGGGGGTAGGGGGGATGGAACATTCATTTTGTAATGAATCCAGATCAGAAAATAAAATGGGTCCTTAACCTTTTCTTTGGGGTTGCCTGTTGACTCAAAGCCCCTCCTTGCATCCTTGTATTAAGGTCACCCAATGAGTCACTGACCCACTCAGAATATTATGACCTGGGGCAAGTTATTCAAGCTCAATGTACCTCCGCTTCCTCAGTGATGGAAAACTGGTAAAGAGTCCTACATTTCAAGGGGTTTATGTGAGAGGGTTCCCTCATATCAAACACGCCCGGAGTGGAAACTGGCACTGTGTTTGTTCAGTAAATGTAAGCTATTATTACATTTTGTATCCAGTGTCCACAACTTGGCACCAATGATTACCATCATTAGATTTCAAGCTTATGGCAGCTGAATGATCTTTTGTCTTAAAATGATTCCATTAGTCTCAAGTGAGAATGTGTGCACTATTTCTGTCAAAGTGGATTGACTGTGCAGTTTCTGTCTAAAAGGTTACTGTGTGACCCCATTTTTATTTGAGTTACAAGGAAAATATGTGGTTTCAAATTTCAGAGCAAACAGTTATGTGGGTGAAACAGGCTAGAGTAAATAATAAAGCCATTATTAAGAATGAAATCAAGCCTAACATTGGTAGGAGAGAAAAGATTTTAAATCTCAATCCATGTTATTTTCCAAGGTCATTTTGAAAACAATTTCACATGCCTCATCCTCATTTGTAAGTAATTGTAAGTTTCTCTTAAAAATGTCTTAGCGAAGACAATGTTTTAGTGAAGACAATTAAAATGAAGCAGAGAATTAGGGGGAAAAGTCATTTCTGGTTAACAGTATTCCTTGGCTTAAGATAAGATGTTTAGGGGTGACTAACATGCATCTGCCTCTGACCTGGTTGGCAGAAATTGATGTTACGTGTAGCTGGTACTAAACATTATTTTGAAACATAAAACAGTTTCTTGATGATAATAACTACAAGTGATTAAAAATTAGTGCTACTGGAATCCCTATTGAAAATCCAATAGGATTATTTGCTTTACCCAAACAAGTATAAAGGATCCCACTTTTGGTCATTTCGGTCCTGTAATAGGGTGGGCTTGGTGTGGTGCTCATTTGTGAGAATGGGTGAGTTCATTCTTTATGACTTGAACTCAATGCCAGATGACTGGGAAGTTTACAAAGAATCCCTGTCCATTTTTTCAAACAATTATACTCAAGTCACAGGTTTAAGAAGATGTGCTAAGTGTATGTATAAGTTAGTTGGTTCAAATGACAGTAATAACAACTTGACACATTCAGAGATTATAAGTCTAGTGGCAGTTAATGGAGTTCATGGAAACACCGTGTTGGGATCTCCATCCCTACAACTGTCCTTTAAAAGGTGGTCTAATTTCCCTGATGTCAGCCAAGAGGGTTAGGGCTACTTCTCAGTGACACATAGAGAGAATGTGCCAGAACCTGGGCTGGTGACAGCTAAGGAACTTGAATCCAGTTCTCCACCAAAATCAACCCAGCATTTGGATGCTGCACAATGACTTACTACTTAGCAGAGTAAACTTGTGCTGTGCAGCCACTGTAGAACATGCTCAATAAGTAAGACCAAGGTGAAAATACAGACAGAAATGTGTATCTGATATAAATGTAGGCAGAAATGTATATTTCACTCCTAGTGACCAGCCTTTGGGCAAAGAATAATATTTACTCTGAAGATATGTACACTTAAGAGGGTGTAAAGGTGCTTTAGCATTTTTGGGAGAGTGGACCAAGACTGCTTCTGTATGTATTAGGTAAATTTCTATATACATTACATGAAAAATGAACTTTTAGTGTGACCTTAATATGGTAAATACAGATGTGGATTTAGAATGCTGCACGGTCCTAACATTATATAATGTTATAAGGTAATACTATTACTTGTAATAATATAATATCAATTATAATACTAATATATTTGTAATGTTATATAAAAGTAATGTTATAAAAATTACCCATTAGTAACCATCTTATAACACATGTTATAAGACATGTGTTAAACACATATATCCCCAGAATCACATATATCCCCAGAATCACATGACTATTTCATCAGTTTTTTAATTCAATCCTACCAGTATCTCTAAAGTTAGTGGTATTATCCCCATCTGATATGTGAGAAAGCTGATGTCCAGAGATGCTGAGAGCACATATTTACAGCACATATTTTTATCAGGTCCTAACATCAATTTTTTGGTTCATTTGCTGCTTAGTTAGCATCAGCTGCTTCTAGATAGCAGAGGAAGAACACAAATCTTGTTCAACTTTTGTTATATCAAATAACCATACTACTTGCATCATCATAAATGCATAAGTAGAAAAGTAACATGTTTACATTTCCATTAATTTCTAATTTTCTTTCTTGATAGCACCAATTGCAGGCCACAATAGCAAGGTGAACTTTGGTGAAAATGAGACAGAGATTTAAAGAATAATAAGCCACATAAGGCTGTGTTTATTCTTCGTTATCACAAAGAGCAACTGGAGAGCAGTAATCACACATTTAAATTGCTATTTTTATAAAACCCAGACATGAGCAAGGTAGACACTAAAATGTTCACTGAGGTGAACTTAAGTGCTGAATGCATAGTGGTAAACGCAGCACATCATTATACATTATAAAGATTTAATGAAGATATCAAATGAAAAACCTGGGAGATGAAACTGGGACCATACTTATAAATATGAAATAACACTCAAATGCCCGTGATTGAAGGGCGCGATGAAACAGCACACAAAACCACACAGACTGTTTGTTTACAACTTAAGGAACATCTCACCACTAATTGGGCTTAGCACACAAATATGGTGCCAAAGGAAATCAACACAAGGTAGAATTTTAAAGCAAAACTAGTAGGCTCATTTAAATAAATAACAAATACCATTGATTTCATTTCCCTAGGACATCCAGAACTATTTCCATCCCTTGAATAGCTCTTAGTATGGCCGTACTTAGAACAACAAGAACTAGTTCTCTGCCTCAAATGTATCCATCAAAGACAAACAGTACTTTTTAATTTTTCAGGATTCAGACTGAATTGTGAACAAATAATTATTTTTCAAGTAAGACATGTAAGTTGATAGACACCTATTTTGACAGCACATATTTTAATCTTTAGCATTTAACACATCTTACATAAATGGTTTTCAAGCCCTGGATGATACAAAGTAAGGCTCTACCACAATTTGCACTGGAAATGTTATTTTTGGGTGCAAGTGGCAAGGTGTTCAGGAATGACTAATAAATTTACTTTGCCCAGGTCCATTCAGTTTTGTTTCTCAGTTTGCAGGAACTGAAGCAGCAGGTAGATGGTCAACTGGAAGCTTTGCCAGGAAGCCCACTGTTTCTGGAGAAGGCATGGCCTGAGAAAGGAGTGGGAGGTAATGGTGACAGACTGGGATAGCTGGGTCCATGGTCATAGGTTATTTCCCTCCAGTCTATACTCACCTGTTACCAGGAACCTCCCTCTGAGGTTGCCTCCACACTTGACTCTTTGCCCTAAAATCCCCCTGCCCTCCTCTGCCAGACCTTGCCTAGAAATCTTCCAAGCTGAAGAAAGTGTTCCCAACCCCACTGGGAAGCCTTTTCTGACTCCCCAGTCACTTCCTTTTGTTCCTTATAATCAAGTGATGGTAATTCCTCCAACCAAGGACTCCTGAAGACAGGCAGGCTGTTTGATTTGTTCCCTTCAGGACCGCACTGGACATCATAGGCAGCAGAGTCCAGAATCCCTTGCTGGGACACCTGTTTGACATATATCCAGTTAAAATGTGTCTTTGCTTAAAAAAGGGAAAGCTAGAGGCATCATGGAGGGTTTGCAGCCAATCCAGTTCACTTAGAGGCTCTCTAAGGATTATGGTAAGTTAAATCTACATTAAAATTTTGCTGATAAGTACTTTAAAAACTAGACATTACTGGTGAGACAAAGCAAATCTCTCACTACATCTGTAAACTCTGCCTTCCCTATCCGTTGAAATACAAAGTACATTTTTATATTATTCCTTTAAGCTTTCCCTTTAAAATGATACTATCTGTCTCTATCATCATTAAATTTTTTAGCTTCTCATTCCTGTTTACTAAAGAGAAATGACTCATCCAAAGTGGAAAAAGGGAGCTGGCGTTTAGGAAGTTTTTTTCTTAGTCTCTAGCTTCTTGTTTGTTTGCTTAGTAAGAAATGAAGTTTTCTATTTTCTTTTTAATAAGAAAGAATAATTTTGCTTATAGCAAAAGATGTGTGTTATTGACTTTTCATGCTTCATGATCAACCTTTGGAGTTGGGGCACAATCACTTAAATCTGAAAAAGAGAAATACAGTTTTGAATACAGCTTCTCTGTTAGACCACCTGGTTGGGATGGATGCCTAGTATTTGTCAGCTTTGAGTAACAGATATTGTGTGTGCATGTAGCTGATGGGGAAACTGAGGCATGAAAGTTGAGTGACTTTCCTGAAGTTGGTCAGTTGAAGGAGCATGTTGTCAAACCCTGCCCATCTGTATTCTAAACTCGTGCCCTTGCACTGGTCTGGACAGTCAGGGAAATATCTTCATCCAAAGAGTGAAGAAGGGCCAGAGTGAATATTGGTCAGGAAGGTAGGGAGAGTATACTAGCCAGTACCCTCTTCTCTACCCCCAGCCCATATGATTCCAGGCCTCAGGCTGCTTTCATAGCTAAACATCTTTCCTGCTGTGGTGGTAAAATCTGTGTACCCACTGAAGGGAAAAACTGTAGTTAGCAGTACTTGCTGTGCCAGAGGATCAAACAGTGAGGGGGAGTAAGAGGCAGGAAGATGTTCTGAAAACTTGGTGAGAAGGCATTCATAAAACATAAAAAAAACAGACTCGATAAATCCAATTTGTGGTAAAAGCTCTTTCATACAATTCTCTAAAAGGGGCTAAAAATTTCACTATGTCCTGCTTAGTGAAAAATAAGAAATACCTTACTAAAGTAATTGGAATATCTTCTTACCAACAGGAAAACAATCTAGTTATCACCTGATTAGATAAAAACCAGACCCTGTCTTGATTGAAGCTTGAGGCCACCTTTGAGCTTGTCTACAGAGGACACAGATCCTTCAGACCATGACGACTCCTTAATAGGACAAAACGATGTCCTGTAACCCCTCTGACCTGCAGAATGTGGTTCCCCACAAGGCCACATGCAGGAAGCACCAGCAGTATCTTCCCTCAGGTAGTATTTTCTAAGCACAGAACTGTGCTAGCAGTGAACAAAATGAACAATCTGTAACAAAAGGAACAATCTATGCTGCTCACGTGATAAATAAAATAAGAAGCATGATAAATACAGCCCTAAAAGGAGAGCAAGAATTTAGCCAGGCTGGAACTACTGTTGACTTCAAAGAGCTGGGTTCTGGTAAAATGATTGGCGGGGGTTCAGGAGACAACGAGAAGAAAGCAGGGACAAGGAGTGCTGGTGGTTCATTTTGGGCATTCCAAAGCTGAGGTGAAAGGTGGAAGGGAAAGCAGTTTCAGAGAGGGACCTTTCTTTAAGATGGGGGAGATGATATTCAAACGTTGACAGGAAAGATACAGTAAATGCCACTGATGCAGGGGACTTTCACTTACCTACTCAGGGCAGAGGAATAAAACTAGGAACCAGAGACACTAACACAGGTGGTAAACTATGGCACAGGTCTCAGAAGGCTGTATAGGACTTCTCATGAAGGGAGAGCCTAGTAGATGATAGCAGCATTAGAGGAAAGGATGTAGCAATATGGCTATGGGTCAACCTGGATCTACTGGGTCCCTCAGAAGCTAAGGGATCCAAGGGTAAGAGCACATCGGGTTAATGCTGAAAGATGAAAAGAAAAATAGTGCTTCTGTTTCAAGAGTCAGCGGTTACTTCCGGTACAGATTCTAGACTGTCACAAAGGCAAACCCACTTGATGACAGGCAACGACAACCCTCTATTTGCTTTTCCTCTGCCAAGAGAAAATCACTTAATGAATTATAATTTTATCTCCTGAAAGTCAGAGGAAGAAAGTAAAGTTTATGCAGATTTGGAGTTCACCAAGGAAGAATCAGAGATCCTGGGGGGAAAAAAGGTAAGAATTCATAGAACATAAAGTAGCTAAAAAAGGGAATTCAATCGTTTTGCAAATCAGCTACCTCCCATGTGACAGGCACTGTTCTAGGAGTTGTTCTAGATACTGATGTGAGTGGAACAGACAGAACTGGTGTTCACTACCTTCCAGTGACTAGACGATCCAGTTCAGAATTAAGATGGTGCGATGCTACAGCTGGGTTCTAATCTAAATGGCAGGGGCCCTGTCAAATTGACAAGAGAATATTAACTCCTACCCATTCCAATGGTAAGATGGAGGGAAAGACATCTGAGAGATGGATCTTTATGGATGGACAGATTGATTACCTGAAGGGGTGAGTCAAGGACATGGGAAGGCAGAGTGAAGGGCGCACGTGACCTGGGAGCAGAGCCCTCATGAAGAGAAGGAACCAGAGTAGTCTCTCACCCTCTAGGTTCTGGGATCTAAGAAATGATAGAGTGGACGTTTGCTTTGAGGTGACTTTGGGCACTGCCACTTTAGCTTTCAGGTTCCCTATCTTGGTGATGGAATGGCATCTGGATATTTTAGCACAGGAGGAAATAAATATATGTCCCCCTATGTTCTTCTTAATGAGTCTAAGAAAATGTTATCAGATAAGTATCATAATCCATGGAAGATAATTTGCAGAATGATTTAAGAAAAAATTTTGAACAGTTAACAGTCTCAAACTGGAATTAACTCCTTTATAAAGACCATGGTATGTATGTATATATGTATTTATATTTACCTACTTGTTTTTATCCAGGAAAGGTTCATGCACATGGGCTTGCCATTTTAATGGAGATTTCTACAATGGGTGGGAAGATGTGCCAGATGAGTATAAAATTCCTCTCCACTAATTCCTGAGCTTCTTTGAAACTTTTTTCACCATCTAGACATTATTACATTCAAAGTAAGAGGTCAAGAACATGAGAACAAAGAAGATACTAAGGCAAAAGAAAGGCTTGAAGGTAAACTAATAACAAGCTATAAAACACTGAGAAAATTACAACAGATTATATTAATGGAGTCAAACATGTTTTTCAAAAGTGGGTTAAGTATCCCAAGAAATAGATAATACAGAAGAGGTGGGAAAGAGGAAGGGGATTAGATGGATGTGAGCGAAGAGGAAGAGTGCAGGACAGGGACTGGTCATAGCCACAGACACCTGCAGGACACAGCAAGCCCTTCTTTCCAAGTGCCTTAGCAGTGCTGCATCCGCTCTGTGGTTGATCTTGTATCTTTTATGTCCCTGCAATTCTTGCCTTTCTTATACAGCCAGTTTTCTTGTACAAAGTATATAGATTCTGAAAGTAACCACAGAAATCACCCTGAATAAGTCAGTTATTGGGTCAAGAGAGGATCTATGGGGCAAGCAAGGGAGTGTTTGACACAGACAGCCTCTCATGATGTCAAGAGCTGGGACTGTTACTATAATGAATGTGCCAGGAGTACTGTTTCATTTGCATATGATATGTCAGCTTCCTTTTGAGAACATGTCATCCCAAATTCCTCATAAAACATGTAGTCAGCAATTGTAGTTTAGCAACCTACTCAACAAATCCAGTGAGGATTTGCTATGTCTGTGATGGGAGGCCACTGCCATTGAACTGAGAGACTGTGGAAACCACTTTGGATGCAATACCTATACCTCCAAATGGATGTTTGCATTCATGTAATTTCCTCTTCCATTAGCTTTGAGAGAATCTAACTCTTCTGTGACATTCTTTTTTCTTTATTGATTTCTAGAGGTAGGGGATTGGATTTTTCGCTTTCGTTTAATAGCTACAAAGATAGACAGTCTCGTAAACATTCATCTATTTTACTTCCTAAGGCACTTCCAATCATTCTGTTTCTAGAACTCAAGGTAAGAGCCTTCCACGTTTATAAGCATAGCTATGAAAACATGTCAATAAATGAAATCAGTACACATATCAAGATGAAGTTAATCCTTTATCAAGCTACAATTAAAGGGAAAGTGAGATTTATATTGGAGAGACCCTGGACAAAAGAAATGATATAAAAATACCTATATTTATATCTCAGAAAAATTTTAGCCTCTGGGCAAAGAACTACTCAATATTCAACTTCTTGTTTTTCAATGCCAGCTTTTCAGTTATGAAAAACACTGCACAGTGACCTACTTCCCCTGACACCTAAAAAAAAGTGGTATGTCACTCTAAAATCCATTTCTCCCACTTACAGGGTAAAAGACAACATTTCTATAGTCATCCTTCTCTGACACACTGGAAAGAATTTTTTAAACAAAAACTAAAAAAAAATTATTCTGGAACATATTGAATGGTTTCTTATAACTGGTTAACCTAATATACTCTTTCAATTTAGCTTGCCAGCTGAAAATGTAGTGTTGAAATAGACTCAAAACAGAAGCTTACCAATTACTTTTCTGTTCGAATGATAGTTTTCAAAATACATGGAAACTCCAAATATTCTTGCAAAAAAAAAGCATCAAAACAGAAAGTGTATCTACACAAAATCTTTGTGATTTTGAGAGATACTGCATCAAACTTGTTTAGGGATTTGGGAAAACTGACATCTTTACTAGATTGAGCTTTCCGGTTCATTAACCTGATATGTCTCCCTGATGACTTCACTGATTAGACTTTTATAGTTTTCAGCATATAAGTATTATATGTGCTTTGCTAGATTCACACTTCAGCATTTCACTTTTGACCCATTTAAATAGTTTTGTATTTTTAATTTTGGCTTCTATGTGTTCATTAATAAATAGAAATCCAGTTGACTTTTACATATAGATTTTGTACCCTGAAACCTTGTTGAATCAAATCCTCAGATTTTTGTATTGTAGATATTTTAATATTGTACAATCATGTCAACAACACAGGCAACAACAAAATAGCAGGTCTGAGCAAAATAGACTAAAATAAAATAAGGAAGAGAGAGGGCAGATAATTGGGCACCAAGCAAAACTTCCCAACAGTTACAAGCAAATATACTCAAGATTATTCTAAAATTTATAAGGAGAAGAAAAGAAAAAAAAACTATAATATCTAAAAAATTATGAAAAGGATGAATAAAGTGGGAAGAATCTCTCCACTCAAGTTTAAGACCTGTTAGATAGCTATAGTAATTAAGATTGTGTGATACTCTGGAGGAGTGAACATAGAGATCAATGGAACAGAATACAGAAACAAAATATAGACCCAGAGAGTCAACTTATTCTTGACAAAGAAACAAAAAGCATTTCAATGGAAGAGCATCTTTTTTTTTTTTTTTTAACAAATGGAGTTGGAATAATTTAACATGAATTGGTGAAAATATGCACTTTGACCTAAACCTGACAGCTTATACAAAAATTAAATAAAAAAGGATCACAGACTAACATAAAAGAGAATGATACAATTTGGGGAAGATAATGGGAAAATCTTTGGAATCTGAGATTTTGATGAAGGATACTTAAATATGACATTAAATACATAAAGATCCATAAAGAAAAAGATATCAACTTAATAAAATTTTTAAAAAGACCTTTGGCTCTATGAAAGACTGTATTATGAGTTACAGATTGGGAGAAAACATTTGCAAATGAGTATTTGACAAAAGACTCATACCTAGAATAGAAAAATGACTCTCACAACTCAACTTCAAAAAGCTGGATAATCTGATTAAAACATCAGCAAAAGATAGGAAGAGAAAAATCAATAGAGTACACACAAAGAGAAAATAAGCACATGAAGATGTGCAACATAACTAGGCACTTAAGACAGGGAATTTTCAAAATACACCTGTTAGATCCTTTTTGATTAAAAAAAATGATACCAAACAAATGCTGGTCTATAATGATGTAAAGAAAATGAAAGTTGAATTAAAAAAAAAAGAATGTAGAGAAACTGGATAACTGTATGCTTAAATGATGGGGATATAATATGGTACCAACAATGCAAAAATGCTAACTGAACATACCATTACATTTACTTAAAACCTAACAACCATACTCACATATTTATTCCAGAGAATGAAAACTACATCCACATAAGAATGTGTACATCCTTATTCATAGCAGTTTTATTTGTAATAGTCAGAAACTAAAGAATCTAAATGTCCCTACAGGAGAATGGTAAGTAAACTGTAATACGCATACCATGGAGTGCTACTCTGCAATGAAAAGGAACTAATTTCTAAAGGATAGATCACAATGGAATTAAGTTGAGTGAATAAAAGCCAATGTTGAGTGATAAGCTGTATGGACCCATTTATATAACATTTTCAAATTATAAAATTATACAGATGGAGAAAAGGGAAATGGCTTTTAGGGATTGAGTATGTGTGTGTGTGTGTGTGTGTGTGTGTGTGTGTGTGTCCATAAAGGCATTTTAAAAGGGTGACTTTTATGCTTTGAAAGAGCATCCTGATTTGTGGTGGTGGTGACAGGAAACTCTCTAAGTGTGATTAAATGACAGAATTGTGCAGAATTGTACCAATGTCAATGTCCTGGCTTTGATACTGCACTATAATTACATAAGGCATAATCACTAGGGGGAGGGATACTGAGGTGACAGTATCTCTGCTATTTTTGTTGCTTATTATAAATGTTATGATTTCAAAATAAAAGGTTAAGGAGAAGAAGAAAAAGCCCAGCACGGAGTAGAGGAGCAAACAATCTGCTCCCCCAGTAAGTGCGTTAAAATACAACAGAAACCAATATATTTGTCAGATTACAAGACATTTTAATAATGAGCTTTAACATTTCTCATTACAATATTGAATAAACCATGAAAGTTTAAATTTGGCCTCAAATTAAGAAAGATGGGATTATGCCTATTGCTCTAAAATTCTAAAATGATATTTTGCTGAGAAAATTTTTTTTCTCAGCAAAATATATAAAACTAGTTTTATATGCAATATAACCATTCTAATAGAAATTTGTAAAGTGACTGGTAAAGTTTTAAAATCAGCACAAAGGGGGCTCAACATCCAAAAATCAATGAAATTCACTATATTGACAAAAAGGTAAAAAAAAACCATTAGAAATTGGGAAGCACCTGATAAGATTCAATATCCATTCATAATAAAACCCCACAAAAACTAGGGATAAATGGGGCATATCTTACCATAATAAAGTCACATATGACAAACCCACAATTAGCATCATGCTCATTGGTGAAAAACTGCAAGTTGTTGCACTAAGACACTAAGATCTGTCATAAGTCAAGGATGTCCACTCTTACCATCATTCAACATAGAATTAAAAGTCCTAGTTGAAGCAATTAGGCAATAGAAGGATATACAGAGAAGCTGAATTAGGACAGAAGAAATTATTGTAGAAAACTGCAAAGGGAAAAAAACTATCACTAAAACAAAAAGACACCCCAGTGTCTTTGTACACTGTATATCTGACAAGGGACAAATAACTCAAGATCTACAAATGAACTTAAATTATTCAACAAAAAGACTGACTAAACTGGGCAGAAAAGCTAAATAGACACTCATTTCATATCCAATGAGACACACCTACTGCACATGAAAAAATGCTGATCATTCCTGTAATCAGGGAAATAAAATCAAAACCAAAATTAGATACCGCTGCACTCCTGTGAGAATGGCCCATACCAAAAAAGATCAGAAATAAGTTCTGGAGAAGATGTGGAATAAAAGGAACCTAGAATACTGCTGGTAAGAATATAGACTGGTCCAGCTCATATGATCACCAGTATGGAAACTTCTCAAAAGATAAAATGGTTGATTCAGCAATTCCATTTTCTAGGTATCTCCCAAAGAAAGTAAAAACACTAATTGGAAAGTAAACTTATTCTCCCATGTTCACTGCAGCACTATTCACAACAGTCAAGTTATGGAGACAACCTAAGGACCCCAAAAGGATGAGTGGATCAACAAGATGTGATATATATATTACTCAGTGTCAAAATACTACTCAGTGTCAAAAGGTAAACTCATGCTGTTTGTGGCAACAATGGCACAAGTGAAAAGGGTTATTTAAGTAAGTCAGAAGGAGAAAGGCAAATATCAGATGTCACTTATAAGTGGACATCAGAGAAATTAAACAAAAGGTCAGAACATGCAAAACTTAACAAAACTAATCCTTGAAAGTTCACTACAGAAGTGAGGAATCCAAAGTGGGAGGAAAAGGGGCAAGAACAAAGCGGGAAGGGATTACAATGGACTATGGTGATGGACTATGAGTGGTGGGTGACAGATGAAGTATGATAACAACACCTGGAGTGTATCTATACAGTGATGTTAACAAATATTATTTAGATAAATAAAACTAAAAAACAAACAGAAATTTTACAAATACAAGTTGTACTTAAATGATGACTTTTCCCCATAGAATTAGTGAAAATAAAAATGGGTAGTTTTCATATCTTCTTAGAGTATCACAAAAATGCTCCAGGTCAGTTTGTTCTTGTCTTTTGCCTCTTTTCTGCACGTCATTAGGGCAAGGATGATAATGACCTTTTGGAGACTTAAAGATGGTAGTAACCCAAGATAATACAAGATTCATGAAAAAGTTTCTTATACAATATAATATGGAACCCTAATCTCTCTATACAATTAGCTTATTAAATCTATTAATTTTTGAAGATGAAATATTTCCTGTGGACAATGCAAATCAAGAAATAATTCAGTGAGTTTCTTCCTAGGAATGGTCTACCATGTTTTGCTGTCAAGGAGACCAAGGATTTCAGTCATATTTAAGCAAAGGGGACAAACTAATGTAGGCCAATTCTTTTTTGTTATGTGTTGGCTTTATAAGCTTATTAATCCAGTGCTAGAGATTTTGTGAGAGGTTTGCAATCTGTGGAATAGAATCTTGACTTTTAGATTTCGTGATCAAGACATTACTCAGTAACATGATTTCCCTGTTAAGGCTTTCTAGGTTGACATTTTATGCAATTAACCCAAGACTCCTCCTCTAGGAATAAGTTAAGCAGATTAACAAAGATAAGGTAAGAGAGATTAGCAGATTGTGAAAGAGGATATAAAATTAAAAAGAAGTTTTTTCTACATGAAAATTATATATTCATTCATGAAGAATTAGAAACTCATTTTCTATATAAATAGAACTGAATCCCTGTCATAAACACCATTAATTAACTTAGAAATCTGCTTTTATTCTGTCTTCTGAAAGAAGTCTACATAGGAAGAAATTATCTCTGGATTTACAATCAGGATGACAAAGAAAAAGAGCTGATAAAACTATGACTTCTTTCTCAATTCTTAAAAAGTTAAATCATATAAATCAAACTTACAGTTTATAACATCTTTACCATCATCATGTTCATGTGTTGCAGAATTGAGCAATTTCTGTAAAATATTTCTAAAAAGGGACGCATACTATGGAGAATATTAGCTCACCAAATTAACCAGTATAATTTAAATAGTGTGAAATGTATACTATGAGTGAAAAAAAATTCTCAGATGTTATTTTTGGTTCAGACAGGTCAGATCTTTAGTTTATCTTTTATTTCCAAAACAATGGTAGAACAAGAGTGAAAGAATAACGATAAAAGAGCAAAAGAGACACAAACAGAATGAGTATTAATTAACCTGAGTGGACAGTGAAGTTACACTCTATGGGCCTGGGGGAAGATCTTACTGAAAACCAAATGAATGTTCTTGGTGCTACCCTCACACCCCTTCTGCCAGAGCAGGCTCTGAAAATAGGATAGGCCTATGATGACGGATCAGAAACCCAGCTGAAAATACGGAGTCTCTGATGTTGTAGACACAGTCATGCTGGGCCCGAGATCCCTGCATGACATGGCATAGCCCCTTTCTTACCCACTCCACCAACACCTGAACACTAGGAAGCAGAGGAGGGGCGGAGGGGTGAAAAGCTCAGAACTAAGTTTAAATGAAGGTGCTGGGCAGTAGCAATTTTGGCTCATTTCCTCTGCCTAACTCTCACTAAATCAGCTATAAATATAGCACATTTTCCAGGAAGACATCTTTCCCCTCTGAAGAGGTGTATTAGTTAAAGATAAACATGGTGCCTGTATGTATGTATGTATGTATGTATGTATATATGTATGTATGTATGTAATGTATGTGTCTGTGAAGGGGAGAGAGGGCACCTACCTATTTCCAATTTGGAAGAAGTTGGCTCAGTATATCATTCTGCACAGTCTTTTCACCATCAACAGTTCTCTCCTTCACACACTGAGACCCATCCTCAGTAACTGCCTTTAAATGTTAATGGCAGCCAAACCTTTAAGAAGAAAGTTGGAGACTCAAACAATCAAACAGAGAAAAAAGGAACCCAAAAGAAGATGTGATATTCCTGGTACATTTGAAGAAAAGTTCAAAGGAAGTTTTCTTTTGGAGAATCATCTAGAGAAATAAGTGAAGCTGTGGCATCCTTAAAATAGAAACCAAATGTTCTTTAAGAAACCAAAGCATAAAAAAATATACAACAAAACTGCTGGACATTTAATATTTAATCAAAGTAGAGAGTTCATAGAAAAATTTGAAGAAAATCAAGAAATTCAGGAAAGTAGAACAAAGATGTTAGAAATAAGAGGAAGGGAAAGATGATAAAAATTAGTAGGATCTATCCAGGAAGTCAAGTAAAAAACTCCAGGCAAAGAACAAATAGTATGAAGGTGAAATTAATTAAGAAGTATTATTAATAAATTAATCTGATAGAGGGATACAGGCATCCAGAGGCAGAAAAAGTAGACTGAAGAATAAACAAACATAAGTCCTGCTGCTGTGAAATTTCAAATCAGTGGGATACAGACTATCTTTAAAAGCTTTGAGAAAGCTGAACTCACACAGGAACCAGAATAAATTGAGCTTCTGAGGAGTGCTAGATTCCAGAAAACAATGGTGCAGTGTCTGCAAAATTGAGTCAAAATTCTTTTTAACCTAGTTTTATGTCCAGTCATTAGGATGGAATAAAGTTACTTTTCAGATATACAGGGATTAAAACATATAATTTTCAGATACTTTTACTTAGAAAGATCACAGAGGAACTGCTTTTGTAAGAAGGGAGATTAAGTCTAGAAAGAAAAGATAAAGGAATGCAAGAAAGGAATTCCCCCCCACCCCCAAAAGCAAAGGGCCAAGAGCATTCTGCTAAAGGCACACTCCAGAACAGCAGTTGCTGAGCAGCTCAGGAGGCAACTGATTGCAAAATGACCCTAAAGGTGAAAAACTCCAGACACAAGGGGAGTATGAGAACTGGTGATAATATTCAGGGGCATATGGCAGAAATACCAGAACAGTTGAGAAATAAACTGGCTCTGGGGATATTAAAATAAAAGGTAAAACTCAAAAGGAGGCCATCAATCACTATGAAAACAGAGCAGCTTTGCAAAAGAAAGGAAATGTGCTAGAAATGTCCATAATACCTGGTGCATAATGAAATGAATCTAAAAATAAACCAGTGATAAAGACTAAACTTCATATGTTTTCTGCTGCTGGTATAATCCCATGGCAATTCAAGAAAAAAAAATTCAGTTCCTCAGTTTAAAACATGACTGTATTATATCTGCATATAGTACAGATTTGCATGTTTAGATTTAAAATTTAAACTTAGATTATACCTAGAGCATTTTCAGCTGGATATTTGAAATCTGGGAACCTAATATTGACTAAAATGCAAGTAAACATACACTCTTAATGAACTCTCCTAGACTTTTCAGATCCAGGGTAGAACAAACCAAAGGTTTTACTATATATGTTTTGTGGGGACAATTTTAGCTACACCCACTTGCTACTATTTGGACAAAGGAAACCCCTGATCCCTTAGAATACCCAACCTCTGCTCAGATGTCACTTCCTTAGACAAACAGCCATACATCATGCAAGATATAACATTAGAGCACGATTCCCCATATGATGATTATTTTCCTGCATAAGTATGTCACAAATGTAAATCTCGCTCAACACTATCTATTCCTGCACCCAAATTCAAGTCCCATGAGGACATTACAGCATCTGGCATTCACCCCTGCATCACCAGGGAATATCAACAATGTTCGGATGATTGAATGAGCAAAGGGTAAGGAGGGAAGAAATGTGTCTCCCATATATGTAAAGTAGTTTCCCTTTAATGGGTGCTTCTCGTGGGGGCCACTGATTACCTCATGGGCAAAGGCAGTTTGATTATGGTCTTTAAATGTTGACACAGTATAAACTTGAAAGTCAGACAGAACTTGGTTTTTCCATGGGCCCCATCACCTACTGGCTGCATGTTTCTTAAGCAGGTTATTTATCCACCCCCGAGTTTTTCTCAACAGCAGAAGAATTATATCACCACTTACCTTACTAGATGGCTGTGGACTTAAAATGAGATCACAAGCATGAAGCATGTAGCCTGAAGTCAGACACAGCAAGCACCTGTGGTCAACCCCACCATGAGTCCACTCCCTCTACAGGTCAGCCTGAGAAGCTATCCTTTCCCACAGAAATCAGGTCAGCAGAAGTTGTCTGAAAATTTTCTATTGTTGTCTGAATACTTTCTGTCATGGTGGCAATAAGACCACAAAAACAAGTAAGAAACTATTCTGAACAGTTTCTCAAAACATTTTCAAAAATATATGCAGCTTTTCCCCTCTTTTTTGAAAGAGTTCCTTTTCAGTAGGAGAGCAAATCATATATATATATATATATATATATATATATTTTTTTTTTTTTTTTTTTTTTCCTGAAGACTCAACAAGGTTGCTTCCAATGCCATTGGGAGAAAGGGTGAATCTCCGGTGTGTGTGGGCCCCACCGAGTTGCTGCCATTCTGTGGCAGTTTAGCCACAAAGTATATAAAAACCTGAGGTGATGATGGGCTAAGTGCCTACTGTGGAGAGGTCATCAAACCCATGAAGGTGACAACTCGTGATTCCAGATTATGTCTTTCTGACACATAAACCATGAATGGCATGGGTCTGGCTATGCCAAAGACATTCTGCTTGTCCCTCTCCCTGGTTCCTGGCCATGATATCCTGAGGAATTAGTCCTCAGAATTCCATGCTCTCTGGTGTCCCTTCGGGTTAACCAATAGGTGGCCCTGACATCATAACTTTTCCCAAGGAGGTCTGCTTAACAGGCTTCCTCTTTCAAAGTTCAAATTATTTCTACCTCTCCTGGTCTTATCTATCCTTGTCAGTAATAGCTGCCTGCCAGGTGTCTGTGCTAGATGCTGTCTTGCCAGTGGGCTCATTTCAGGTTCTTTGAAATGCTAGATCATCCATCACAAAGAGAAATTTCTGTATCCCTACTTCCTCCAAATCCAAATAAAAACAAATTAAGAGCTGGAAGAGTATGCACACTACTCTTTTCAGTGGTGCTATGTGATGTTTAATTCTCTCCATCCTGGATTTCAATTTAACTTTCCTGAGATAATGGGCCTGTCAATGGGTGTTCATCGTTATGTTTGTTTTTTCACAATTAGGAGATGTCCTTATTGCATTTGTTCAGAAAAATCATGAATATTATTACTCCTCAATGTTTAAAGTAATATGAAAGAATAATATCTGTAGGCAACTTCAAAATGAGAATCTAAAAATGAAATTGTAAGACTAGAAGCACAAATATGCTTGAGTGGTTTTTGAAATTTTGTCATTATTATCATTACTAGTTTTAGAATAGCAAGAGGAAAGTTTTCCCCAGGCTGCATCAAACTAACATCTGAAATTATTATCTATGAAAAGAGGTGTTTTTTAACTCATTCATTTAAGATTCTAAAAGGCCTGTTGGGAGTTTTTAAGCTAAGTGGCTTGGAGGATGCTCACAACTGAAACTGCTGCAGAGCCTATGGTTTTATAACTGAAAATACGAATGCATTTAGTAAAAGATGCTCCTTCATGCAGCTTCTCCAGATGCATCTCAACTTCTTGTCCCACAGTCCCCACCCCATTTTGAAGCACCTCTTCATTGAAGAAATCCATGGTGAAGTTATCTTGCTGCACTCAGCTTGCTGCATCCCAATGTCCACATTTGTTTTTCCAGACACCAACAAAGCAAGGACCACTGTAGATGGAACAATCTGAATGCCCTGGATTTTCCAAGGTCTTGAAAAGTTTCTAGTTACTGACAAAAGTCTGTTGCTTGGCTGCATCAATCTGCCTTGCCCAGACCAGCAGAATGTGTTCATTCATCAAATGTATGGAAGATAGTTGATGGTGAAATTATAGAGAAAAGGAATATACTGACTGAAGTCACTTGGGATTATTGAAACAACATTATTACTAATAAAGAGGATGATGATCAGTGAGTGAAAAAATTTTAAATTTAATGTCAATGAAATGTATTTTTTAAATATCTAATGAAAATCCTGCTCTAGAATCTTTCTGATACCCACTTTTTGGAAACCCAGAGATTTTACAATATTGCATTCTTAAAAATAGGTACTTTTTGATTTAACTTTTAAATCTGCTATCTGTATTTAATCTCTTCCTTTTTTAAAGGAAACAGAGAACCTGAGGTTTGTTAAATTTAAATGTAGATTAAGAAAATCTCCCAAATCCTTTCTAGTTATAAAGATAGACTATATTTATTAATAATACATATTCATCAGGTGCCTACAACATAATGATGATGATTATAGAAATAGCTCCTGGGCTCTACTTACTCTGGATCACAACTGTTTTGTGATCCAGACATATTTGCTTCACAAATATGTCCATGTTAACTCATGCAACAACTCTGTAAGCTTATTTATCTCTCCTTCATTTTATAAATGAAGAAACTAAGGTCTCCTGATGTCTAGATATTCAGTAATTTTTCCAAGAAATGCTTGCTCTATCTCAGTAAGAAAGAGTGTGAACTAGGCAGTCTGGCTCCATGCTGGTGTCTCCCAGAACTTTCACTAAGCCGAAAAAACAACTGAGAAGGGATATCCCCAAACTTTCTATCCCTGCTTTTGACAATGGTTCTGTAGCTTTATACCTATGCATAAAAACAGGGGTCTTTGCAGCTTCCGTTTGACTGTCTTCCTAGCTCTTTTTCTGAATGTTAGTTCATAGTCTGTCCCAAAAGGGAGTAAACTTCAACAAATCTCTCTTTGCTCTTCTATCTGTGTCTAGCTGTCACCAAGAAAGCACCACACAGAATCCTATCAACTTCCCATGTAGCTCAGCTTGCCTTCTGTTTTATTAGACTCAGAAAAACAGCCTCAATTAGATTTCCTAATTGGTTTACCTATTGATTTTTTTTTTCCTGTTTAAGGGTTTCTGAACAGAACTACATAAAAATGCTATGAAATAAATTTGCCATCAAAGAGGCTGTTTGCATCAAGTCATGGCACAGCCTTGAAACAAGTGCTTTCTGATCTCTGACTTGTTTTTCCTTAGGTCCTGAAGGCTTACAATTCCGGAGCATGCCCAGATGCAGGTGCACTGCACTAAGGAGAAGTGTGAAACAGTAATGAGTGAACAAACCATACCTGAAACTCTTTCCCGTCTTCTAGTCTCTAGAACCAAAACTGCAAGTCATCATGTTCACCTTGTCTAGCAGGGAGACGATTCCCAAGACTTCCAAGCAGGCAAATTTATTCACAATGGTTTTGAAACCATTTAATGAGCATCTGTTTTAAACTTTAAGCTTGGCAAAGTTATATATTCTGTAGTTGCGGCAGCTCTTTCTCCACTCAAGCACTATTCAATGTCAAACAGGAATGGCAGAATGGCCTTACTGAAAAGGGATGACATCTGAGTCAAGTTTGGAAGAAGGTGAGGGAAAATCTCAGAGTTCTTGGGGCATGACACAGTGGAGGCCTGAAGGCACATGGGTGGCTGGCACAGGAGCAAGGATGTGGATATACTACCAGGTGTGGCTACACAAGCTTTGTGGAGTGCTAGAACAACCGGGACTGCCTCCACGGACACCAGGAAGCTATTTTGTATCCAACTCCAGGTGAGAACCTGGATTTCTGAGTTACAGGGAGCTCTATGGGTGCTCTAGGAGAACTGGCTATGGTGAGGCTGGAATGGAAGCAGAAGCCAATTAACAGGCTATGGCAGTGATCATTGGGTTTGGCCCTCAGTGACAGCAGTGGAATGGGGAGAAGTTTTCATTTTCTGGATATATATCAAAGGTGGTTCCAATGGGATTAGTATCAATTTATTTATTTCCTGTGTATCTCACTAGCATGGAGCTCCATGAGAACTGATGTGGTTTTTGTTCTCTGCATCTCTAGAGCCCAGAGAGTGCCCAGTACACACCATCTATTCAAAGTGCTACCAAAGTGACTGAGTCAGGACTCCTGTCCATGCCCTTCTTCACTTCCAAATTCAGGTTCATAAACTTGACATCAGTCTTCTGTTAACAGTACTTTTTATATAAAAAATATTTTTTTCTCCCACTCTAAATTTCACTTAGCTTAATGCACTTCTCAACATTCGGAAAGCATACAGTATATCATTAGTGCCCTTTACATAGTACTGACATCTGGAAGTTATGGGTCAGAGACAGAGGACAAGTTTTAAGAGGCGCCTATACTCTAACATGACTCTAACAGCCTATGTTTGTGCATGATTTTCTGATAAAGATACCGTATTATTAGTGTTCTATAGTTCCACTTTAAAGTACATGGAAAGGGAATTCCTTTTTGTTGTGCTGAAGAAAATAGAAAATGAATCAGGAAAGTAGTCTTTACAAAAATTGGATGCGGTGGTGGGGTGAGGGTGGCTACAACTAGGTAAGCCATGGAGTAGTTCAGAAAACAGTGTTAGTCAAAATGAGTCACAGATTCTGAGGAAAGTGTTCTTTGCCAGAATTTAGAGTGATCCAAGCACAAATTTACAACAACGAACTTTCCAATAGAGAGGAAAGGGTAAACCCAGAGCACTCAGGGACTCCAGAGGTCTGATGCTAAAGAAAACTATCTCTAACCAGAAGACAACTCTTCCTGAAGTCTGGAGAGGAGACTACTAGGATAAATACTGCCTCTCCCTGACTAGCTAATAGTTAAGTTCTATGTGTCTTGGTTTCCTCACCAGTATAATGGGTTAGACTCTCACCTAGGGGCTAACAAATGTGTCTAAAGTTTCCCAAGTACTCCAAGTAACTAAGAAGGGAAAGTGGCTTTTGGTATTTGACCAGAAAGTGTCACAGGCCCTATGGCTGGGGTCCAAAAGAGAACTTGAAGTTAGAAACTGAGAAAATATAGTTACCAAGGTCCATGTGAAGCAGGTTGTGATGATAGAGAACGCATGGGCCCAGGGATGAACACAGGTAGAGAAAAAGCCAATATCCACTTCTGTGTATTATATGTAATTATGGATTCCAAAGAAAATCTGAGAATTCATAAATATATGCAATGTATTCTTCTCTTATAGTTTCTAATAAAAATTCTTTATTAAGAATTCTTTAATTCTTAAGTCTAAAAAGTTCAGAAATAATTCTTAATTTTAAAGAATTCTAATCAATTCAAAAAAGAATTTAATAAAGAATTACAGTCTTTATAAGTAATTATTCTATTACCAGAATAAATAATTATTAAATCTAAATCCATTTCACCCTCGAGGAATAGCAACTATAGCTTCTAGGAGTAATTCTCTTTAGCTAGTGCAATCCTTCTCATTGAGCAGGGACAAGTCAGAGAGAATATACAAGGATTTCGACTCTGTTTCCCATCATAACAAGAATCTGGGGAAATACTTTCCCTATACAAATATTAGCTTAGGTGTTATTAGCTTTCTCTTCTTAAGGGACAGGGCATGCTCATTAAAGACCCAGAAGACAACCTAGAGCAAACTTAGTATGATTTCAGAGAACACTAAATAGCAGGGCAGATATGAGTTACTTTAAAGCACAGAATATCACAATAAAGGGACACAGTGCTAAGGATAAACATTAGCATCATTCAAAAAATGATTCAATGCTTGGAATTAACTTGTACTTTCCTATGAGGTTGATCCTCTTTCTTTACGTACTCAGTCTTAGTCAAGACAGGAACCCAAACTAACTACAGATATGACTGCCTGAGTGTCTTTCAAGACCAATGCCCAGAAGGTACTTCTTTATTAATTAATCACCCCTAGTCCTAGTCTTTTGCAGAGAAACTCAAGAGACCTTAAAACAGTAGAGCCAGATGATATTTCCCATGAGCATGTTCTAGGGTATATTTTTCTAGAAACTATTTCCAGGTTTGATGGAGTGGATCATGCTGGTGCTGTGCAACTATATGGAGTGGTCATAAACCTAAGAGACTGGGTCAGCCACCTTCAGCAGCACTACCCTGCACCATACAAAAGTGAAATCACCATCAGGATGAAGTCTAGCGACTGGACTAGTATGGGTCACTACTAATGCTATAAGCAAATACTCAAGGTACAGATTTGATACTCAGACTTTGGAAGTTCACCTCTATACAAGGAGGTATTGATGCAGCAAAAGTGAGTCAGAACTTACTAAGCAAACCTTGGAGATGAAGAAACTAAACTGTAGTATCTCTAGTTTTAACATGTACTTATTCATCAAAATTATACTTTTTTTAAACCAATGATCTGTTCTGAACAACTGATATGCACTGGCAAATTTGTTTCATTTAATTCAGCTGAATTGAACACAGAATGTGATGAGCACAATGCCAGGCACTAACTTGGCACTCAGTAAATGGCTGGACAAACACAGCATTAATCTGCCAATTACCAGCTTGTGCCCACTTGGGGGGTGGGGGAGACACACAAAATAGAAGCTATGCCATTCACTCATTCTATGTTTAAGGATCAAAATCATGAATTTAAATAAGAATTTATGATGAAATCTTTTAAAAGACCTGTACACATAGGGATGACAGTGTTTACTGATAATCTATGGCTATGGCATTATTACATTACACATAATATTGTCTGCTGATGTGAACTGTTTCATATTTTTGGTTCCAACATGGAACTAGGTTTTTATCCTGTTACTATACTTATGTCCACATCTCTGAACCCCTTTACAATTCCCGCTTATTAGAATTCAAAACCAGAAAATTAAAATTAAATATAAGCAAATAAGACATTGAACAGTTTAGTTGTGAAGAGAATATTTCTGTATAATTAAATTGAAAGAGCTACTTTCTCAGCATAAAAATATTTTTTAAACTACCAATTGAAGGAAAGCTGAGTCTGGTACAAAATGAACATGTGATTTTAGAGTATTATTTTTTGCTGGCAAAAGTAAATACACAGAATTTCAAATTATTAAAAAACATTATTTTATAAAAATTAAATCATTCACCTTATTCAAAAGTCTAATATTATTCCTAACATGAAATTTATGAATTACTATAATCAAGTAACAATGCCCAATTAAATCATTTTTACAGTCTTTGAAAAAATGTTATCCTCGGAAAAGTAATATTCCGAAATAACCTTTAGAAGATTGTATATATGGTCTTTGATAATTGGAATCTGTTTTCCTACAGACTCTTTTAGAGGTTAACCTTGTATTTGCAATAATCACTATCATGTGTCCCTTCTGTGTCACTTTTTAAAGTGTTAGGCACAATTTTACAGCATTGTTTAAATATTTATAATATAATTGACTTTCTGAGGAAATTTTCTTAAAAAAAAAAAAAGCCAAATGCCTGTGGTTGTTTTAATCCGATTTCCTACTCCCTGTTGATCTGCATTTGAAAGAAAAGGGAAAGTAAAACACAGGGCCAATAGCATAGTTATTAACAAATCAAGTTTTGAAATAATTTTCCTAGAATGAAAATAATCCTTAAACAAGGGCTCTGGTTTTTGGTAAAGAAAGAAATATTAAGAAAAATAATACTACCAGGTAAAATAATACTTGACAACTAAAATATTACCTTTACTTAAACACCAAATTAAATTTTCATTACACATAAATCTGGGTTAATATTTTCAACTATGATTACCTTTTGAATGATTTTGAGTGTCACTTGCTCACCAAAGAAGAAATTTAAGTTTTACTATAGTTAACCAGCTCCTTTCCTCTTTCCTCCTTACAAACTAAATTGTATAACAATGTCATAAATAAATTTCAGTAATAAGTAAATACATTTCTTGTTATTTTTTTCTAATCAGAGCATTCAGTACTTACAGCTAATTTCTGGTTTGGGGCAAATTAGGCTAATAGGTACATATCCTCCTCCAAATAAATGAATACGATAATCATTTGCCTTGAAAAGTTTCTTGAGTAATAATTCAGTCCAAATGTAAAAAAATGAATATTATATTAAGTAACTAGCAACTCCCACAGCTCCCACTTCTCTTGGGTGGTGCCCCATACCTCAATTTCTCAGAAAACTTCATTCCCTGTGTCCTTTAGTAGACAGTAGTAGAAAGAGAATCATAGTAAACAGAAGGCATACTCAGTTTCTGAATTGGCCCTGTCTTTGAGCCACTCACAAGAGTTTTTGAATCAGTAAATTGGGTAAGTTATAGTAGACTGTTTTCTCCAGACCTGACTCATTTCCATAATTAATTAGTTGCATGGAAAGACAGACTAATGACTCAAGGATTATGGGGTGTTATTTGCTTTATGGGTCAATAGTTAGGGCAGGCTGGAACTCACTGGCTCAAACAGTCATACTGGCAAACCCACAACCTTCTGCTCTTCTGATGTCAGAGGATGCACGCTGTTCCTCTGAATTCCCCATCAGTGTCCAGGCACCTTGCCACTGTCTAGGATTGTTGACCTCGTTTCCCCATCTGTCCTTCAACTGTTGCAGTGGAATACACAGTTGGGAAAGAGTAAAAGCCATCTAGGACAACAATAAATCCTTCCCCCCGCAAAATGCCTGGGCAGTAGCCAAAAATGGTGCCTACATGGAATTAGTACTATAGAAAAAAACAAGGCATTTTTCAGAAATCTTAATAGAAACAGCTCCCAAGTCTTTCTTTGAGTCTTAAGCAATAAGTAAGTTAGGCCCTTGATTTTTTCAAGTGTTCTGTTTACACAGAGTCTCACTGTGGCCAAAGTTTTATAGCAGAAAATTATTGTTGCAAATATGATGTTAAGTTTATAAAATTAAATTTTAGTCTTTCTTGCTGATTCTGTTCTGCAGTTATGTGGGAACTGATTCCAATTTCCATTCACTCATTCATCTTCATCTGGTCCTCTGATAAACTTTATTTTTGGAACAAGAGCTTTGAACCAAGCTTGGGTTTGGATGTTGCTAATGGAGGTGGAAGTGATAAACAGATAAGAGGAGTTCAAAGCCTAGTTAGTGGGTAAGATAAAAATGACTTAGGCAGACAGTAATCATGCAATTTGCAATGTGCTACAAAAGAGGTAAAAGAGGACAAGTGTTTAATGCCAAATGCTACTATTTATTAGTGACATCCTGAGTCAGGAGCTGTTTTCTCATCTGTTAGTTTGTGACAGAACTGAACGTGGTTTTTTGGTGGAATGAGGTGATGCCTGGCAAATGTCCCAATGGCTAAGAGATGCTGAAAAAAACAGAAGGTATCCTGATTAGAATAAATTACATATGGAACCCAGGTGATGAAGTAATGAAGTTCTGGGAAGGGTGGGGAAGAACTTTTGAACAGTTTAAATGTGTTCACAAAACAAAGTGACAGAGGGGCAGGTGCTCTGGGCAGAAGGAAGATCTCAGATAAGTTAGGGCCCATCTTGGAAGATGGGAATTTACTTCTTTCAGGGAGGCTGAGGAGGAAGCGGAGCTGGAGCCTAAGGCTGTGGAGAAGCAGCCTGAGTTCCTGGGATCTTCTCTGCAGACACCTGCCCTATGCCCCATCATCTCCCCACACACATCACAGGGGACAGAGCTGGCCAGTAATTTAACCCAGTCAGCAAAAGCCACAGTCTGTTGAATGGTCTGGGGAAAAGTCACCCATTTTCCTTAATGTGCTAGAAAGCCCCACATGGGATTCAAGCCAAATGGGAGGCTTCATGTGTTTCTTCATGCCACGTCTGAAGTTAAGGTCTATCCAGAAGTTGGAGCATGAATTCTGAAGTTTCACCAATCGCTGCAGTTTAACTTTTCATATTCCCCATTTCCCTATTCCCGAAATTGCTTTCAGGGAGAGGGAGAGGGAAAAGGGGAGAGAGAGAGAGAGACAGAGAGAGAGAGACAGAGAGACAGAGAGACAGAGACAGAGAGAGACAGAGACAGAGCAAGAGACAGAGACAGAGAGAGAGAGAGAGGAGAGAGAAAGAGAAGAGAGAGAGGAGAGGAGAGAAAGAGAAGGAGAGAGAGCTTGCGCATCTGAGAATTAGAAAGAATCTTCAAAATCACCACTCCTGACATTTTACTATGACTGGTATCTTCTTTATGCTTATAGTGTTCTTCATCTAAGGTTCAGGAAAAAATAATTTAGAGCAACATAATTTTTTTTCTTTCTGTATAAAGCTGATGAATTTGATAAAATGGATGACAAGAAAAAATTTACACAAACTCACACATAAAGAGGGCAGATCTGAAAAGATAAAAATGCAGTTCATTTTTTTGCTATATGCTTACTAAGGATGTTACTTTAGTAAAAAGTTGTAAAAGCACAGAAAGCCAATCTGCCCACTCTCAGATTCACTCTGAGCTATGTTTAAATCAGTTTCCTTCTCCTGAATATGATTAAACTAATTTTTGAAAGTAAAAACATTCCCCACTCAAGACTTTGCATTTCTGTAGGTAACCAAGCTTGCTACCAATGGGAGACTCAGCAAGGAACAGCAGGACAACATGAGCATACTGGTGGCACTGAGGGCATTCTCCAAAATTTTAATCAAGTTTCCTTTCTCTTCCACAGACCAAAGCACAGGATGCAATGCATTAAAAATAATCCAGAAGTTCTTATTATTATTCACAAACATCTTTCCAAACCAGCCAATTTTGAGGTTTTAAATGATAGGTACTTATTATAAGGTTGAGTGATACAGCTTTAATTATTTTAGATGTTTTATAAGATCAAAATGCACTGCATGCATATTGCAAAATACATAATGAAGTCCCACAGCTTCTTGACTGAAAGTAACAAACAAGACTACATTTCTCACCCCCAAGAGACTGTAGATCTGAATGGTAGCTCTAGCAACCATTACAGAATTGTCACTAGAACCTGCTGTGTAAAACACATGCAATTCTGCAGTTTGTCTATGGTGTGTACCAGCAGGGTCTTTTTTTATTATGAAAACAAACTAAAATCAACAAAAACAACATTATAGTGCAAAACTATTTCGCTGACATTACCAAGACATACAAGTCTCTCAATATTTAATTTTGGGGCTTTTTGAAATTAAAAGTAAAAAATATCAGATTCAGAGAAATTCTATAATAAAGCAGGCATTTTTATACATGAATTACCTTTAAAAGGCAAAGACAGCATTTAAATTGCTGACAATATGAAAGACTGTGTAAACTAATTTTTCAGCTATAAAAAATAACAGATTTATTTGACTATTTTCGGTAAAGACAGTCCTATCTTTTCAAGGTCATGACCACAGAAAGAACCGTATGAACTGAAGTCAAGCAATGTATACTTAATAAAGGTAAGAATTATGATGGCCCTGTGACACATCATACTGTGAAGTCTCATACTCTTCTAACTTTGGATCATCTTCTTATACCTAACCCTTTGTGCTTTCAAATCACGAACATCTTTGAGTTTGCTTTAATGTGAAGTTGTTGATAGTGTCACTTCCTCTAGATCATCTTCACACTTTTTGTCACAGTGATTTCCCTCATTTATGTTGGTAAGATCCCCTCATTCAGCTCCTGTCCACTTGTCTAGAGTTCCTCAAGTGATGGCTGTATCAACATCCCCACAGTCAGCTGTTTCTTCTATACCTTTTGATTCTGAATTTCTCTTCCGGCATCATCCTTTTTCCTTGTTCTGCTGCATATGTACCTCAATTGGATAATTCCTCTTGTAAGTATCCATTTTTACAAAATGTAAAAAGCTATAACCTAAAAACAAGGAGGTAACAAAACTACATGTTCTCCTCTCTGTTCATGAACTAAATAAATGTGCAGAGGCCTGTCACTGAAAAGACTGACAGAAGTGACGTTATTGGTCACTGATCATTTCTGTATTTACATAACTGCGCAGAGACTTGTGAACTGAGCAGCTACTTATGAAGCTCTATTTATGCAATCAGTTAATATACTAACTGTAACTGAAATATGAACCATAGAGTTTAGCAATAGGTTTTATTCAACTAAAACATGTAACCAAAATTCATGCAAATTGGAACCATGGAACCATGTAATACACAGAGAAATGATGGAGCAAAATTCAAATACACTGGACATTAATGTTCTAACTCCCTAGACTGCAGTAGATTTTAATTCACGTTTGTTTAAGATGGGGAAGCAACTAAATTCCCAAGTTTTGCATAAATATTCAGAAGTGAACAAGACATCTGAATATAGGAAAAGTGAAACATTAAAAAAAATAGCCCTCCTTTTTAATGTAATTTAAATTAGATCATCAAAACTAATAACACTAAGTCTTTTATATCTATCTTCTAATTCAGTTTATTAAGCTCTTCCTGAAGAAACTGAGATTCACAGAAGTTAACTTGCTTGCCACAGTCATCCACTGTTAGTTGGCACAAATTTAACGAAACCCAGGTGTGTTTGCTCCAGAACTTGTTTGCAGTTTGAAGCAATTTTAGGAAAAACAGAAAAAGTCTTTGAAGTTATCCACTCCCACATATGAAAGACAACACTATGCCAAAGCACCTAATCCCATTGCTGGTTATGGCTCTCAGCTATTCAGATGATGCTGTCCTGTCTACGAGTCACTCCCTCTCCAAGCAAAAGAAAGACACTGTAGAAAAAAATCCATCAGCTGATACTTGTCAATATGATGTGGCTGCTGTAAGTTACTCAATTGAAAATCAAGCTTTACATTCAAGAGAAGATGGGTTTTGGTTTTCTCCATAAAGAAAGTGGGTTGATATTTTTTAAGAAATCACATAGCAATATCATTCAAGAACACTTTCAGAATATTATTTTATACAAGGCAGTTTTCTTTTGTTTAAAATATAATTTCAAATGTTTAAAAGAATAGTGAAAAAAGCAGTCAAAGTTGATGAGTTTTTGCAAAAACACAGCTATAACAAATATAAAGAGGATTAGTAGAAAAACTATGAGGAGTAATTATTTCAAAATCACTTAAAACTGAAACAGAGAAGGCTGCAAGCAAGTCACTGCAGGTTGATATTAAATTCAATCTTATATGCTACTTAAAAAGTCTACAATCATTCTCTGTAAATCTACTCTCCATCTTCTCCCTCCCAGAAAGCAAAGAAAAGCAAAGGAAGAAAGCAAGAAAACGGTTTAATGTGTTTCTATAGCAGGTGTATGTATGCATGTGTACATATTCCACACATAATTATATTTCTTTATTTTTCATATTTCTAAAAATAATCTCAGTGAATGTGTTTCTTAAGTTGACAGGGAAATCTTGAAAAACAAGTCTTGGGAAAACTAAGAAATAAAATATATGTACGCCAGGAACTTGGATTAAAGATCTGGATGGAGTTAAAACATCTTAGTCCTTCATTCAAGAAACACATCAGTGTTGGCTGAGAAGTGAGTGAAGGAATGATGCAGTCCCACCATCTAATGAGTTGTGATCTTGCTAGGCAAAGCAGTAACACAATTATATTAGAGTGATACACGATTTGTTAAATTTATGAACAAAATATAGGGCGACTTCTAGGAAAGGCATAAATGAACAATGTGGGCTGGGGGAAGTAGAGGGAACTATTAGAAGTGATGCCAGAACTAGATTTCAAAAGATAAGTTCATCTGAATCACTGCTGACATTAAAATACATACTATGGGTTATTAGATAAGGAAACAAAATGCACTGGGGTAAAAAGTGATTTATATTATACCTTTAAGGGGGTAAAAATAGTGAAGATGATGAAAATGTGCTCTTTATGATCAAGTTTGACTGACATCCCTGGGAACTGACAAGTTGCTCATAAAAATGCATGCATACTCTCTTGCACTGAGTTAGCTGTATATACCTCTCTGTACCCTCCTATAGAGCTTAACAAACTGAGGGTTTAATGAAAACTTGCTTTAAACAAAACAAAACAAAAAAAAAAAGAAAAAAATTAAATTCAGACTCTTAGGTACACACTCTTTACTTTTTCCTGGCAGATTTGAGATATGGTGATCTAGAAAAAGTAAGATATGGTGGTCTAGAAAACTTTTTTAAAAAAAATAGCTATTTTTTTTAAAGCAGCATTTACTATACAATATTACACAAACATTGACTGACATTTCTGAAGTACGATGCCGACCATGCTATTCTCTTCTCAAACCTCTAATGGTTTTGAAATTTTTAGTTTTAACTGGTCAGTATTTGTTTTGGTTTATGACTTAGCTAATGAATGAGGAGCAATGCATGGGAGAATGCAGTAGGCTTGTGAGAAAATAAAGATAATAGATAGATTGCCTGGAAAAGGAGGGAGGTGTGAGAACTCAGGAAAGCAGAGAAATCTCCATTGAAAACCTAAGTGAAAGGAAAATGGGAAAAAAACAGACTGTATTGAGAGTAACGATGTCAGAGATGAGCCCAGGAAAGGAGTGTGAAGATGATGCTGGAGACAGAAGAAGTTGGAATAAGCCCAAGTACATTACTGTAATGGACATATATTATTATGACTTTAGAAGTAAACTTCTTAATGCAACACTTGTATTTAAACTTTAGACTATTTCTTGCTCAAATAACTTCCCTTCTGATATTAGTAATCATGCACTCTAATTTAAAGTAGTTTGCTTCATTTATAAAATATTCTTAAATCAGTTAATTTATATATAATTGGTAGCAAAAGAAAAAGACAAGAATATGAAATTTTAATTAAGATCAACTTATATAATCAATGAAAAATCTCTAGTACTAAAATCAAATTGTACATTAAGAAATTAGTATATTGTAGATTTATAACATCCCAATTTTCCACACTAAAACAGAAGTAAAGTGACTTGAGGGCCTGTCCATTTGCTACTCTGTGTCATCTCTTCCAAGCTTTGTTAAACGGAGTTCCTTTTTTCCTAAATGAGGCAATGTGACTCTGTGGAACTCTGAATTCCACAAAAGCAGCAGCAAAGTTGTTCGTAATCTGAATCACTTTCACATCCTTGCTGTGCTTTAAAGTAAATATATTTTTGGAAAGTATTGGTGAATATGTCAGCATTGTTAAATGAAAAGACAAGTAAGATATGGTGGTCTAGAAAATAATGCAAATTACTCCTTTCAAATTTTAGATACAGGACCTGAGCACCACTGGCTTCAAGACAGAAAAGGTACACCCATTAGGAAATGCTACAACAAGAAATTATGTAAGAAAAAGATGAAATTTATTCTGAAAAAAATGACTGCAGTGTACACATTGTTTTCATCTTTATATGCACCTCAAAATCCTAACATGTATAAAATGTCAGCAGAGTCATGAGGTATATCAGAGAACTAAATCCCTACAGAAACATGCAAGTAGGGAGCAGGACTTAATTAGGTTTTAACCAAGGCCTCTAAAAGAAAGGATGAATGAACAAGCCTACTTTACTCAGAATTTCATTTAGATTTAAATGCTAAAAATCAGTTGTTTTTAATCTGTTAAACTCATTAAGTACTGCTTTTTCTAAAAAAGTATACTTAAATATTTATATACAGTCAATTACTACATAACCTTGAATATTTCTCTTCTTCCCTTGAGATGCTATTCCTAGTTTTTTAAATAAGAAATTAGCAGGAGTATGGGCATGGCACATAAAATTTACTGTCAAGGGGAAAAGTGAACAATTATTCATCTAGTCTGTGCATGGACGGAGGACTTCATAAATACAGCATGCCTCTATAAGGAACTTGAGATTTAAAAGACAAAAATAGCCCCTAACAGAAAATATGATTAAATACAGTTATTATTTCCCTAGATGCATCTAATGTCAAGCACCAAACTATGGTATAGAAAAAGGTTAAATTAGCAACAACAACAACAACAACAACAAACATGAGTAAATTTGCTGTGATTATCCTGGCTATATGAAATTTATTAATAATATAAAAGTAATATTTTCAGATGAGAAGTCTATTCATGATTTGAAATGAATGCTTTTATTTCAATAATTATAACTATTCTGGTCAGTTATTCATCTTAAATTCATTTTTATTTTTTCTAAATTTGTGTAACATTCTTGGATATAGTCAAAAAATTCAAAAATTATCAAATCTGTAACCAAAGTGATAGGCTTCTTTTCCAGGGTTCTTTTCACATATTTCTATAACCCAGTGACACAGGGGGAGAGAGGAGAGATCTATATTTTGGGTTTTCAGACTCACCATTAATTGTGAATTTGAGTAAGGATTTTTATTTTTAGGAGAATACATATAGCATTTAATGTTCAGTTTTAACCTAAGCTTAAATTTTTACCTCTGTAATTTAATCTGTCAAGGAACATTGTGCAAGAGCTCTGAGGGAGGCATGGTAGTGATAAAGTCAACCACAGACTCCACTTTAGTTCATTCTATGGTTACAGTACACCTGATTATAGAAGTCTCAGACTGAGTTATCAAGAGAGGAAGGGAAGAGGAGCTGAATCAGAAATCTGGATATTTGCACATAATTTCAAGTAGATGAAAGTCAGTGGCTGGTAACTGTGTAGCAGGGAACTCATGAATGCCAGCTGGGTAAAGTGGTTGTGATAGGCTAAAGGCTTACAAGAAGGTCAAGCAGAGGCTTTCATTCAAACTGGTTAAAAGAGCTGCAGAGGCTGGTGTGCACGTGTAATCCCAGCTACCTGGGAGGCTGAGGGCTAGAAATCACTTGAGTTGTGGGTTCAAGACAATCCTGGGCAACATAGCGAAAGCTAATCTCGTAAATAAATAAATAAATAAAAAATAAATAAATAAATAATAAATAAATAAATAAATAAATAAATAAATATTTTTTAAAAAGAGCATCCAGATATTCCAGAACCTGAAATAGAGTGGCCACAAATTCCAGAACATGGGAGTTTTAACTGAGTTTTTTTTTTTTTTTTTTTAGGAAATACTTCCATTTTACTTGACTTCAAATTCTGGCTGAAGAAAATACCTTTCTCTCTTGTCTCCCAGCATTTACTTTCTGCTGTAGCATTAATTTCTGACCCACTACAAGGGCTATGGTCAGCTTAAGGGTATGACTGGGTAGTAAAGCTCCTCATATGTGGGAGGGCAAAGTCACATTCAAATCCGCAAAGTGAGTAAACCCAAGCAGTCCTATCAGAATGGAGTTTGTATGTTTTGTCAACCTTATATAAACCCAGAATCCCTACCATATTATGATGGTTGTACAAAATCCAGGCAAATGCTTAAAAGGGAGAAAAGTACACAGCAACCATCATCCAATAATTGTCAACTGCTATAATTATTAATGTTAGCACTGTTGATATTATCTTTATCAAAAGTAGAGTGACCTCTGTTAGGCCAATCTCGGTGAAAACACTTAAGAATCTCAAAGGAAGTCTCTGATTATTGCAGATATTTTAGGTTTCATTTTGAATGAAACTACTTTAGCAGAGGTCTGCAATTGAAACATGTTAATGCATAACACATTTCAGAAGGGCAAAAATTGTACTTTGAAGAATAATAGCTTTTAAAACATATGATAATGGAATAGGGAGCAATACAATAATGAATGAATGCTGTGTGAATAGTGAGGAAATCAAAGAAAAAAAGTACCTGAAGACAAAAGAAAATGAGGACACATCCTTCCAGTATCTAGGGACATAGCAAAAGTCATACTATGAGGGCAGTCAGTGTATAGTGATACAGGCCTTCATCAAAAAAAAAAAAAAAAAAAAGCTCAAATAACCTTATCTCTTAGTATAAGGAACTAGAAAAAGATATGCACAAAAGCAAAATCCACTAGGAGGGAAATAGTAAAAATTAGAACAGTATTAAAGAAATAAAAATCAAAGCTAATCCAATGATTAATGAAACCAAAACATTCACTGAATGAAAAAAACAAAAACAAAAAAACCAAAACTTTTCCAAGGCTCACAAAGAAAAATGGGAGCAAAGTCAGACTAAGCAGAATCAGAAACAAAAGAAAAGTTACATCAGACATCTCAGAAATTCACAGTTGATAAAAAATGACTTTATTTGTATACCAGTAAGCTGAATAAGCTAGGAAAGATAAATTTTTAGAAATATATAACCATCTGATATTGAATCAAGAAGAAATTAAAAAATGAACAGATCAATTATAGGGAAGAAAATTTTAGGAGGAATCAAAAGTTGCCCTAAAAATGAAAGGCCAGGTTTCACTAAGTGCTAAGAAACCTTCAATATGAACTAATATCTATGCTTTTCAAACTCTTCCAAAGATATTATAGGAATAATTTTTCCTATTAACAAAACCAGGCAAAAAAAAAATTCAAGAAAAAGAGACCTACAGAATAATTTCTTTAATGAACATAGGTGAAAAAAATCTTCAACAAAATCTTAGCAAACCAAATTCAACAATGCATTAAGAAGATCAGACAATATGACTAGGCTGAATTTATTTCCGGGAAATAAAATCAATCAAAACCAATCCATCAACATAATCAATAAACATAACATAATCAATAAAAAGTAAAAATCACATGATCTTTTCTGAGATCTGAGATGCTGAGAAAGCATTTGATAAAACACAATATTCATTTGTGATAAAAGTCTAAAAACCTACAGTTAGATGCCTCAACATAATGAAGTCAAACTAGGATAATCCTGCGTTTAACATGATTCTCATTAAAAAAAAAAAAAAAGATAACTTTTCCACCACTAAGATCTGGTATAAAATATGGAAGGATGTCCATAAATATAAATATATATATGTGGAAAGAAACATAGGTAAAACATTCTGTGACACAGATTTCAGTGCTTTCTTTGTGGATTCATCTCTAACTGCAAGAGAATCTAAACAACTGAAACGACATCAAACTAAAACAAACAACAAAAGCAAAAAACCAACTTGTGTAAGGGAAAGAAACTAAACAAAATGACACCCTAATAAATGGGGAAAAATAAACTGCATGCCATATATCTGACATAGGGTTAATATCCAAGATCTCCAAGGAACTTAGGTAATAAAGCAAAAAGAAAACAAATTATTCAATACAAAATTGGGCAGGAGAGATAGGTAGGCAATTCTTCAAAGAAGATGTACCAATTGCCTACATGCACATAACAGACAGAATATTCACCTTCAATTATGATCAGTGAAATGTAAATTGAAACCATGAGATACTACCTCAGATTTGTGAGAGTGCTGCACATGAAAAAAAAAACAGAAAAAAGTGTTGGTGAGAATGTGGAAAAAAGAGAATCCTTGTACACTGGGGAAAAGAGACTCCTCATACACTGATGGGGATTACACTGATCCATATCCTATGGAAAACACAATGGGGATTTCTCAAAATATTGAAATATGTATTACACGATCCAGCAATTCCACTCCTATGTATTTGCCCAGAGAGTACAAAACATTAATTTCAACAATCACATGCTCCCATGTGCACTACAGCACTACTTACAATATCCAAGTTTTGAAAACAACCCAGGTGACACCTCCCCCCCAATAAGTGAACTAGGAAGGTGATATATATATATGTATGTGATATATATATATATATATATATATACACACACACACATACACATATATATATACATGCATTATATATATAGCAGAATATTATTCAGCTATAAAATGATAAACTTGTCATTTATGATAACATAGATGGAACTGGCAGGGAATTTGCTAAGTGAAATATATTAACAGGAGAAACATAAATAGTGGATGGTGTTACTTATATTTAGCATGTCAAAAAACAAAACAAAGGGCAAGATAAAGTCAAACCAATAACAATCACTAGAAATCTGACTAGAAAGGAGGCTACCAGAGAGGGAGAAAATGGGGAGAAGAACAACTTGGGAGGGAGCACAAAGAATTATGATGGAAGACTACGGGTATCTTGGTGGTGAATGTGTGTGGTAATAACACTGAAGTGGGGTGATCCTATACCTCTATCATGCAAAATGATGTAAACCAGTATTACTTCAATTTAAAAAACCACTACATTCCAATTAAATAAAAAAGATGCCATAATGGAAAAATGTGTTTTTAAGGTAGAATTTATTTTCAGTGATACTGTATTTCTATGAAATGATTGTTTCTAAAAGATCCGCCAACTTAAACAGATATAGGGCTGTGAGAAGTTTTAAAAATAATACATAACTCAAGTAAAACTTATCCTCATTGCTCTCATGTTATACTATTTCTCAGATTCTCTGTATCATATCTTTGCATTTTTTTTTAACCCCAGTGAGTATATTTTCAAATTATCCTGACCTGTTATGGTCAGGATCCTTAATTACACCAAAAAGAATGAACTTAAAGTAAAAGCATGATGCTAATCTGGAAAAAAATGACCAGGGAAGGAAATGTTTAAGTAATGGTTTTGAGCTCAGATTTTTGTGTGTTGTATGTCTGTTTGAGTATGTGTGTGTGTGTGTGTGTGTGTGTAAAGCAAAAATGACAAAACAAAGACAATCACAAGTAATTCAAATCAGAAAAGTAAATCACAATGAATCTGCAACATCTTGTTTTAAGCACAACTAAGGAAAGCAGCAGTTAAACATAAGCACTAATATGGAAACTGATCTTCAATACAAAATGATAAAGTTGATTGAGAGCTCTCATTTTCTCAGAACTATAGAAATTACAGCTCAGCCACAGATGACCTTCAAGTGATGAAATACTTTATTATCCTTGCACAGCGAAGTTCATTGATTTGTGTGGATGATGCAAAAAAGGCAGACCACATTGTTGCTGTGAAATAAAACCACTCATCTGTGGAGGCTTTTATTTCAGCTTCTCCCTGCCCTTTGTTGGACCATTTGATTATCATCCTAAAACTTCAGAGTTTTATTGCAGAGGCTACTGTTAGCGGGGTTTTCATGGCATGAGGTTTGGATCCTGTCAAAGCAGTATTTATATATATGGGAATACAGAACTGTTGTAACAAGGAAATATGTCACAGATATACAAGGGATCAAATTTACAAGACAGCAAGTTGTTTCACCTTGCAAGACCTCTGATCAAAAAGGTAGTACGTGAAGCAGAAAAATCTTTTCTTAAATGGCTTTGGACAAAATATCACTTCCCCTTGGAATTTGGTCATAACTCCTGCAACCTCTTTGTCTCACTCTGAGAAGGGAGCTGCACCAAGGATGAGGGCATTAATCTGAAGTTGTGTTCAGGGTTCTTGGAACTTCCACACTAATTCAAGTGCACTTTATCAATCAAGAATCATCAACCTTTCAAAACTTTTGAGAAATAAGAGATATAATTTGATTTATTAAACAAAGTATTCCCATTCATAGCATCCCATAAGAAGAAACATATACAATCCCTCCACTCAAATCTCTTCCAAGAATGAAGATAACATGATGAAGTATGGAAATAGAGGCATTAAGAATTGAACTATGGAAGATAGAGAATTCTATGAGCAATGTCATGTTCTTGTAGGAGTCCTAAACTATACATACAATTTAAAAACATATTTGGGCCCTGATGGAATTCATCAAATCAATAAAAGAATGACAAGTATATGGTGATTTGGGGAGTGGAGGAAATGATGGCTTAATACAGACTCACTGAATGCAGGTAGTATGGAGATTTAATGGGAAAACTTGAAAAGTTGTGACTACCCTTTAAAATTAATTGTGAAATTATTTACAATACTAGAAAACCACAACAGGTGGTATTTTTAGCACATTTAAAATATTCTGTGCATGCTTAAAATATGTAACATAATAAAATTTATTTTCATTGAATTTCATTTATTAGGTTGCTTCTATAAGTTCATTGCTATTCTAACTATGAGATACAAAAATAATTCAAATCTGTGCTCTACCAATAAAAAATGAACTAGAGATAAAGAGGTACCACTTTATGTGAGAGGGTCTGTTTCAGTGCAAAGATGAAGGTGGAGGGTGGCCATGAAACCTATGGGATTAAGCGAGCCACAGAGACTAGTTTTAAATGAAGCCATCCTCGAAGAAGTGGTGTCTGAGCAGACTCCTGAGCTAAGTGCCCATACAACAACATAACCCTCAATTCAAGGGCACAGAGAGCCTGGTATTCACAGAGATTATGGGTCCTCCTTTTACCAACTCAGAGTAAACCCTTTAAGGGGAAAATAGAACTGGAGAGACAGAGAGACCAGTCTATTAGGGGAATCTTTTATCTAAGTGAAGAGATTAAATGTCACTGGAATCAGTGAATGGTGTAACCTCATGCATTTGATATAATCATTTATGCTTGTTAGGGAGCATAGCATAGTTCTGAGCAGGCAACGTGAACAGCCAGAGAATGCAGGGCTAGATCTTGAACTAAGCATCTGGCATTGACTTAGGTATTGGAGGTTTCCTAAGGAAGTCTCTTGGTCTGATCCAATACATATTCTGGTAAAGCTGCAAATGAATTTTCTAAGACCAGTCATATTTTTCCACTGATAATTTACTCATGTTTATATTACTTTCATTGGTTTTTAAAATTGGCCCTAGTCTCTAAAGGATACAGATAGAATATAACAAGAACCTTGGTGTTTAGTAACCTTCAAAGCATTTTTTTTTAGTTTCTTTAAGTAAAGATGATGTGGGAAATGGATATGTAAAAGACATGCATATGGTTTTGGCTGAAACAGGGCTCAGCTCTCAATATGCTATCAGTCTGACACCCACAGTGCTCCAGGGGACAGCCTGAAAATCACTGATGATTGTAATCCATTCTGTGTACTGATGAGCAAATGAAGGGCTGACCCCAGACTGCCATGTCACTGTGGAGTTGTGAGGTAGAAGGAGAGAGACAGGCTGGCATCCTGACTTTTCCAGTTATGAGTCATATAACTTTGAGGAGTCACTATTCTACTGTGTTGCTGTTGCCTCATTTATGAAGCTGAGATAATAGTTCCTTTCACCCCTCAAGGTTGTAGACATGAAAGTGCTTTGTGCAATGTGTAAACCTACAAAAATAGCAAATTGCAACTGATTCCAGAGACCAGGTTGAGGAGCCCTAGGAACCTGAGTCCCAGGTGACAAGACCCAAACAAGGACCCAGACAAAGTGGGGGTGATGAGGACAGTGCTTTCTTGATACTCTTGAAATATGCTGAAAGAATATAGTTTCTAAACAGGAAAAAAAAAGTTTACCTCCAGAATCTGGAAACACCTGGCACACTAAAGTCATCACACCTGTACACTTTGCCAAGGTGTATAAGGAGGAAGGATCTCCAGGACAAAAAAGGGGGAGGGCGGCTTGAATCTCATCTTGGGGTCGTTATCTGTTGTGTCTTAGTAACTACTTGTGAGAATTCAGGGAGCTGACACACATAGAGGACTTCACACCCTGGGAAGCCTGTGTGAGGCACTCAATAATATATGCAAGACAAAGCAGCAGTTCCACCCTCTTCTATTTGAACACCAGTCATGACACATTGAGTTATTCATCCATTAATATTCTGTTGTCTTCATGGGGATGTCTTCATGGGCAGTGGAGGCCCTCTGGGAGCAGCACCACTGTTAAACAAGTGACGAGATCAAACAGGAGGAAGTTTGTAAAGTATTTTTCACATCACAGAGATAATATACAAATTGAGAAGAGAAAAACCAGTCTCTATGAAATATCCTACAAAGCCCCTTGTGGTCCTGCTTATGAATGAGGCTAAGTGCAAAAAAGTGGCTACTTATTAGTTTAAAATATGAGAACACTTCAGACAACACTTCCAAACTAGGCTTTCAGTAGTTTTAGAAGTAAGAGATCGATAGAATGCAAATATCTAATAATTATTAAGTGCTTTGAAACACTGTCAATTTACAATTAATAAAACTCACTGCAAACATGTCTAATGTCAAGTATCATTAATCAGATACAATGAGAAATCCTAAAATGCTGCAGATTTGGCTTAAATGTCTTTAAGTGATTTCTGAATTTCCTGTTTCTACATGAGAGGATAAAAGTCACATATTCATGTAATTTTTATCAATTGTACTTAGCATCTCTTAATCATATGTTTAGTAACCAAAGGATGTTAAGAGTAAGACAGATGCATGCCAAGGTTCCGAATGAGGTGATTTACTTAGGCCTAGTATTTTTGAAGACTACTCAAGAAAGTTCGAAGATTCATATGAAAACCAGTGTTATGTGTCTGATGAACATCAGGGCAGCAGCAATGCTCAGACAGGCCGTGTTCAGAGCATGCAGAGAGGGATGAGCAGGTAATGAGAGCAGAGTCTGGCATGCTCTGAAACAGGCACAAGTCTGGTGGAAGGGCCAAAGCAGAAAAACATGCTTTTGATGAGGGAGGAACTGAACCTTTAAAATGCTGTATCAATAAACATGCCAGCACTACTGGCACAATTCATGGCAGTCTCTAAAAAGGCATGAAGAACTTTTCCAGGGACATGCTTACTTATATAGACTTCTTTCTGGATCACAATAAGTCAACAGTGAAAATCATAAATCTATAAGGATTTTAAGCCTTTCAAATTTTTTCCAGTTGGTTAAATTGTGAAAATGACAACAAGAGGTTATCTTAAAAATAACTTAAACTTAAAAAAATAACAAGGTTATCTTAAAAATACAGTATGAAATGTTAAACTACAAATGAAGTGAGGAATAAAAGAAAACAAAGTCCTAGCTTTTCTTCCTGGTTGCAGGCTGCTGCCAGTGTTAGAGCCAGCATGCAGAGTCTGGGAGAGGCAGAGAGAAGTTGGACTGGGGCCTCGTCACTCACCAGTCCCACTACAGTTACTCCATCGCTCCCCCCACTCCCCCAGAGCCTGCATGACCAGGAGTGGCCAAGTTGCCCTACCTCCTGAGAGAGTGTCCTGGAAGGGTCCTGGGAGGACACAAGGTGAGAGTCATACCTCATGCTGCTGTCTTTCAGAATCTAAAACTAACAGTTGAGTGTATTTACCATCATTCTCTGAGAAATGACATTACCAGTATTCCACTGGACTTGACCAGTAAGTTCTTAGGAAAGAGATCCATGAAACCTCTTGGCAACCTCTTCACCTTGGAGATGGAGAATGCTTGTGTGAGCCTTTCAGTGGGAAGCCATGTTTTCCATAATTGAGATTCAAGACCACTGTTAACTAGAGATGGAAGGAAGGCACAAGAATTTTACAGAATCACTTAAAATCAGAAGCCTTGATACTATTTTTAGACTGACTGCCATTAAAATGATGCTTGAAAATCATCTCTTACTCTCATCAGTGAGTTGCAGGCCATCAGTACACACCATTGCCCTTTTTCTTTTGCCAGGAGATGGAATGTCAGCCAGCAAGATCTTGAACACAAGCCCACCTCCAGGGGAGTCCTGACCCTTGGGAAAGCCTGGGACCCCAACAATCCATGAGTTATCCTGTGATCTCACAGAATAAACCACAAACTTGAATACATAATTCAATAGTGGAATTGTTCATAAGTCCTAGATCTGAACTATTAGATTAGCCAAGCTATTTTTCAGGTAATTAGAACTTCAGTTTTGTATCAGACCCACCACTTTCTTGGAACTCCTCATATTTTCTTCACTTCCAACTGCAGGGCAAGTAGTGTAGATGCTATCCTTCTCAGAATGACTTTTCAAATATAAAGTCTCCAGTCCAAGAATGCCAAGGAGTATCAGTTCCTCTGGGGCATTAAATTCCCATTTAAATAATAGTGATGACTAGCTGAACACATAACTACAAGAACCTTGGAAGCAATGGGGAAGGCTATACTCACACCCTATTCTCCACTGACCCTAATGTTTAGTCTTTTGAGGCAGCACCTATACCCAGTTGTAGAATTAAGGTAATTACTTAACTTAGGTTTGATCACAAATAATTGAGTTTCCAAATATGAATTTGTGAATCTCTTAAAAAAAATCCAAACTCAGCTAAAAAACAAAACTGTATCTATATTGAATTTTATAAACAAAAGCATATTTTAAAAGCAATTGAGCAGCCAATATGTAAAGAACTTTAAAGCTAATTACACCTACTACCTAAAGCTAATTATGGTTACTCCCTACTATAACTGATATAGGATTTATGTACTATTCATAATGTCCTACACCCTCACATTGAACTATACCAGCTTAATCTTTCCAATCTTTTCCCCCTAAGTTTCTGACTTTGTTTTCTCCTTTCTTTTTTCATGAGTGGCAGTGCTCTCTTTGACACTGTGATGAATGATGCTATTCACCCTATTAATCGCCATCTATGCTGCCATGTTTTCTCACATCTGATAATGTAGCTATGAGGGTTTGTAAAAGAGATAGATGGGTGCTGTTCCTTTAAATGCATGAGTCCTTCAGTGCTACTGTATTCCTCATATATTACCAGTCCTCTACCGTTTACTAGAGTCTGTGCTAAATTCTAAAAATGCAGAGGTAAAATATAATTCCTGTCTTCAAACTGCTTATGATCTACTATAGACAGAGTAATTTACCTTAACATAAAACATTCTAAGATACTAAAAATGAGTACAAGACTGGACACTCATAGCCACAGGAACTATGAGTACACAGAATGTAAATACTGAGTAAATGGAGAGAGTGATAAGAAAAGTCTTCAAATAGAGAAGCAACAAGTAGAATTTTGAGTTTCTTATGGTGCTTCCTGCTGTTAGTGGGTCTGCTTTACCTTCCAGAGGAAAAGCTGTTATTTTCCTCTTGATTTTGTTTTCCCCATGTCTATTTAGATGTCACTCTATTACGGACATTTAAGAACTGACAACAGCTTTCCATTCTGAGCTGTTGAATAAAATTACTATTTGCATGAAGGGCTTCCTGAGTTGGTAAATAACTCCACTTCTCTTGAGGAAGTTAATCAGTCCCTAGAACTGTGCTAATGCTATAAAATGGTCTACAAATCTCCTCTGGGATTTCCACCTCAGCCAATGTTCTCATGGTGCACTCCAGGAATGCCCAAGGAGACATGGTATAGCATTGCTTTTTTTTTATTTCTTCCTAAAATTGAGAGCTTCTGTACTCTACATTAAGGAAAACATCTTTAATGACTTTATTATATAGTTTGAGAATCATATACATGCCTAAATAAAGCAAATAAAATTTTAAGGCTACTTATAAATGTATGTAGTGAATTATAATGAATTATAAAGAACTTTTTTGCAAAAACTCAAATAAAAGCAATTTCTGGACTTTACTGAAACAAATTTCTCTTTTTGGGGGGAAGTTAACTTTTGAAATGGACCTTACAGAAACCCTGGGAATTTGGGAGAAAGGAACTGATAAAGCACATAAACTCTGCTGAGCCAGGAGTGCATAAAATAGGATAGAAGTGAAGACATGACTCTAGATAAGTGTGAAGATCCAAGTTAAGACATGGTTTTAACTGCTAGACTCTGCATCTTACAATTGACAGGTAGGTAACTGAGAGGTACCAATGTTTTGCAACAGGGAAGTAACAGGATCAAAGAGTACAGAAGAATTTTCTGCTCGCTAAATGAACCTGGCTGAGAGCAGAGCAGCCTGGTGATGAAGAGATGACTGTGTCAACACACGGCACCTGTGGAAAAGACAACACTGCATGGGTGTGTATGGAAAAGTGCTGGGAGTAGCTCAGTGAGATTTGTAAAGCAAGAATGTTTCCTTAACTGCTAAGGCCAAAAGTATCTCTAAGGAAGAATGATTCTGGGTTTCTCTTAAAGATAGCCTATAGAGAACCGGAAGCCAGAAACTCAGTGAAAAGCAAGAAATAAATATCAGGACAATGATAGGCCAAGCTAGAGGAGTAGGTATGTCCAAATCTGAAGACTATGCAGAGAGGGGGGTGGGGGGATAACAGCTCTTTTCCTGTTTAACTCTGTTCATGAGGGTCTCTAGAAGTACCTCCCACAGCACCCATCTCATTGGGCACTGAGCTATCAACATGAGTTTTGGGGAGATGACAAACTTTCAGAGCACACTACATTAGCACTTGATGAGCATTCCTCCACAGCTCTGAATTTCTTTTGAGTAGTTCTGATGTACTAGTGTTGATTCAACCCACACCTCGTGATTTTAGTGAACATTTATCAAGAAATTGTCTTGATAGTCTAGTTTTTCTGATAAAACTGCAGTCACTCCCCTCTCTTTAACATATCATGTGTACTCTTTGGTCTCTTGCCTTTATTAGTTGACTTCTTGGTCTCTTTCCTTCTGTTACTAACTTAAGACTTTCTACAGTTTCTAGGGAACTGTTCTAATACTCAAAAACACATCTATATTTTCTTGAAAATTTCCCATTCTCCCTTCCCCAATAAAATTCTCTCACCCAAACTTTCCATGCCACTTATATCCCACCATTAAGACATTAATTGGTGTGCAAGGTCTGGTGACAGGTCAGCCTGGGGGTAAACTTGGGTTTTCTTCCCAGTGCACTCTAGTCACCAGTTATCCTTTGGTATTTTAACCTCTTGAATTTCTACTCCCTCTTTTATACAATGAAGATTCTAATATCTTCACTGCAGTCCAAATGAAAATTACAGAAAAAGACTTTACCAGAACTTCCACAGATGATGAACTTAAATTTTCTACTGCTTTCTGGTAGAAGAGGAATGATTATATAAACACTATTGTAATAACCACTAATCATTAAGAATAAAAATGAAAACATAGATCTAAAACTCAAAGAATTGTTCTTCCATTTGACTAAAAAAAATTAAATATCCAAATAATTTGGTTGGTTAGTCAACAATTTAAACTATAACCTAGAGTGACCTCTCAAGTCACAAATGTGTGTTAATCCCTCAAAAATAGAATTAAACATTCATTACAACAATAGGAATATTGTATTTTAGAGAGGAAGGATTCGATCTCAATCCTTATAGAAGCCTACATGATTTCTGTGAATAAAGAGGAGAAAAGTACTAAAGTCCCAGCTACTTTTCTGAGAAACTACCCCACCCACTTTTTTTTTTGCTTTAAGTAGAGAATATACTGCATAGTGGGTCTCTTTACTGTGTCTGACTCTCCCTTACTTCTAAGGAATTTGTTCTAGGCTGGCTGAGATGGCACTGTCAGTATCACAACCATCCTGACAGAAACCGAGCCTGGGGCCTGGCATCACTGGCTTAGCAAAGACCTTATGAGGAGAAAGCACTGCTGACTTCTGTGGGCAAAGTAGATGATTCATGGACAGGGTACAAATCCCTTGCTGTGGAGGACCAGCTTTAGGAAAGATCAAAATGGAAAAAAAGGGAGAAAAAAGTGTCTGGGAAGAATGATTACATATTTCTGGTCAGGATCATTTAACACCAAAAAATAAAGTAAAATAAAATAAATAAATGAACAAAAAAAGTGTCAAGATTGTTTTTGCTTCCAGCAATTTCTCAAGTAGCTGCCATAGTATAAAAGAATAAAACTTCCCAGAGAAGTTTTGTAAAAGGAAATTTTCCAGGAGAAACCATCAATTACTTAAGTTTGATTTGAGAAAGGAAAAACTTATAAACAAAGGGAATCTTATAAATTATTATCTGAAATTGTAATTGTGTGAATAACACATAGATATCGGAGCTTGTGTAGTCCTTTAATGATTTTTTTTACCATAGAGGTCTCATGCTCTCAGATGATACAACATAAAAGTTTCAGCATAAAAGAATATGACAAAGGTCATTTTATTTCATAATTCCATTTTCTTCATAGTTCCCTTATGGGACTAATTTTAAGAAATGACCCATCTTATACTCTAAAAACAAAGTTATCTTAAATGCACATATTGAGAATTAGTGAAAAATGTTAGTGACAATAATACCTATATCTTCATAGGAATATTTAGCCATAATTTAAGAGTCCTGGGGAAAAAAAAACTTTTATGAATTTTAAATGCAATTACATTCTGAACTAGTTGAAAATATTTAGGTAATTATAAGACAAAAATCATGCCTTTTACAACACTCTTTACAGTACTTTTTTTTAAAAATTCATTTTATTGATTTGTCACAATTGTGCATTAATTGATCCCTCCTCCTCCCTCCATATCCCCCCTCTGTATCCCCCCTTCAGTCACTCCTCCCATTTTTCTGCAAATTGTTGGTTGGTTAAGTTGAAATTCAGTTGTTGGTTGTTTGGCCTGTTGTTCTCTTCTGATATCTGGTAAATGTGTGTGTGTACAGTACCTTTTTAAAAATGTTTCTACTCTTTTAATAGGACAACTGATATAAAAATAACTGAAAGCAACTTGTGTAATAACCAAAATAATTTGAGAAACAGAAGTGTCAAGATTTAACCTCTACAACTCATTGACAGTGTGTTAGAGTCCCTTTTTCAATCCTTCATAAGCGTCTTGACAGAGGAACTAGATAAATAATGTTGACAAAGGTCGACATAACTATATCTGAAAAGGTAGCTGATTGCCTTCTCAAGAAAGACAGGGAGAGGGCCTCCATCTCTCAGATGCCTGCACTCTACCAGGCACATCACATAATGATGCCATGTAACTGATTCACTATTATTCTTACTTGGCATGTGGGAAGCTGGTTCAAAGTGGGAAGCTGGTTCAAAAAGAAAGTCCTTCCCATGGGTGACAGGTAGAGTTGCTGACACAGTAAGCCTGTGTCTACTCAATCACTCACATCCCCCACTCCACAGGGATATAGGGCTGCAAATTCAACTGCTATCAGCCACAGGGCCACAGGGCTGCAAATTCAACTGCTATTAGCAGCCAACTTTTTGGGCATTATTTTGATAAAGTTGTGTATGAGCACAGAGAGGCATGACGGCATCTTGATTTGTTTAGGACTTTCCCTTGCTTATATGCTCACTGGACACTGAGAATCCAGTGTCTCAGGAACCCTCCAAATTATATGAAAACTGGAATGAGTGGGTTCCTGGAAAAAAGCAGAATAGAAAATATAGGCGCATTTGACAGGCATTCCTCACTAAATCCACCTGGGCTCTGGAACAGTTCTGCAACCTGATTCTAGAAGGTCTGGCAATAGGAGACACTGAATCCCTCCCAGACAACAGGAGCACAAACACTTCCATTTTATAACTTCTCTCTGGCAGAAGACAAGGTAATAAAGTAAGGAGAGTGATAGATTTCTGGGTACATCACTGAGGGGTGATCTTGACTTTTCCCTTGCAGTCCATCTCTTTCTATAGATTGCAGAATTTACCTGGCAAAAACTGATTTTTACTGGCTATACCAAATGGTCTGAGATTCATAGAAAGCAGTAACACATTCCTAATAATTTCCTGCATATGCTATAAAAATAATCTAAAATGCATGGGCTACAACAGATGAATGTACATTATATAAGGATGATTTAAAGAGGACCACAGAAGTCTGTAAAGTCAATCAAATCATGGAGTCACTGGAAATACGGCCACTTAGGTTGAAAGTGTATTCTCATGTCAACTGCTATTGACAGACAAATTAGCCAGAGAGCTGTCTCTCGCTTTTCAAAATTCTAATCTTTCCATTTGGTGATATTAAGTTCTCAGGTCCTCTGAAAAGGGGCAAAGTGATCTATACCTTAATCACTGATCACCCCCTTCCTAAGCTCCTTCACATGAACATGGATCTTGCCACCCAGTGTTTTTAGATTCATGTCAACCTGTAGCAACCAGAAAAGTGCCCAGCGTTATCTTCTGTGGAGCAGGCTCATTCCCAAGTCTGCTAACACTTCCTCAACACCTGCTCCACCCTTTGTGCATCCTTGGTTTGACCTTCTGGGCAGTTTTTGTCTGTCCAAAAATACCATCTCATTCCCTAACCACATATTATATATTATCACTGGAGTAAAAAGACTCTTCTTTTATTGAGCCCTCAAATTTGTTCACTTCTAAATAATTGGGTGATTACTGATAAACATAATATAACATTTAAAAGTTGTAACTTCCAGCATATAATTAGAGGGTTATCACAGGAACCCTTGGAAAAGCAAATCACCATTACCGGTAACATTGGCATTACTGGCACTGTTTCTTCTTTTTCTTTTTTGGCCAGACAGCAAAATATCTGGAACCTCAGTCTCATTGTCTCAACATCATAGTAAGACAGATTTTCAAAGAGAATCAATACCTACTTCTCAGAATTGATCATAGCAAAGCGATATACTTACTTAAAAGAGAAATGAGTACTTTATGGATGGGAAGCAGAAATCACAAGTAATCCTTCCTTTGTGAAAATACTCTTTGCAGCATGAAGTATCTAAATATAGAGAAAAAATACTGTTGTTTTTTTATTGACCAAAGCAGGCTACTATATACAGATACATATATGGGGTGTGTGTGTGTGTGTGTCTGTGTGTGTGTGTGTCTGTGTGTGTGTGTGTCTGTGTGTGTGTGGGTACAGATATATATTAACAGAAAATAATTTTCATTAATTGGTAATAAATTCAAGAAATTAAATTAAAAGTGAAATAAAATTTAAAGAACAGATAACAAATGGCATTAAATAAAAATGCATAAGGTTTTTACATCATTTAGAAGCAAACTGTTTTGCTCATTTCTACTATTTCTCTTGAACAGACATGTAACCATAGATAGCAATTATACAGAAATAAATATCAGGTTGTCGGAAGTGATGTAAATAAAGATGAATGCAGTTCATCTCTTACCAGATCTACATCTCTGCACATCCTAAGTCAGAGTCCACCATGTGACAGTTACAAAGGCTTCAGAGCGCACCTAGTACACAATTCCCATTTCAGAACAGAATGAATCTCACTAGGGGTGAGGGGGCTCAGCACAAAGGAGTCCTGATGGCCTCAGGCACAATCTTTACCCTCAATCTGACTCTCTGAGGCAAGGGTCATTCATTCATTCTAGTGTTGACACAACACTTTCTATGAACCAAGACTGGGAATTAATATAAACAAAATGACAAGAAAATGTTAAAAAAAAAAAACAAAACCCTGATAACAGAACTGAAGCATACAGCAAGGCAAGGGAAGGAGGGCAAACTTAGGGAGGGAGGGATGAGCAAAAGTGACCAGGATGACAGTTCATGGGTGACATGGGGTGAGAGAACTTGGGGGTCTACAGTATACAATAAAGTAAGACTATATATAAAATCAATAAGTACTAATTTAAAAAATCTCTGACCTCCGAGTTTACATTCCAGAGTAGAAAGGCTAAAAGATAAGCAAATGCAATCAAGTCTTTCTAAGAATGTCTCAGTAAGACTGCCAGTGGTGACATCTGAGCAGCATGCTGAAGCCAGCGGGGGAGCAAGATATGACTCTACTGGGAGAAGCACATTCCAGGTACAGAGGCAGGGACCCAGGGCAGGGGGAGCACAGGAGTCTACTGCTGAGTCAGTGGATAAAGATGACAGGACAGAACATTGGAGAAAATCTACCTCAAAGATGGGAAAGAAAGCAGAATACTGGAAGGAACTATCAGAGGCAGGAGAAAAGCAGAGAGAATCTGTTCCTTAGGTGCCAGCAAGGTCAGAGTCATGGTCTTGGCAATCAGCTTGAGGGAGAATACTTCCCACTCATCAAGCAGGACAGGCAGTGAACAAGTAGGTGTGGGAGTCTGACTAGGACGGATGTGACAGAATTAGAAAAGGTTTCAGGTTGCAGGTCCTGCAGCATTAGAAAGGCACTATTAGTTCTCAGAGACATTTTAATGCTGATCAGATATAAGGCAAGTAAGTATATGACCCTCAAAGTTTGGACTTCCCTCCAAATTCAGCAGGATTTAAAATATGTCTACATTCAATGAAGTCTTTAAGGGAAGCAAAAGGACTTAGTCACAGTATGGTTAAATGCAAGCATTAACCCAAATTTCACAAGTCATTCTTAATGAGCACATACAAAATAAATGACTTTCAAGACTCAACAGGCATCCAGTAACAAATGAAAACTCCCAATAACGCAGTTCTAAAAGTAAATACTAAATTAAAGAGTACAGCAATTAATAAGTGCTTTATCATTCCTTTAAGATATATTTTAAAATTACTGGACATTGACTTTTCTTTAAACCAAAAGTGATAGGCATCTATTAAAATTAAATTATTTTCATGTGTATTCTGAGGACAGTCAGAGAAAGAAAAGAAATGATAGCTTACAGTTATTACAGATGACATACAAGATGACCTGGTGAAATGTAAAGTTAATATAAAATCTGAAGCACATCTAAGGCTGATGTGGACACCTACTTGACATTAACAGTAGTGGTGTTACACCAGATAGGTGCAAGATAGTAAATTTTAGATGGGACACTGCTCTCTCTCTCTCTCTCTCTTCTCCTGAACTCTTCCCTGGCACTCCCATACCCCCACTACGGGAGGACTGTGTTTTTTATCATTTGCTAAGATTCACCACAGAATTGAGCACATGATCAGTGTCCAAATTATAAACAAGGAAAACATACACTCACTAATGTTTTAGAAAATATTTTTCTCAACAGGCACATTTGGGAAGGTCATTCCTCAAATATTTATCAATCATCAATAGCAGATCTCCTTCAGTTATGTGGACATCACACACATGCCCAAGTTACTGGCTACAAAGTCACCTATGGAAATCACCCTTTTTGACTCTTACATCAAGTAACAAACACGATTGCTTATTGTACCATTTTTTGGCAATTATCTTCAAACCTTGTTAGATATGGTTGCTCTATGGCATACCATATTTTACATGGAATGACTCTATTTTAAACTCGTTACCATCTTTCCTTCTGTAATTATAAGTCTCCAGGATAAATAGTAGCATTACTGTATAATAGATGATTACTTAATTTTAAAATTTATATGTTTTCTACTGTAGTTCATGCTAATAAGACTTTCTGATGGGGAGAATGTCATTTTTCTTTTCATCAATAAAGAGCCGAGGAGTAATAAGGAAAGGAGAAAACAAACTTTTAAAGCATCTAAGAAATCTATTTTTATTTTTCTTATTTTAGGAATGAATATTGCCCCAATGTACTAAAAAAGAATGTTACATATGTGTCATCTGATGATATAAGTATAGATGTTGTTCCCTCATGAGAACATAAACAACATTTTGAGTGTTAGCATAGAAATGACCCTTTCGGAGGTCACCATGCATGACCCAACATACACAAACACGTATCTTAACGTTTTTAAGAAGTTCCTTCCAAGCTAGTCTAAACGACACCAAATCTCTTCAGATACAGCTCTTGAGAATCAACAGCACTTAGAAATACTTCCCCCAGCTTTCCACTACACACAGAATCACAGGGTGGTATTCACACTGGGAACTTTACAATGTTTACACATGACAACATTAATTTACTTTGAAGGCATCCTGCTTCGAGGGCTAAAATAATATAGAAAGTATTTCAGGCAATTAAAACCAGAGGGAGAAAGGTTTGGACTTGCTTCAACTTATTCTTCCCAGAATAAGAGTCCATTACTAACTGTTGATCTGCTGAGAGGTTATCGCCACGTCCACGGCAGGAAGCATGCCAGGCAGAGACGAAAGGAGTTGGGTCTGGACTCTTGAAGGAAAATAAAACCGCTATCACTGAAACTGAGCTCTCTGCAAGCCCTAAGGAATCTTCTGAAATCTGAATGCACAAGGGAGTCCCAAGAGGAGGAAGTGGTCTCAGTAAAGGACCCTTCTCTTGTTCATTTCACCACAAACAGTATTTTAAAATCCAAATCACTGCAGGCTGCTTAAAGTTAGAAATACCGTATCAGCAAGAAAGGCTATCAGAGTTTCCTATTATAGGTGACACAGCATTACTTATGACAAACTTACATAATATTTCTTATTTTTCCCTCAAGACTTACTTTCAGTGAGATGTTACACTGGGTGATTCCTTCCACTTCAGGATGGAGAGGGAGGAAATCTGGGAGGGGGAGTGACACAGTATTCTGAAGTTTTCCTTTACCAAAGAAAATACTGAGGCCCTTTAAATCGGTACGGAGCTTTAAATCAAAAGTTATTTTAGTGAAACACTGGAATGACAATGTTTGGTTTTTCAAGAGCAGGGAAATAATTCCTCACAGTTTCAGATTATCAGCGAGGTTTTCCAGTGATATCAGACGCATGGTGGCGGCCAGCCAGCCCTGTGACTGGTGACTCAGTTCCTAAGTTTCTGTGGTCTCAGTCTGACACAGTAAGGACACCAATTTGAGTTTGAAGACTAAATGGGAGCAGGAGGCTCTTCTTGAAGGAGAAGGTACAGTGACAAGCAGTAACTTACACTGCATTTGTGTGGGTTTCTTTAAGCTTGGGCTTGATTGTGTAAGTACTATTTTTCCTTCAGATTATAGCATTTCTCATCCAGATACTAATATTATTTTTTGCTTTAGTTGAAAAATAATCCAGGCAACAATTAATAAAAATCTTTAAAGGCTGTCAGTCAAAGTGGGGACAACCTTTCTTCCTGCAATTTCAACTTCAAAAGCTACGTCCCTGTTAAACAAAGCCCTGAGTCAAAAATTTCCTTTGGCACAGCTGAAGACAGACCTATAAATATTTTTTGGCAGAATCGAATATGCCACCATCTCTACACTAACAAGGCTTAATGAAAACTACATAAGGTGAAACAAAGAGAACCATCCAAAATGAAGGCTGTATACATCTCTGAAGAAACAATAGCGCATTACTTCTGCTACGACCCTGTCGTCGACATCCAGAGAACTGCTGCTCTGTCCTAATTAAAGTGGTTTCACTGAACTCTCCTTGATTGCTCATTATGCAGAAGAGTCCGGACTCGATACAAACAAAGTCAACCAGGCACTGAATCACACCTCCAAAGACACCTAAATTGATACCAACATCAGGTTTTGCAAAAACAGAAGAGGACCAATAAGAATCATTTGCCAGCACATGCACTCTGGAATCCAGGCAAAAACAATATTCCTTCCTGAAGAGGGCTGCTGTTTTCCAACCCACTCTCCTTCAGGAGAGCATATTTTACTATGGAACACTGGAGTATGCATTAATAACAAAAGCAAGATCAAATTAAACAGATGACATGACAAACACTTCATTTCATGCATGGTTGTGCTTTTTCCCTGAGAAAAAAGAGTCAGAGTAATTACCATGAACTGAAACTTCTTCCCTGATCTCCTTTTGCAGCCAGCAGTAGTAGGTGACTGCCGTGCTCTGTAACAAAGACAAACGCCTTTTCTTCTTCGCCTTCTTTCTTAACATTACCAGCTAGGCATCTCTACCGTTGCAAGAACACATAGAGTATCTCTGTATCTATGTCTCCAATGCAGCATAAAGAGTACTGTAGAAACCTATCAAACCAGGGAGCAGTAGGGCTAGCAACCAATGAGGAGAGGCTTGGGCAGAATGCAGCACATGCTCGCTGAGGCACAGGCTGTCACCAGCATTTAGCAGGCTGCTAATCTAATTATAGCTAGTTTGCTAGCACAGAGCTATTGTAGAAAAGCACATGAGCAAATTAAATTTTAATAAATTAACCCCCCCCAAACAAAATCACGTTGATTTTCTGTCTTTTTTAGAATGAATGTTGTCACCTGATAAACCATAACCAGTTTTTAAAGTGCATTCTTGCTTTTCTCCCTATCCTGGAAAAAACAAACACTGGTTAAATTGATGTAAAGGGCTACTGGATTACTTAAACTTAACAGGCTCCAGCACTGAGGGATAAATAACAAAATCAATATCGCCAAGATACTAGTGGTAGGGTTATAAAAACCCGCATCTAATTTTATTTACACTGATTATTAATTTGCCATTTATTTGTCCTCAAGTGCTAATGAATCTCTCAATATAGTCTGGAACACCTTCAAGGTGTCAAAAATTAGAATCTTGACTACAGTGAAGAATAGTAATTCAGAGCCATCAAAGTTTAAAAAAACAATATCAGACATCATTGTAAAGCCAAAAATTAAAGATATCTGTCCACTGCACAATTTAATAGTAAATCAGTTTTATATTGTCCCAGGAGTCAAATCCTATAGAAGCAGTTTGATGCACAGGTGAAGTTTGCATTCTAACAGCCAAACTGCTGGCAGTACATTCTGGGTCTACCTGTGTGACTCTGGGTAAGTGGCTGCAATACAGTGTCACTGAGACAAACATGGGACAGGGGAGCTCTGTCATCAATAAGCTGTAAGCACTTAGCCAGGGTCTAATTCAGAGTGATTCTCAACTAAGTTACATTAATAACAGTGTTCTTTTAGTTATACCATGAGGTTTAGCCTTTTTCCCCCAGTATTACAACATTCAAAAAAGAAGCATCTTCAGCACTCCTCTAGTGTACATTTTATCAGAGAATCAATTAGTAGTAATTCAGTAATTTCTGATGAAAAGGTAATGGCAGAGCTGATTAATAACACAGAACTATTATTAGCATTCACTGTAGTAACAAAAATTATTTCACCTACTTTCTTTTGGCTATGTAAAAGTAATTAATTTTACTTGATTCCACATGAATTGATTTTCCAGGATATTATGGGCTTTTAATTGTATTTATGAATAATCTGCAATGTAGGTTAAATGATATGCATTGGAAAGCATTTTCTATGAAATACAAAACGGGGAAGGTAAGTTTGATTAAATTTTAATAATAAATATATATGAAAAGGGGAGATAAGTTGGTCACATACAACTTTAGTCCCTGTAGCCCATTTATTTTACTCTAATTTTTTTCTTTTTATATATACCACCAAAAAAAAAAAAAAGAGTTCTGGGTTATTAATTAAATCTATAATTCTTTTAAGTTTCTTTTTCATAATGCCCAGAAACTGCCACATTCATCTGTTCAAGTTCTAATCCAATGACAATCTGCAAACTTCTCATTTTAGTAGTTTTATCTTTTTGTTTGAAAACATTTATAAAAAGTTGATACGCTCAAGAGCCATGATGATTTGTCCTGAGGCCAAAATATTCCCAGAAAATTTTTAGTAGCTATAGAAAAAGAATATTAAGTTTTTCCTTCAATCCTGGTATACTACAGCTGTTTAGGAAACAGCCTAGTCCTAAGAATGACAAGTCCCATAACTTCAAGGGTAAGCAAGGGAACTGCCAGTCCATAAATTCAAGAGTGAAAACTATATAGTAATATAGACAAAGACACAAACTCTGGGAGAAAAGAACCTAGACAAGCCTTCTAAAATAACTGATTGCTACATGTTCTCCCTGGAAGCATCATCCATGTGATTTATCAAAGACCATTACCTTTATCACCAGCAAAATTCTAAGAGGAATTGGCTTCAGTGATTTGGCCTAAGGCACGGCTCCCTGGAGGCTGCCAGCATACAGACTAGTAACATTTTCAGGCATTTATCTAGGAAACATGGAAGCATTCTGCCTTCCTCTTAACAGACTGCTAGCTTAAAAAAAAAAAAAAAAAGGCATTTTAAAAAGCTGTTTGATTAATTCAGTCTCAATGCCTGTTTTGTGTAAGACATTAAACAGAGACTTTGCAAGAGAAGAAAGCAACTGTCCTTCTTAGGTCTTATCTTTCAACATATTGAAAACGAATATTTGTCCCCAAACTTCCTAAAAGTTATTTGGTAATGTTATTAGTGCCCTGTTAGGTGAGTTGAGAGTTTTTTAACCTCTGAAGTAAAGCACATTTGCTTTCATACTTCTGTCAACTATCCTTGATGCTGAAAAGAATCATTCATTCAGTGAAGCGTTTTTAGTTCCTACTACGTGCTGGCCATTGGAAGCCCTGCAGGGAGAGAAATAGCAATCTAATATTTAATGGGGCTTCTCATCTAATGAGACTGATAAACACTGTGATTCATTAACAAATAAGTAAGTAGGATGGGTAAACTGCTGTGAAGCACGATGCTGTGGACATGCCCGAGTAAGGATGAAGCGTCTGGTCTGCAGCTGAAGCAGACTTCTGGCTGGAGTGTGGGAGGACCAGCTGTGTTGCGAAGGCCAGAGGATACAGATGGGAGGTGAAGACAGTCACAAACAGCACATGTAAGAAAGGAAAATATTTAGAGTTGAATGTTTTACATTCAACTCTTCTTTCTGGGAATAGATTTCTTTTACCTTTCCAGTCAATATTTCCATACCCTTCCTGCATGAAGGAACATATGCACATCTCACACCTGCTATCTTAGGCAGGATGAGCAGCAAGGGGCCACAAACATCATTTCTCCACTGAACACATTTCCCCAACATCTGTTTTGACACTCTAATCTTGGAGAACAAGGACAAGAGAGTCTATGTTCTTGAACTTCCACAGATGGATCTCAATTACAGTCATCTCTCTTGTTTAAGCCCATGGCTCCAAGATAACTTTAGACTGATCACAAGATCCCAACCAGAAGCTTCTCATTTTCAGTTGTTTGTCAAATTCAATCTTACTTAAAGGGACCCAGCAGAGCAGTATCTGTGCTGAGAAATGGGACCTGGATAAGACGAGGCCTGATTACAAGCTATGTCACCAAGGCTGAGGACTATCCCATTGTCTAGGGAAGGCTCAGCTCAATAAGAGGGTCTAGAAAGTCACCTACCCAACTTCAAGGAAAGGTGAAGATGTCAAAGTACCCATAGTCCTCCACAATAGTGCTCTCCCCTACTCCTCCATTCTCATCCCCTCGCCCCCTCTGGATGGCTCAGATCTAATGTCAGCTTTCAAGTGTTGGTGTTAAAATTTGTCTTTATTTGATCCTTTGTTTGGTTTCTCTATATGTTTTCACATATAAGTGACAACACCCAGTATTTGTCTTTCTCTTGACTTATTTTGCTTAATATAATCCCTCCCAGTTCTATCCACATAGCTGAAAATGGCATGAGTTTAGGTTTTTTTTTTTTCACCCCTGCCGTGAGTTATGTTTTTTGATTACTGAGTAGTTGGTGGTGGGACAGCAACAGTGAGCACACCTTAAGAGAGTCATCCTATACTGTGAAAATATGAACAAGGATATAAAACAATAGCACTTCGTTAAAAATAAGAAAAAAAAAAGTAGAAGAATGCCTGTATGCGTTATATAGAGAAATAAAACAAATGAACAGGCAGAACTAAACCAAAAACAAAACAACTCCTAGAAATCTAACTGCAGAACTGAAGTTGAGGAAGAGGGTAAGGGTGAGGAACCAGGTGGGCAGGGGTCCAAAAGAAATATAGTGGAGGATCATGGGTGCTTGTTGGTAATTGGTGTATGGTAATATGTATATTTGAAGGGATGTGAACCTATACTTCTAAATCGTAAATATCCTTAACATGCTGTAAAACAGGGAGGGGTGGGAAGGAAGTCAAGGAAGGAAGGAAGGAAAGAAGGAAGGAAGGGAGGAAGGAAGAAAGGAAGGTTAGGGGTACAGCAGAGGGGGATGGGGAGGCAGAGGGAGAGAGAGGGAGGTAGCCAGGGAGGGAGAAAGGAAGGGAGAGAGGGAGGGAAGAAGGAAGTAAAAGAATGAACTGCCCAGACCCAGAAAATGCCCTTTGACTACCAGGAGTAGGATAACCTTAGAAATTATATACGGGTGCTGGGATCCCTTTCTCCTCTCTTCCTCCCACCCAGATTGACATTTCCTTCTTGTTAATTAAATTATGTGGAATAGTGGGAGATCATTTAACTGGATTGTGACTGCCTTGGTAAAGACTGAACTGAGATGCTGGAAATTGATTGCTCCAAAGGTCACACACATAGTCTTCACCTTCTCTTCTTTCACTTAGCATCTTGCCCCATTTACTGTGATATATGTCAATGAAGGTATATTATGTTCTTGTGATATGGGGTGACTCTCTGAATGAGCAGCAAGGGGCCTCTGGTAGTGATGCAGCTGAAAATTGTATTGAGTGCCATACTATTTTGGTGGGCAGGGTCTGAGAGAAAGACCCATGAGAAGAAACAAGAAGCGTGAAAAGGTTGCACAAAAAGGAGGCTGGAAGTGCCCCAGAGTGTGGGAGATGCAAGAATGGTAGGCCAGTAAAGAGGAGTCTGAGTGGCCAGGCTGAGTGCCAAGCCCACCAGAAGAGTGAGCAGGTGGCAGCAAGGAGTCATGGTGGAAGTGTGGCCAGCAGAGAAGTAGCCAGTATGAAGTCAGATGCCAGAATGGCAGGTGAGGGGTGACCAGGGGTGGTTGAGGGCAGGGCTGGTGAATGTGGTCAGATGCTGCTGAAGGCAGGTCTGGAAAGTTGGTACCTGGAAAAAAGTCAGGGATTTGAAAAGCTGACTTTGCATTAGTTACTTGTTGGAAAACTTTGAAGAACCTTGGAAAAGTTGGAGCAGCTTGGAACTCTGAAGAGTGAAGAAGCAAAGAGAAGAAGGAAAAGAAAGACTGGGTTTTGCAAAGTGCCTGCCTCAGGTTTGGAAAAGGACATCATCACCTTGGACATGTGTTTTTGAGACCTTTGGGACTAAAAATGGTGACAGGTAAAATAACTAGCCACTTGTGGCATTAAGGACTTTTGCTTGACTTTTTGTTTCCCTTGTTAGTTATCTCATTAATAAAACCCTATTGTTTAAATTGCATTGAGACTCTTACAACTGCGTAAGTGGTGGGAAGAACCTGGTTTTTAAAAGTGCTGCTTTTTTTGCATTTTTCCTTTGGCTTGTTGGTTGGAGATTGGCCCTATTTTGACCAGATATCACTTTGGGCTTCCTGCTAAGTCACCTGCTGAGAAAGAAGGGTATGTTCAGACAGTCTATATAAACAGACTGACTCTCCATTGTGGGGCTTAGTTAATAAGACCACTGCACATTTTATAGTGTCTTCTCAAAGCCTAGCCAACATTTTCTTCTATTTTTTTCCTCTACCAATTCATTTATTTTTAGAATAAATGAAGATAGATGGAAGAGCAAGTCACAATGAGGCAAGTAAGGGGTCATGAACAGCTCAGGGACATCTGCTCATTGATGTTTGCTCTGAATGGTGACTGCAGATGCTCTGGTGACCTTGGCTGTTTGTCAGCTCCTGTACCTACCTACAAGGCAGAGATTCAGCATAGTTCCAACACCTTCCAAAAATTACTTCCCAGGATCATTGGTTGGCAACAAGAAAATGGTGCTAGACCACACTGCTGGACATAACATGGCCCACAGGCCTCTTCACCCCATTACCTTGAAGCAGTTTCCTGCCACACCCCCTCAATAACAAACCCATGAAGACTTGTGTGATATTAGCCCCTCCTGCTGTCTGTCATTCCAATCCATCCAATGGACCACTGATTAGTACTTTCAGCTCTGAAATGGCTTTATCATAGGTCAATATTGGCTGAACTTAATCCACATGATTATTTACCAATAATATAATAGACATCTTAGGTTTAGAAGCAAGAAGTCATATGGTAGCAGAAGAATAAAAAGAATTTCTTAGGTAGAAGGCTAACCCTTAAAGAAAGTTATATTGACAAATGATTCATTTGCTATGTCACCTACCCCTTTCCTAACATCCAGCACTCAGGACTCAGTGTGTGAAGGGAGCAAGTGCCTCCAACCTTGGCAGCTGCATATAAGTCCACCAGGCCTCAAACCTCTTCAACTTTTAAAGCTATCCAGTCAGTTCCTAGTTCTTCACCTGAGAACATGACCCCTGCTTACAATGTGCCAAACTTTTAAGAAGTATTCAGAACTCCTACTCTGGATGTGAGCTCACAAGTAAACACAACATTCTGCATTATATTATAAAAATTAAGAGCTCAGAGATGCACTTCTGTGCAGGCCAGCAGGATTACCAAGAACACAGTACCTAGAACACAAAAATATGAAAAGGACCCCCCCCACAAAGGTTAAAAAACTAGGTAACCTATGACAATTTGTGAAATTTTTATGTGAAGAATAACCTTATGCTTTTGAAGGTATCTTTTGATCTACCTGTCTTGTAGAAACAACCCATTCCCCGCCTTCCTCACTTGTCTTGTAGAAACAACTCATTCCCCATCCTCCCCATACTTGTTTCATAACTACAGAATCAAAGTATCAGCTGTAACTTAAAAAGCTAAATGACTCTCATTGCATACAAATGCAAACATCATACCATAAGAGGATCTCTATATTCTCTAGAATAAAGACACTTATTTTTCTTTTCTTTATATTTATGGTAGGTTTGCAAATCAAACGTGTTTATTCAGCTGACAAGCTAGGAGGTACATAGGTAATTCTTACACGTGTAAGTATGTATCAATATCTGAACATTCATGTCCAAAAGTCATACAGATAGCAGAGCCCTGCATGGATGGGCATGGTGGTAATGAAAAATTAACATTACCATAAATTCTCCTTAATAGCTACAGTAAGACGTCATGTCACTGTGGTGGCTTAAGACTGATAATAATTTGTAACTTAATGGCGATTATACTACATAAGCTTACCATTCTGACTCATAGCACTTAAGAAATAGAAATCTACGTTTGAAGCTTGTCTTTATCACACCCTTCGCATGGTTTCTCTAGCCCTTGAAATCTGACATAGAACTGATGCTTCCAGAGTGGGCGAGTGAGGAGTAAGAAGAAGGTGGGCTGAGACCACAGTAGACTATGGTGGTGAACTACGGTGATTTGGTGGTAGTGCACCTGGGTAATTACAAACTGAAAGGGGATAATGGGGGGTGGGAACCCTTCACTTGCAAAATACCAACAAAAATGGATATTTAAGATGAAAAAGTGGGGATATCTGAGAACCTAAAATACTGAGGTGATACCACTTCATTAATTCAAGAAATTAGATTAAGTCTCTCTTACATGATCATAGGTTGGTCTACAGCCCTCCTCTGACAGAGGTGAGGGAAGCAGTAAACACCTGGGAGTTTGCCAGAAGATGAAGAGTTTCAGAAAAAAGCCACCAAGCCAGAACTAGGTTAAGAGTCTGTCTTGGGCATTCTTAGTAGACATATTCTCCAAATATGCAATTCCATCCTTTTTGTTTACAGTGCATTCACTGTTCATAATAAAAGCCAAAGTTAAGACAACAGGTTCCTGGGGACATACAACAAGGGAGAGGGTTGTAAGGCAGTCCTAACCGGGGATGGTTTTGGATCCTCATAGAGTGAGGAAGCAGAGGAGCAAAGCCAAAATTTTGAGGTTTTGTTTGCTCATATCCTCATTAAATAGACATAAAAGCATAATTATTTTTCCTGAAGAATTACAAAAAATTACTTATATCTCACCTCAGACATTCCACATAAAGTGGAGAAATTTTGACGTATCATTTAGTGAGGTGTGTAAAGGATTCCCACCCCTATAAAACAAATAATTTTATGTATTTGAATATTAATTAGGGTGGTTTTGTGTGTGTGTGTGTGTGTGTAAGGCACTGAAACTGTGAACAGCCATGACTGGTGAGATGCTAAGAAGGTGGCTGTAAAGGCAAATGAACTTAAATTTGGCCTTCATCCTCTGGCATCAGATCAAGGGACTTTTGGTTTCAACTATCCTCTCACAGACATTATGACTGTAATGTCAGCAAGTTATTTAATTTCATCTATGTCTCACTGTCTAGCAATAAAACAATACAGGCAGAACTTTTCTCCTCATGCTTTTGTATGGTTACATATGAACTTATATGTAAAGAATACCTCCAGTCTCAAGATAATACTTGCTGGGGGAGAGGTCATTGTTTCTCCTATTTGTGGGTCTGGAATTCAAGTGGACTTCAGATGGAGTTTCCTGTCATCAAAAAAGCTCCTCTTCCTCTCCTCATAAGGGCATTTAGCATTTATTTAGTGGCTATCATTTATCAAACACTGGTAGGATCAGGACATGGACTTTCTAGAGCAGAAAAGGAGACAAATAAACAATGCTGACCATTAAACCTCAAAGGGGTTTTTAAATCAGTAAGATAATACATGTTTTGCTTTGAGACACCCCTAAATGCAGCTAGGAATGTATTATTATTACTCTCAACTTAGAGCTCAAGAGCCTGTTCAATACAAGTATATTATTTGCTAAGGGCCTCTAGACTCAACTCATTCTTATTTCACTCCTCCCCTCATTAAAGATATATTCCCATACACATACCAAAAAATGAATTACCCATCAGCCAAAAATTAGTGATCACTAAATAACTATTTATAACAATAATCACATTTTATAATTTCACTAGATATAAAAATCATCAGACATTATGCTCCTAGAGGAGCCATGAATTAGTTGCAGAAGTCACCCTGAGTATGTAGTGTCCCCGTTCCCAATCACACGTTTCCTGGACATTGACAGGCATCTTTTGGGACACCAATGTTTATATCATCTATAATCTCTATTACTAAAAGGATCTGAGGTCAAATTTTTCATTGACTATGGGTTAACTCTTGCCAAAATCTTAAATTACAATAAATGAACCAATGTCTTAAATTGTAGTCTTGTCTTCTAAAGCGTTTAACATTTCAGGTAAATTATTTTCTATGATTTTTAAATAATTTTCTACAACATTAACACCAGTTCTTGAATCGACTTCTATACTTATTGTCCAGAATCAAAACATATAATCTTGTGTGAGTAATATATGATGCTATTTTAAGGAAATCTTCATGAAAGAACTTAAAGTATGCATGGCATGAGTGTTATAAATGTTTTAACATTAGTAACTGAAAGATTAAACTTTCAAATCAAACAAATACCTACCTTCAGAACATAATGTATTATGAAACACATCTCAGATCTTTCTAAAACTTTTAGTTCAGCAGGAGCCAAAGAAAACCATTTTGAAAGAGTTACATCACAATTCTGGAGGTTATGTTTTTTTTTTAATTTTTTAAAAATTTATTTATATATATTTCACATCATTTCAGTCCCTGGGGGTCACCCACCACCTCTCCTTCCCACCGGCTCCAGCTGGTCCCCACTCTCCCCTTGTGCTGGAGGTTATGTTCTGAATGATACTTTTAGGAAGAAATTCTATTGCTAGAATGATATCACTACATATTTCTCAACTTTACTCTGTACAACTGTACACCAGTTTCATTAATTTTCAGTTGATAAGCTTGGGTAAATGAGAGAAAATGCTTGAATTTTCTCATCTCTCCCATTAAGAAGAATGTGTAAATTAAACAAGTAAATATATACATGGCGATAGAGACTGCATTTTGTAAACATTGTTTAAGTTCTGTCTGCTTAACTAATGGCAAAATTAAAACCACTATCCAAATGATATCTGTCTTATTAGATAAAATAACCCTTTTCCAAATAAGGATCTATAAAATATACAAACATGAAACATACCTTGGACACAACCCAAGTAGGAAACGTTATACTGTTCAGTGTTTATCAATAGCACCTACTAATTGTGAAACTTAAATAAGGATAACTTTTTGCAAAGCCATTTTGCAAATTTGCAAATCTGCAGAAATTTCATGAAAACTTTATAAATATATGCATCTTTATTCCTGGTCTCTCGCTTTGGGAAATTTATCCTAAGGAAATAAGAATATTTGCAAGCAAATGAATACCACCTCAAAATAAAGTAAGCAGGTATTTATCACAATATTCTTTAAATTGAATTAAATATTAAATATTTAAACTGCTCTAAATATTAATATTCCATAACCAGTTGGTTAAATAAATGACGTATAAATAAAATTATTGAAGCTTGTGTGCATGGTCATTCAAATTCATATTATAGGAGTGAATTTAATATAAATATAGCTGAATATTAAGTGAATCATCAATGGATATGTAGTTGGTTTCATTTTTGTTAAAATTATCTCTCTGTGTGTGTCCATGCATGCATATGCATGGGTGCATGTGTGTGTGACTGTTAACATATATAGAAAAAGTCTAAGGGCAAATGCCACAAAGTAAATAGCTTTTCATCTCTGTGTGGTAGACTTTTCTCAATTGTTTAATTTTTATACAGTGTTTTTATGAACACTGAGCATGAACTATGCTAAAATTCTGTACTTTCCCCCCTCTCACCCAAAGAAAGTAATAACTAGTAGGTGGGTAATTTTTATGAGTAGTCCCTCAAAACTCTTGGAACTGAGTTCATAACCAGTGGAAATGATATAGCCTGGACTTGCCAGTCAGTTGCTAACTGGCAGCCTCAGTAGACAGATTTTTTGATGTGCTAATCATTTCCAGCAACAGGACAAATCATTAGGATGGGAACCAAAAGTTCGGCCTGGTTTGTCAGTCAAGTTACTGATTATTATTAGACATTAGGACAAATCTCTCCTGGGACTGGTCCAAGTTCTCACTGCTAAGTATGGCTCAGATACTTCTTTTCTTAGTCATTTGGATAATTGTCTCCTTTTATCTACAGGCATTCTTAGACACTGAAAGATATGGCCAGGTTCAAATGTCTGGAAAGAAGCCAGTTAGTGTAAGTGATGGGAAAAAAGGGAAGCAATTTCTTTGGATGTAAAGTTAAAAACATTAGCATGATTCAGGATTGATTGGAACCTTGGCAAGATTCTGAAGTTTTATGGATTGTAGCAACTATAATGGGAATCGGACTTAAAATAAGGTAAAGCAAAGCAAGCATTTTTCAGAATGCCTGCATCTATGAACTATTTTTATCCTTTCTTGACTGTTTTTATTTCCATAGTTTAAAAAATATCTTGTGAACTCTACCTCAGTATCATTAATAGATGATAGTTTGCTGGTTTTGTCAGGAAGATATTTCCATTTATACATAGACATTTAAGGTAATTTTATTATATCTAAGTACCAATTTATAAAAATTTCACAATAGAAATTAATGTGCAAAAGGAATTTGTTTAATCCCTATTTGCCTTGAAGCAAATTGAACTATATTACATCTATTAGGTGTATAATTACCTGTAAAGTCAAGACTTTTTTCTCTACTGAAAATAATCACCTCTTTCCCAATTTATTTTTGTTAAGTTTTTCATAAATGATGACTTGTTTTATGTGTCTGGATTTCCTATATTTCTTGAGCTTCAATTTTAATATGTAGTGATCCTTTTCTATGTGTTCTCTGATGGCAAAGAAAAACTTTCTCAATAGGTATTTCTAATAAAAGCAATGACAGTAATAATGAGACTTTTTCATTTAACAAGTGTTATTCTCCTGGAACACTTACCCTCCAGTGACTTTAGCAGAAAAAAAAAGAAAGATTGTTTTTCGTGAATGAGGAAGAAGTTATTTGAAGAGGAAGAGTCTTTTGAAAATATGAACATCTGAATAGTTTCTAAATAAAGAAGAAAATCTGTGTCATTTATTTAAAGTTCTTTCTTGGGTTAACATTCAAGCTTTGTGGACAAAACAAAGAAAAAAGTTGTCCCCCGCAAATGTTAGTGGATCAGTTTGTAAATATCTACTGATATTTTAAAGTCATTTTTACAGATGAGGTTCTCTCTATGTGGGGCACCTTTTGGAACTTGGTATCAGTTTATCAGGGAGAACAAGTGCATAGGTAAGAGTCATTACATATTACATTTCTTGTGTTTTGTTATTAGCCCTGCAAATGGAAGTGATCTGAAGGCCATTAATTCACCTTAAGAAACTTTCTTGGGTTTCTCTTTTACATTATTTCAAAGTCAGATTACAAACTAATTTAAATTTCAAGTATTTGATTACATTCCTCTTGAATGACTGTTCCTGATCTTTGCCAAGTCAATGCTCCCATTCAGGAAGAAGCTATTTTAATTCCACTGCAAATAGATCTTCTGAAGAAGAGGGGAACTTCAATTCCTCTGACATAGAACAGCATATGATGGATGTTTTTTTATCTTAAAGTCTGAGTCAAGTCTAGACAAGCGGTTTGTGTACTTTCTCTCTATATAAATTATATAGGAAGCTTTTAAATTAATGTCATAGAAATGTTCTATAATAGGAATAAATGGCACAATGTACCTAAGACATTAGTGGAAAAGCACTACTGGAGTTCAGAGTGCAACAAAAGAAGTTCCCATATGATATCTTGCTGATAATTTGCGCCATTTAGAAACTAAAGAAGCTTCTATGGTTTTAATCATCTTCTCCCAAAGGGTAAGAATCACTCTCTCAATTGTTTTTATAGCTTAAGAACAAACATAGTACCAAGTTTTAAAAAGATGGTACCTGGTTTTCTATTATGGGGAGGGGGGCTCTTAATTTTATAGATTTTATTTTTGTCTACAATGGGGCAGTTTCTCTATGCCAAGTGGACCTTGGATAGTCCGAGCAAAAAATAACTCTCCTTTGGTGGCCTGGTGATGAACTGGATTCTTTGGAGGTTCCCAGGTGAGAGAACCAGGGCTTGCATAGATGAACAAGGGTCTTCAACCTCAAACCCCAGCTGGAGACAGGCCAACAGAGGAAGGACTGAGAAAGAATATCTTTCCAACTGGTAGCTATCACTTTTCTAAAAATTTCTTCATTTCTGGTAATGAGACTACACAGGATTTCTTTTGACAAAAAAAATTTCTTCACTTTTGGTAATGAGACTACACAGCCTTTCTTTTGGCAAAATAATTTTTATCTTCTAAAAAACCAGAAATTCCATTGGAAACCAAGAAAAAAAAAAAAAAACTAAAACAATGTTATCTTAAACAATTGTTGGTCTTAATTGTATGGAATTAATTGAAATTTCAGTTGCTCTTTCTTCCTATTTAACTGTTTTGGGTTACTCTGTAATGCATGATCCCTGATGCCTTCATATACACTTCAGCAACATTCTCTGACCAAATCACTGAGAAATGGAATAAATTACACCAAGTTTTCATTTCTGAAGCAGTGTCATCAAATTACATACCATATTCCACTTGCAAAACTGTATGTCAGAATCATGCATTAGCAGTAGTTCACATTTTGTAGAAATATGAACCCCAGTGAAGAATTGAGATGGTGGCGTATATGTTCCCACTGATAAGAACTTACCCTCTTTCCACAGAAGGATGGCAAGCTGTTTCACAAAGACACTGTAATCCCAGAATTGTGGTACAAAGAATAAACAGATCAATAAAGGAGAAGAGAGTCCAGAAATAGAACCACAAATACTCAACTGGTTTATGATAACGGAACTCAGACAGTTCAATAGAGAATGAAAAGTTATTTTCAACAAAAGATAATGGAACAATTGGATGTCCACCTGGAAAAAGAGTAAACTTTGACCCCTACTTTATAGCAAAAATACCAGCTTGAGAGAGACCACAGACTGAAAAGTTAAAAAAAAAAAAAATCTATAGAAAAAAAATCTAGGAAAAAAAAAAACAGGAAAAAGTTTTTATATAAAATTTGGGAACTGGTAGAAATTTCCTAGAGTCACCAAAAGGAAATCCTAACTGTAAAAGAAAAAAAACCTGACAATTTGATCTTCAAAAATTATAAATTGCAGCTCATCTACTACTAGTTAAAAAATTAAAACAGAAAACACTAAATGGGAAAAATAAATTCAATGCAAATTTCTGAAACAGGACTTTTAGCCAGAAAATATAAGCAACTGTTAAGAACAACAAATAGAAAAATATAATGACTTTATAAGAAAGGACAAAAGACCTGACATTTCACAAAAGAAGACAGACATTTGACCTATAGGTACAGGAGAAGGTATTCAACATCATTAGTCATCAGGAAGTATCAATTAAAAGCAGAGTAAGGCACTATTTCAGAATCACTCAAATAACTAAAAATGAAAAAGACATTATCAAAAGTTAACAAGGATGTTGAACAATAGGGAACTCTCATTGTTAAATGAGAAAAATTGACCATTTCTTATAAAAATAAACATTTACTCCATAACCAAGCAATTCTACATAGGGGTCTTATCAAAGTTAAAGATACATATTCACTTTCAAAGATGCTCAGAGCAAGTTTATTCAAAATATCCATCTGCAATGGAAGCAAACCAAATATTAATTAACAAAAGAACAGATAAAACAACTGTGGTAGCTATACAACATGGACCACTACCCAGCAAGGAAGAAAATGAGATACTGATATAGTAATAAGGGTAAATCTCTGCATTATGTATATTAATGAAAGGAACAGTAAGAAAGGGCATCTTTGGATGATTCAATGCATAAAATTAAAAGCAGATAATACAAATTTCAGACAACAGAAAGGAAAACTATGATTTCTCCTGAGGGTGGGGAAGAGGAGAAATGACAGGGAAGCAGCAAGAGGGAATTTTCTGGGATGATGGAAAGTTTCCATATATTCAGTAGGGACACTTCATGAGTGTATTTTTTAGAATTTACCAAAATAACACTTAAGATCTGCAAATTTACCTCAGAAAACCACACTGTATAAAAAAATACCAAATTAATGTTACTGTAAGTTTTTTTATAAGTTTTAGTACTGATTTGAAATGAAATTATTTTTACTTTAAATCCTTCTGAACCTTTCAAACTCTTATAAGTAATACATTATGAATATACAGAGAATAATGATGACTCATTTGAATTTATAATAGTTTATTTGTTTGAATATCATGCCTTGGTATTTTGATACTTTATCAGCACCTGAGAATATATTTTTCTAAGGCCTTCAAACAGTTTATTTTAAATAGCCACTATTAACATCCATTTAAAACAACTTATTTTTTTTTCTTGCCTCTGCTCTTTTTTACTTGACCAATTACTTTTAATTTGTCTTGTATCTTTTATGAATTAGTTTTCTGGAAGAGCATCATACATATTTTACATGAAGCAATTTACAATTGCTTTCTTTCCTGACTGATTTTAACATTCTTAAAAACAAACTCAAAGTCAACCATTTGTGGACAAAGGAAGCATTAATAGAGTTTTGGATTTGGCTATCTGCTCTGTTCTGTACTAATTATATGAACTCAGGTTGAATGACTTAATATCTTTCAGAAAGTTTCTTCTTAAAGAAAATAGTTGTAATGATAGCTATTTCACGGCTTCCGAAGAGGAAGGCGGGGGGAGGGGGGGGGGACCAAAGTCCTTAGAGCTAAGAGGGAGTATGCATTCCACAGAAAATTGAAGAAAAAGTAATAAAGTCACAAGACAATTCTAAAGCATATCAATGACAAAAAAACCCATCCTATGGGCAGGCATTTCACAGTGAGGTTATATGTCACAGTTCAAAGCAATACAGCCTGGTGTTCAATTTAGAAGGTGTGAAAAGTGGGGGCAGAGGTAACAATACTCGGCGGGGCATGTCCATCAGTGCCAGCCCAGAAGAGCCCACCTTGGGAGACACAATACTTTCCATTTGCCCAGACGCATGCTAAAACACTAATCATTTAATCCTTGCATCAATTCAACGAAGTGAACACTGTTGTCACCATTGTACGCGGAGGAAACAGAGGGGAAGGTCGGTCACGGTCTCCCAGGCTACCAAGAAGGAAAGAGGTGGAATCCTGGGTATGCGGGCAGTCCACCCCACAGACACGTGGGTGCGTGCCCTCAAACCAAGAAGTACAACTTGTTTCTGAGCTGCACGTTCTCATGCGGACTTTTATTTCAGCATTTAAACATCTGTTTTATTCTTTTTTAATTTTTTAAACATTCTTGCTTATTTTTCACAATATAGGATTTCTCCTCTCAGATGTGTAGCCATGGTTTTCCCACCAAAGCACCTAATCCCCATACTATAGTCCTCTCTGCTCTTCCCCAAGCTTATTTTCTACTCTCCCTTCCTTCTCCTCCCTCCCTCTACACCCCCTCAAACTCCCTTTCCTCCTTCGGAATGTCTCAGGCTTATATTTCATAGGAAAATAAGCTACAGTTTAATTTCTCAATATCCAGGAAGAGAAGAAGAGCAGCTCTGCCAAGACATTTAGCTCAACTGCTTAAATTTGCCATTTCTATACATGTGCACTTGTGCATGTGTTTACACCTGTATTTGTATGTTTATGTGTATAGATGTTCATATGTGAACATGTGTGCTTGTGTATATGTCTGCATCTGTATGTTGGTATACATGTGCTTGTATGTGTAGGTAAGCATGTTTGCATGTGTGCGCATGTGTTATGTACATCTCTGCATGACCCTAGCTTCATTTGTGTTTTATGAGCAAATCCTCATTTCCTCACTGTGCCAGTATAGTTCACACAAGCCATCTTTGTCCAGAGGACAAAACTGTTCGTCTTGGAGGGGGAACCAGTGTTTCTGCCCAGGAGAACAGTCACCCACTCTAGGGACCAGCAGAGGGGAGCAGAGCCCTGCAGGCATCCCAGGACCAGATGGATGTGTTTTCATGGCAGTGAACTCCCCCTCGGCCATACTGTAGAAGGGGCTATAAATCAAGTGGTAATTAGATTTTACAGCACTTAACACACTGCCTCTGTTGACCTCATTAACCAGCTCTGGATGGAAAAGAAAGAACATTCCCACTGAAAAGGTCAGCTTCTTCACTTGGACCCTTGTGCTCTCCTTTAGCCCAGAGAACCCACACCAGTCAAGGAGAGAAGATTCTCTCAGGCAGGCTGCATAATCTTGCAATTACACCAGAGATGCGAAGACAAATAATGCTGGAGAGAGGGAACTCATCCTTATCTTACTGGAACACACATTAGTAGCCAAAGCCTATGGAAAACCGAAAAGCAGTTGATAACACATTAGCACAAATTTTTACATAACCGATGATTAAAAAAAGCCCTTTTTTTTGGGTGATTTAGTGATGAAAATATAGTTCTCATACATATCTGATCTGTAGCCATAGTTCCTTGCTCACAGTTTTCAAGTACCTTGAGCTTTTCTAAATGTTGAAATGATTAAGGTCTCTCTTTCTAGGTTGATGAAATGACTTTAGGGGAAGAAACTAAAGGGTTGGTTATCAGGAGAACCAAAAGTGAGTAGAAGGTTGGAACTTCTAATTCCACAGCCAGCCCTTCAGGGAATAGACAGGGGCTGGAACTTGCAGCAAATGCCCAGAGTTAAGCAGTTAACTAATCACCTCCTGTGATGACTTCTATAAAAGCCCCAATGGAGGGGTTCTGGGAGTTTCTGAGTGTGTGCACACAAAGATTTAGGGGAGAATCGCTCATCTAGAGAGAGCATGGCAGCTCCAGGCTTTTTCTACATACTTTACCATATGTCTGTCTTCCATACAGGTCCTTCTGAGCCTATCCTTTGTAATAAATCAGCAATCTGGTAGTAAATGGGTTTCCTGAGTTTTGTGTGCCATTCTCGCAATTTAATCAAACTTGAAGACCTGGTGTCCTAGAAACCTCAGGTTTATAGGCAATCAGTCAGAAGCACAGGTAATAGTCTGGACTTAAGACAGGCATCTGAAGTGTAAGGAAGGGAGGTGGGAACCTCCAGTCAGTTGTGGGGAAGAAGGGATAATTTTCTGGGGCCTGTAGCCAGCATCTGAAGTACAAGGTAGTCTTGGGAGACTGAGTCCTTATACCTTCAGGAACTGAGGCATCTCAGATAGACAGTGTAGAATTGAGTTGAATTGCCTCCACGCACACAATTGTTGGAATTGGGCCTGGTAATCTAAAAGCAGTGTGACTTTTTTATTTTACATTTTCATATATGATGCTTCTTGGTGGATCCAAGAATACCCCTGGGGATTACAATGATGTGAAATGTAGGTATATATAAATAGTTTAAAATAAAAAAAGAATTCCATTTTGATTAAAAACATAAAATACATTTGATAACCCATAGAAACTGAAATGGTACTAGAACTTTAAACAACTTTGACATTTTATTTTTAAAACCACTGACTATATTCTCAATGGACTTGTCCTAACACTTTAAAAAAGCTAGAGGCATCAATTATTCCAAAATTATTTTATGGCTATTTTTTGTTGTTGTTTTAAAAAAGCTAGATATATTGGATGACTCACCTCCTTTTTTGTAAGGGGCTACAAAGTAAATATTTTAGGCTTCAGAGATAGCACAGTCTTTGTCATAACTCCTCAACTTTGTCTCTTGGAGAATGAAACCAATGACAGTCAAAACATAAATAAATGAGTGTGGCTTTGTTCCCCAAAAAAAACTTTATTTACAAAAACTGACAGTGAACTCGAATTGGCCTGGGTCATAGTGTGTCAACCACAGATCTAGACTAGACTAAAACAGTGTGGAATCTGAGTTCTAATTTATATTGGAAACTGATACTTCAGAGCTTATAAAAGAACTACAAATAAGCAACACCTGAATGTGACAAATTATTTCCCAAGTATCTGAAAGCTGTTATGATTTTTGTCATGAAACTAAGACTTAAGGCTGTTTATCCTCTCTTGCACATAGCACATTAACAGCAACGTGTGTTAATAATGCCAAACACAACTGGAAATAGAGTATGCCCTATTTGCGCCTCAAAAGTCTACAGAATACATTTTCCTTATCAGGAAAGGTTTCTTTTGAAAGGACTGAATCATAAAAGGTGCGAGGCACCTTAGAAAGAAAAAAAATCACTTATATTGCTTAAGAGCACAACTGATTCACTCCACTTCAAAAGGGCACTGGAAATGCCAAGCTTTGAAAAACACACAAAACGCTAATGGAGTTGTATCCTTCTTAAATGATACAAAAGAATTGTTGTCCACAGGCTTAAGGAAAATTAACTAAAACATAATTGTTACATCAAGATTGGTAACTATTTAAATGCCAAAAGGGAACATAACCCAAATGGAAAAGAAAATGAAAAAAGAAGCTATAAAAAGGTGACAGGAGAGTGAACCTATTAGATAAAGTAGACTAATGCCAGGTGGTCGCTGGCAGAGCATCTGCTGTCATGTGTGAGCAGGTGCTTGTGGGATGAGGTAGATGGTGATGTTGCATTGCCAGCATCAGAAATCCAGGTGCTCTCTGATGCCACAGTTCAGCAGGGGGTGAGGTCAGCAGGTGCCGGGGCGGCCAGCATCCTTATGACAGAAAGCTGTCTACCTGAAACCCAAACTCTTCAAGTTTGCCTCTGTAACAAGAGAGTATGAGTAACTTCCTCAGTTACCAAAGATTTCCTATCACTATCTGTGATTCTTTTTCAAAAAGGCACCACACTTTTGAGAATGCAGCTATTCAACACTAGATTAAATAACCCATCTGATAATATGATGTAGAAATCTGGAGAATGGGAAAAAAAGGACTGAGAAAGTTTATTAAGGAGTTAAATTTTCAGATATATGACTAAATATGTAACTAGACTGAAAAGGAAATGTGTTAAAGGGTCTACTTACATAAAACCTACAGGCAGAGAGACCCTTTACTTTTGAGAGAAATGATTTCCCTACTCTCACTTCTTCTCTAGCTACAAATACACCAGTCCTGGGCTCTTGGTAAAAGTTGATTACCAAGGGGTTCTGGGACCTCTCCCCTCATTTCAACTCTTTGTTTGCCCTTTGCATTCTCAGTCTTTTCAATCTACTACTCTCAGCGTCTATCTCCTATTCTTGTTTATCTGTTTAACCGTATCTAATTAAAGGAATAGCATTAATTCCATCCAGCAGCTGATGATGGGTCTTCTGCAAATCCATTTTGAAAAATCATACTGAATGTTCACAGATCCTCCAGAGATGAAGCCCAACAGGGTGAACTACGCAACTGTTTCCGCTTGCTTGTATTCAATGGGGTAAGAGACTTTAGATGTACACATATATTTATCCTCAGAAAGAAGGGATAAGCTCCCTCCAGGAAAACTGCTCCCAGAAGGAGCTTGCACCTTTCAATCAAGAGGTAGCAACAGGGTTTCATACTCCACTTCACTTCCCCTGCCCTCAGGATCCAGTCTGTAACCCTGTATCA
>PVHY01000324.1:173493-239432 GCA_004024945.1 Uropsilus gracilis
CCCCCCCCCCCCCCATGAATGTCTTCAATTCCTTTTCTCCCCTACTGCCAGCCTGGCCAACCAAAGGCTCAATATCTTCATTGATATGCTCTGTAGCTCAAGCTCCAGGGCCCCCAAAATGGGCTCCCAAATACACTCCTATCCTCACTTCTCTGCCACAGCAGCATCTTTCTTCAGTTGCTTTTGGCCAGAAACTTTGTGCGATCATTTCTGTTCCTCTTTCGATCACCCCCACATACACAAGTTATCCTTAAATTCCATGGACTCAATTTTCAAGACATTTCTAGAACCTGACCATTAATTATCACCCAGTTGAACCTTGGTCCAAAGACTATCATTTGTGCTCTGAATGACTGAATCACCAATTTGTTCTTTTCCAGTCTCAACACAGTGACAGTGACCCTTTTAAAGTCAAGATGAGACCATGTCACTTTGCCCACAATTGTCCAGTGATGGCCTGCCTTCTTCAGGGCAAACACTAAATTCTAAGCATAACCTATAGTGCTGTTTACTCTGATTCCGAGTCAAATCTCCAACCCTGCTCTGGCACCCTCAGCCTGGGTCTCTTTCTCAAAAATAGCTGTATGACTCATAGTCAGTCTCAAGTCATGTGTCCCCTTCTATTAAGGCCTTCCTGACCCCCACATCTGTATTCATGCTGTTTTGTTATAACAGATTACCAAAACCTCTGTGACTTTGCACAGTACCATGTTATGATCTCACATGTTCTGTGAGTCAAGTCAGCAAGGCTTTACTGGGCCTTAAGCTCAAGGTCTCACAGGGCTGCAGTTCAGGTGTTATTAGGTGGTCTTCTTTTCAAAGGCTCAGGATTTTCCTTGAGGCACATGTGGTTGTTGGCAGAATCCAGTGCACTGAGACTAAGGATGGAGGTACTGCTGCCTGCTTCCATGAGCAGGGGCCATTCTGATTCCCTAGAAGCTGCTCAAAGTTTTCTGCCAGTGGCCAGCAGCACAATCTACTCCATCTGCTGACTCAGAGTCTTATGTTACACCACCTGATCATCATAGTGGAGCGATCCATCACCTACATCATACTCAGGTCACTTAACACAAGGTACCCTTCCACATTCTCAAAAATGCTCCACCATCTCACTTTGCACACACGTACCTATTCCATATTCCTACTGAAGAAGGAAGCTAGGGAATGGGAACAGGCAGTCAGTTAGGAACAGGATGCCCCAAGACCCCAAGTCCACTTATCAACCTGACTAAAAAACACTCATTTGGCTCCAGGAGGACATCCTTCCTTGACCCCACTCCACCCCCAAGCCCTAGAGGTTCATTTATTAGTTTGACATGAGAGTTCACAACACCAACCCAGTAATGTAATCTTAAAGCAATGGATCAAAGCTAGTCTGGGGAAGGCTGGCCAGGTAATGTGTGCAAACTTGGTAGGCCTTGAAACCTAGGAGATCACCTCAGGCTCAGCCAATCAAAAAGAGATACAAGCAGAGACACTCAGCAATGAAACACTCACTTTTTGCCCACCATACTCACATAAGTACCTAATTCTCAACACCTCAGTGGCTATCCACTCAGAACCCTATCCTCTTCAAGAGCTTTCCTGTTCTTCTTCCTACCTACCCTCATTAAATCTCTTGCTTTTTCTGTCACTGGCCTCAATGTTGAATCTTTTCCGAGCCTAAGACAAGAGCAAAGAAAGAGCTTACACGGGGTCTTCAGACTCTAAGGCAGTTGCTCCCTAATATCCTCATTCATTACTTTGCTCACATAAAAATAGTACTTTTGAGCATTTTAAACACCCAGTGTTTTATAAATCTATCTTCTATATCTCTCCTCACTGAAATATAAGCCCTGGGTGGATAGAACACAGTATCTGCTTACTGCTAGGTCCCCAGGTTATAGAAAAACAGTACCTGGCTTAGAGCAGGTGATTAATAAATATTTACTGAATGAATAAATGCTTTACTAAATAAGTGTGCCTTAAAAACATCAAGATCTCAACAACTCCAATTATAACACTGAGCTGCAGGGTGCTGTGAATGCTTTTTACTGAAGCTGAATTGCATCATTGCTTTGCTCAGTCACAAAAAAATGAAACTAAATATTATCATTCCCATGGTAACAAAGATGTATAGTTTTTATTTATTTATTGTTCTATTAGCCAACTATGTGGTGAGAAAACCACACTGAATATTAGAAAGACCAACATTTTATACTCATGTTTATACTTAGGTGAAAACAGATATGCTCACTGTCTGGTTCTCAGGCTCATAAATGACCTCTAGGCTTTATTTTTACTAATCTTAAACTTTTTTTCAAATATGGGAGGAATCAGACAAAAAAGAAAATTGCCTTTGAATACTGACTCTAAGAAAGCTACCAAGTATGTGATAGGTCTGTGATTGAAACAGATAGAAATATGATATTCAGATGCAATGAACAGCCTATAACTGGAGTAATAAAAGTTACAGATCCATTATCTACCTCATTTAAAGGAGTGTTGCTTTTTGCAAGAGGTAGGGGAACAGACAAGGCCATATGTTGTAAACGCAAAATATTACTCCATGTAAAACACACCCTAGGTATCTGTTTTATACCATGTGTCTCTGGTTAGCAGATTTTAGGTGACTATATGTGTGTGTGTGTGTATACACATATACTTAAGACAATACTCTAAAAACCAAATGCAATTATAAGTCCCATAACAAATTACATATTTGCCTGACATGCAGCCTGAAAACCACTCTCACATGGTCTCCTCTAAACGAAACCAAAGGTTACTAGATGATCACAGACCACAGAAGCCTGTTTTTGTCCTTTATCTTGTTTTAAGTTACTCTTGTTTATCTTACTAGCACCACAACTACTAATGCAATGCAAAGAACAGAGTAACTTTTCTAAATCTCTCTTGCCTCTGATAAGATAAGCATTCTGAATCCTCACTAATTTATGTTTCTGGCTTCTTCCTTTTTGCCACATATCTAATTTCCAGGTTAACTGAACAAAAGTTGTGATTCTGGCAAACCAGTCTACTGACCATGCTCTTCATGGCCATGCTTGTGAAGCATTTAACCTGGATTTGTTTCCACCTGCACACTTGACTCCAGACCTCCACTTGGGCACTTGTGACCAAGGGGTGGTTGAAAGACTACAGATCAATGAATGAAAATTACAAACATCAATCTCGAAGCCCTACTCACTACAAAGAACATTTCTGTATAAGAAGGAGCACATCTCCTTCTCTTAAAACTGAAGTAAGAGTTAAAAAGAAAAAATCCTTAAGACATAGTCTTCAACCTCTCAAAGTATTAACAGCATGGAGGTAAATTTGGGAATCCTCAAGAAGTACTTTCTGTGGAGGCAGACTTCTAAATGGTCCCCAGGAATTCCCAACTCCCTGGGGTACACACCTTATAGAATCCCAGAATGGTAAAGTGGATTTTACTCTGGTGACTTGGTTACCTATACAGCACAGTACCCATAAATTGGGAGACCATCCAGATGGGCCTGACCCAGTCTCATCAATTCTTTAAGAGCAGAGGATTTTTTTTTTTCTGGTTGGTTAGGAAGAGAAACCAAAAGGATTATAAACCTAAGGGGAATTTGAAAAGGGATATTGCTAATAGAGTATGAGAGTTATGAGAAAGACATGTGAGTAGACCCAGGGCACAGAATGTTAAATGGTTTCTAGAAACTTCCAGAATAATTACTGGCAGCCCTTGGCAAAATGCCAAGAAGTGGGAAACTGTCTGCAAACTGTATGAGTGTAGAAGTTGAATCCCCAGAACTTCAACCAAGCAGCAGTCCAACTAATACCTTGAGTGTGGGACCCTGAGTGGAAAATCCAGCTGAGCCATAGCACACTGTGACCTCCAGAACTGTGAGCTGTGGAAAGACTACAGTTTGTAGAAATTTCTTATGCAGAAAAGAAAACTAGTAAGTGTTTTTCTACGTCTTATGGCTACAGAAAGAACATTCACGGATAATTAGACGACCTAAAAATACTGCTAGCTTTGTCAACTGTCTTCATGGGTATGAAATGTGCACCAAACAATTGATAAAGAAAGAAAAAGTACAAAACACCACCAAGGAAAGTTTTATTCTTGCTATAAAATCATGGGATCTGGAAGCAAGTAAGACATATAAATCTTTAAGAAACATTAACTGGCGTAAGATTATTATATATAAACAATACCCTCAAAAATGTTAAAATAGGAATCAGTGCTTTCATGATATTTCACTAATGTTAATATCAATAACAGCAACAGCAAAGTTATAATTTATTTAGGTTTCAGCTAGCTAAATCAGTAAAATTGTTCATCTTTTATTCATCAAAATAGGAATTATCTACTATAGATAGTATGCTTTGTAAGAGCTCATCAATTAATTCCAGGGCATGCTAAGAAAAATACATTATCTACATTGTATTAAAAAGAACAGATTAAAGGGTGTTTGACCACTGTTTTTCTGAAGAGTAAACCAACATATTCTCCATCCCATTTTGCCCTTATAAGCAATCCTGCTGTTATTTCATTCCTACTCCATGCCAGACTCTCTGCTGGGTTAAAAAAAAAAAAAAAAAAAAGATAAATAAGTGAACTCCTATACTTCAATGACCCACTCTTTATTAAAAAAGAGAAGTAAGTAAAACAAGAATCAAAAGTATTTTCAATCAGTATAACATTAGTGATACATATAATATATAAGATGTAGTATACCCTGGGAAGCATGTGAAGCTTCGCAGAATGGTGGCAAGCAATCAATTAAGAAAATATGCACCTCCACCCCATACACTCATCCATCTAAGGCAATATATAATTAAACTGAAACACATGCTTTAGTTAAGAGCATTTCTGTCACTTTTCTGTGTTTAAGGACTATAACTAAATACATATTTCTGTTAAGAAAACCAGCATGTAATGGATTACTTCTATTCTTTGTTGTCTTTTTAAATATGAAAGACAGTTGATAGCACTAACCTGTTACAATTAAGCCTATACATTCTTCCCTAAAAGTCTGAGTAGCAACATAGGAACCAAACACTATTTTGTTTACTAAGCTCTAACATTTCCCAAATGGAAAGTTATAACAAAATAAAATTAAGCAGACTACTCAGAAACAGTGTATGAGCAGTTGGGACCTAAATCAATCACACTAAACTTTCATTCCTGACCTCACAGCATGAAAGTACAATTGCATTATTGGGGAAATTACAACAATTAAAATAGAAACTTAGAATGCTATAAATAAAGAACACATGTGCGTGCACACACACACAGACACACACACATAAACTCACAGTATCTATCGTACCAGTCCTTCTGGGAGGAAATGAAAATGTTCATCACCCTTACACTTCGATGTGTCTTAAGTGAGACATTTCCCCACGATAAAGCTTGTCTTATTTGGCATTTATTTTTTAAAAGATGAGCTGCGACTCTTCACACAAGCTGTTTTCAAATTCCACTACTAAAATTATTTCTAAATTTCTGAAAACTCAGCCATCAGATGTTTAACATCTGCTGTGTGCTAGACAAAGTCAGAAGATGCAAAATTGAGCATTTGGAAAGAGGCACGTCAGGATGCATGGCTGTACCATAGACCTGGGCAGCCACTGAACCAGACCTTTAAGTGAAAGTTGCATGTCAGGCTTAAAGATAAAGGTGAAAAGCACATAATGTGCTTACCATGTCAAACAATGGCAAACAACACTGAGAACTAGACACATAAATGAGGATGGGAAATTGTTGCTGTTGTTTTACCACAATTAAAAATAAAACAATAACAAAACCCACTGATGATTCAAAACAAAGTGTGAGTTCCTAAATAATAAATGCCATCAATTCAAGTTAGAATTTTGTCTTTCAAGGAAGCACTTCAATTTTTCTGACTACTTAAGTTCACTTAAGGGAAAGGCTAACCTTCCAAACTAAAGAACAGGAGACAAATGCAATTGGAACAAATGCTGTGCAGAAATGGCCGTTCTACAAAACATGGCAACACAAGAGGAGTGGAAAAGCAGACCCAGAACAGGTGACGTGGCTAATGGAGTCTCTGCCACGGCAGGCAGACACCTGAATGCAGTCCTTCAACTGCTCTACTACCTGGCATTACATCAGGGACTCAGGAATACTCAATGTTCTTAGTAACAGGGCCTCTTCAGTTATGAATGCCATATTCCCAGTACTTTAATTCGGGTAGTTACTAAAAAGTAAACATTTATTCCTAAACAAAAATAGGCATCTAGAGACTCACAGTCTAGTCCTAGTGAATAACAGTGGGCACTTGGCACCACGCTGAGGAAGTCCCTCAGGAGACTGGAGGCACCCAGCCTCCCCTAGCCAGAGAGAACTGCACCTGTGCAGTTCAGTGGCCTCATCTACCAAAGGGAATGAGAGTGACAGTGACAGAATGAAGTGCACTGTGACCCAGCATCATGCCAAAAGCCAGTTCAGTTCATTTGTGTCACTCAATCCTCACTAGAATCTAATGAAGCAGGTACCAGGAGAACAACAATGTCGGAGTAATAACAGAATGGAACCATTATAAGGCCATCATGAAATTAAGTGATAAAAATTGTGCTCATTAGCATTTTGCTAGGTAAATTTTGCTATTAACAAATGGCGAGTTATCGCTGTTACCTGGTTAAGTGAAATAAACAGGGAGGGATTCTAAGTCAGGTGTGAACAAAGGGGAGAAAAATTAGTGTTTGTGAAAAGACTTCAAGAACTCAAGATCAGCAGCTGAGGAAAGGTGTTTCAAGAACAGTAATGGTTGGAAAGGTAAATCACAATTTGACTATGGAGGAAAGGGTGTGACCAGCCTATCACATCTGTACTTTTTATCCCCACAGTTTTTGGGAATTAGTAATAGGATTTTATAGATGAAGGTAATATGAAAATAATATTTTATCACAACTCACCCATAGGCAACATGCAGAGTAGATAGGAAAGTCGTACCTGAGGGACGGGTAATCAATCAAGACTACCTCAATCTAGTGAAAGATGAGAACTTAACTTGAAACACAAGGGGCAAAAATGAGAAAATAAAGGGTAAATATGGAAAAGACAAAGAACAAAAATTCTTAATGAGTGAATGTCTAGGAATGTGGGTGATTCTCTGTTTCAAGATGTTTCCTTAGTAACTAAAGCACAGTGGAACTCCAAGAGAAAAGCAAGGGGAGGATGATGGGTTATCAGGAAGACCAGGAGCTCCGTTGTGAAATCGTGAATTTGAGCTTAGGGTTTGGAATATCAGTTAGGTGCATCTAGCAAGTAGCTTACATGCTTAGATAAGCAACATAAAACCCAGGAGTGTAGACATTCCCCGTGAATGAACAAATGGGTGAGCCTGAGCTGCCCTAGAGGATGCTTGCACCTAGGTCACAAGAAGTAAATACACAGAGAGAAGAGAATGGGGAGATGCGGATTTCTAACCTGGGAGGACAACAAAACAGAACAACAAATTATAAGTTCCTGAGGTCAGAGAAACAAAGGAATGAAGTGTCTCTGAATTAGGAAACAGGACTGAAATTATGACAAAAGCACAACAAAGAGGCAGAGCCTGAAGAAGCAGAGGTGAAAGAATGGCAAGCATGAACACAGACAGGACAGCAAGATATAAACATGTGAGGTACAGAGGAAGGAGGGGTGCTGATCAGATATCTCACTGTGGGGTTGAGGGTGCTGGGACTCAGGTTGAAAAAACAACAACAGTGAGATCAAAAACAACAGTGAGTTAATATTCTTTTCAAAATAAAAAATATTCAAAACATTCCCCCATTAAACCTGTACTAAGGAAATATTCAGTGCTTATTTATCCTCAAAATAAGGACAGATAATTATTAGGAAAGGAAAATGCAGGTGCTTCTGAAAGGGACTACAGGAGAGGAAAAATAAAACATTATAAATTATTTGTTAAATGATTCAGTGCTGACTGACTTTTCATAATAATGAACATGTCTAAGTACTTTACAGTTCTAAAGGTTTTATGCTAAAACACTGCTCTGGAGAAGATGAAAAGGAGTGAAAAAAAAAAGAAACTAAAGTTTAAATAAATTAAGCCTCACTTTGACATTAATTTTTTTTTCAAATTTCTCAAATTGGTAGCCAAGCATACTAACCTCCTACATGGAGAAGCTATTTTTAAAAATGCAAAAATCTCAATATTCATTAGGCACATTAAATAGCTCAGGAAAAAAAAAACAACAACTCTTAAATTATAAAAGAGAGCAGTCATATACCTAAACAAGTATAAACTGTGCAAAGATAGAATTTCCCCATTAGAATTTGATAGGAAATTACCTCTTCCAATATTTGGTACCACTGGCTGATTAATATTAAGTTAAAAAGAAGAGAAAGAAAAGGAAAAAAGTGACAACAATTAATTACAGTTCCCTGGAGATTCTGGTGTGTATGGCCAAATGCTGTGCATCAGTGACCTAACTATTACCCAGTCTGGGGACTGTGTGAGGAGTAGAGAGCAGGAAAATCCCAGCATGGCTCCCTCTGACTGAAACTTCCAGAGGAACAAATATGACAGTTTCCAAGTACATCCAAGATACACCAACAGTTTATGACTAAAGTACTTGATCCTCAAGCCTTATTACGAAAATCCTTCCCCAAAACAGACTGTGATGTCAAAGTTCAGGTACCTAATCTTTATTTCAATCCTACAGACAGGTTGGGTCCCCCAGACTAATACCATGGGTTATCTTACCATTTCAAATCCTGCAGAATTATCATACATACCACTGTTTCAAAAAAACAGTCAAACATCTCCTTCTTAACAACTGCCTTTTTCACTGTTTTCAGAGAAAGTAATCTACTGAGTTTTGATTTTCCACCTAAGGAGGTTCACTCCTGATATGCAATTTTTGATACCCTGAAAATGTCCCTATCATCACCCATACTGTCTCTTTCTAACTTTCCCATTCAATGTCTTTCTGAATGGGACATTGTGTGGGAAAAAGTGTTAGCATCATGACTGTCAAACATTTCTGCTCTGGAAGTGTCTTACAGATAACAGGCTCTTCAGTTCAAATCATATGACCCTGGGATTCTGTGTACCACAGAATAAATTTCTCCAGTATTTGTTAGTTCAGTATTTGTTTGCATATTTGACTGGACTGTGGTTATTGTGACCTTATGGCTACCACAGGGCAGAATTGTTCAGTCTAGTGTGAGGCTGTAGATGAATGATTTAATTCCGTAAAGCCAGTGTTTGCCAGATAAGGAGTCAATCATTTTTCTTACAGAAGTGTTTATGAACAGGTGACAGAAGTTGAAGACTAAGAAACATTGTGGACACATATGCATGCATTTACCCATGCTAGGATATATACAGGGATGTCCTTCTTCAAATACCTGCTCTAAAGGGGTTCTCAAAGTTCAACTGGCAAAGAAAAAATATCTGTGTGTATGTGGCACTAAGACTTTCTGGTAATTGCAGTGTTGTCAGTGGGTGACTACATAAAGATGATTCTTGAATAGAACTGGAAGAACATGATAACTGGAATTCTGAGGCTTCAATTTACATTTGACAGTTATAATCTAGGCCCCTATAACTTTTCTGTGCCTCAGTTCCTTGTCTATGAATGGACATTGTTCAGAATTACCACAAATATGTAAAGGATTTCTGAGAATCTAGAAGTCATAGAAGACATATCTAAGATGCATTTTAAGAGTTGTAACTTAATATATAATAATAATCAATTCTGAGAATTTAGTTATATAATAAAATCCAATCATAGTCTGCTAATGCCAATTTGGGTCACCATACTCACTGAGTATTTTACTTTTCTTATGGTAAAACATGCTCTTTGCTGAAAAGAATATTCTCGTCAAATGAGTGTCATTAGGTATTATAATCCTAATATTTCTTTTAATTTCATAATATGGGATTACCAATAGGTTTGTGTATCACATAGCAATGGGCTTCAGTGGGTAAAGAACAGGTAAAGTTGGTAATGAACAGGTAAGGTTTGAATTTCTGCATACACCTAGCAGGTCTTTAAGATGGTACTTAGGACTGACTGGCAAAGTATAAAACGGAGCTGATGAATGCAAAGAAGTCACATTAAAAGAGTTGTTCACAGACAGTTCATAAGACCTATGACTCCTAAGTTCAAGACAGAGTACAGTCAAGTCAGTCAACAGCTTCATTCATTTAGAGGCTATTTATGAAATGCCCAGTGGGTATCAGGCACTGTAGCTGGAACGGAGGATGGCACTCAATAAGCAGACAAAACTTCCTGCCCTCGTGGAGCTTAGTATGTAACTCTGCAGTCAGCTTTCTAAATGAAGAGCAATACAGCAACAAGGAGAATGTGGTGATGAGTCTAAGCACTCACCACTCACGCTGTGACCCTGATTACTGCTGACATAGCCAGTGCTGCCTGAGCCATTAGGAGACTGGGATCCTAGTGTGTTCAGAACCACACAGCATGGAAAAGTCAGTACTATAGCTTCTCCTGGAATAAATGTGGTAATGACTGTCCTCACCGTGGAGACCTACAGCATACTGACTTAAACTACATTTCACTTCACTAATTACTAACATAACTTTTTAATGGACTATTAAGCTTTAACTTCTAATTAAATACAGCTGCTTTAGGAGAGCTTTTTATTTATCCAGTTTAACTCATTAGTTTCTAAAACTAGTATGTTATATATATAAAAATATATTTAATTGATACAATTTGATGACTTTGTTTCAGTTCATCTACATAATATTTTGTCTTCATCTCATAACATCTCATAGTGTTCAAGTACCGCTCTGATTTCACTAATAAGTATATAACCACAACTGGTAGTTTAGTAAAGTGTCCATGAATTCTTCAGATCTAATGTGAACAAATTCTGTTGTCTTACAGCTAAGTGCCAGATGAAATATTTCAAATTGGTTTCTATTCGGTGAGTCTACTGGGTGAAGTGTATAATTTGTAAAATTACTAAGCAGATTATTTTGTGAGTGTACCTGACCAACAAATGTCCACCCAAATTAGAAATTAGTACAGGAACTTATTTTGATTCTCTGTAGCAACCCTACTACTTTCTTACACCATGGCTACTGCTTTCACTTGCACATTTTAGTATACAATGTTTGTGAAAGACAGCTCCTCCACACTGAATGAGTTTATAAGTGCAAATCACCATCACAGGTACAATATATTAACTTTCTATATATTCATGAAAGTTTTTTAACTAAGGTCATCAGTCACCTTAGGAAGAAGATTTGTACATACAAAAAGGTTACACACTGTCCTGTCTCAGAGATACTAGCACCCCAGTGGTCAATGTGAGTGGAGGCTCACATGATTTTATGCACGTAATTGAACCTGGTCCTCTGAGCACACAGATATCTGGGGTTGGGCCCATCCTGCAACAGAAATTCCCAAGAGACACAGAGTATCCAAAGAAAGTATCTCCAAATATGTGTATGTATCAGAGAAATAGCAGTCTTTTGTAATGATTGAAATATCTCCCAAAAAAGAGATAAATGTATAATTAAAGCAAATAAAAAAAATCAGGTAACAGTACATGAATTTCTAGCATTTTACAATTTTCTTCTTGGGATTAAATCCTATTTCACTCATAAGTATATTAGTGAAATCCTGGACAAACTATTTCACCTCTCTCTGTCTTCATTTTTTCATCTATAAAATAGTGATAATGAGAGAACCTAGATCAGAAATAAATGAGACAGTGCATGTATAAAGCTGCTAAATCAATGCCTGGCAATAGCAAACAGTATCTGAGCACTCACATTGAATATCAGCATTAGTGGTAAGAAAATTAAAAAAAGGAAAAAAAGAAATGAATTGTCACAAATTTTGGAGTTAGTCAAGGATTCATATCCTAGAGTGAAAATGAAAGTTCTTGATTTACAAGGAAGAATTTTCATCAGACTATACTGTTTTATATTTTCTGACAAAGGAAAATATCATGACTTGCAAAAAACCAGCAAACTTGCAGACACTGAGTGGAACAGGACTGTCCCCAGTGCACCACCTGGGCTGTGGCACATTCTGAGCCCCATGCTGCTGGCCCCTGAGCTGACATTTCCAAGCAGCCTCTCCTGTCACAAGATGCTCATCCAGTGGACAAACAACTCCAGTTGACATAATCAGACATTGATAAGACTTCAAGTCCAAGGGGGAATAACTGTCAAAAGGCTCTTGCATCCTGCCCCGGTGAAGTGTCAACTGCTTTCATTCTTGTTCTTCAAATACCAGCCAAGCCCCATGTGTTCCACTGGCACCTTGGAAAATCATCTCATTCATTCCAGGGTAAACAGCTTCCATTGCCAGTGCCCTGAGGGGGAAGTGTATTACGAAGATGAAAGTGTCCTGCAAAGAACTCAGGGCAGAAACGAGCCAGGCTCAGCTCTACAGTGTGAAGTAGGACAGCCAGAAGCCAGAGGTCCTGGCATGTTAGTGACTGAATGTCTTTCATCTACATGATTCTCTACAAGGACCTAAGGAGCACTGACAACCAGTTTGGGTGGCTATTATATCTGTTAGATAGTGGGAAAGTGTCCCTCACCCCATGAATCTTTAGTTCACATACCAAGCATGTGTTATCTAAGTGTATGAAAATATTCGGTGTACCTGTTAGGCCATTTTTAAGGGGCTGTGTTTGCATCAACTAACTCATTCTTTAAAAATACAATGGGCAGATCCCACTGAGCAAAAATTCAAATCTACACAGGAAAAAAAAATCAAAATCAACTGGGAAGAGTTATGCTGTAGGAAACAATTGGTTTAAAACCTGTCAGAAACCAAATGGGTCACTCAGTACCAGCGCTCCATCACTGACATTTTGCTCACAACATTCCATATTGTTGCCCTTAGCCAAGAAAGCAGGAAAAAGTACCCAAAACCTACTTCTCAACACCATAATAAAAATGCATCTGTTCCATTTTTAGTCCAATTAACATCTGTGGTTTTTAAATGTCTTCATCATAAATGTAATTAGTGTAATAACCTGGATCCATTTCAGTGTGTTGGTATCTAAAAAGAAGGAATCACAGTACTTTCAGGTTCAATAATGTTACTAGTTTTAACTTACAATCTTGCTATAATGGTCAAGTGAAAAATCATGCATTTTTCAGAAACAGAGAAATTAGAAACTAGACCTTTTCATGGTAGACATAAAGAATGAGGAAATTAATGCTTGGAGACTTTATACAGTTTATCTGAGACCAAGTTCTTCTAAGAATTAAAGCTATATCCCACTCATTTCAAACAATAATACTCCAGATACAAAGAGGGAAGTTCAATTCTTCAATTCTTAAAGCTGCTTCCTGATTTCTAGCAGAAGTTGGTTGTCTACTACTTGGTGATCAGATTACCATAGGATCATTGGATTATGAAGCTGAAACTGAGAGAATGCAATACATACACTTGTATAAGGAAAGTTCTCCCTTAGTAGTGACTCATTCCAGGAGGAGTTCTTCCATCTCTCAGTGCATTGCAAAAATGTCAATGCCGTATCATTGGTGAGAGTCAGTGACCACTATCGTAGATGAATTTCAACATCTAGGGTGATGGCCACAGTTTTTTCTACCTGGAAACAAGAATCTCCCCTTAGGGCACACCTGCTATAATTTCCTCTGGCCTTCCCCTCTACAGGCAGCAGCCACAGAATAATGGCAGGTCAAAACACAGCACATGGGAATCATGAAAGAATACTTGCTGACATGACGGTTGAAATGTCACCACCAAAAAAGTTATGGGGACTACCAAAATTTAGGTTTTGGTAGAATGGAACAAGACTTGGAACATCCATCATGTTTTAAATGGTAAAGGGTTCATACTGGCTGGAATGAACATTTCCACTTTATGTTTAATCATTTGGTTATATTACCATGGATGTACCTAGAAGAAATCATATTGGCAGAAATAAGTCAGAAGGAAAAAGACAAAAACCAAATGGTTGTACTAATATATGGACAACCAAATGAAAGTACAGAACTGGGAGAGGGGACCAACTAGAGTGGCCAGGGAGGAGAGATGGTGGGTGACCCCCAGGGATCACAATGATGTGCTCTCTCTCTCTCTCTCTCTCTCTATATATATATATATATATATATACACATATATATATACATATATATACATATACATATATATAATTAAAAATTAAAAAAATAAAGTCATTTGCCCATTTCCCCCCCAAAAAAAATTAAAAGTTGCCTCTTTCCATGCCCCTACTTGAAAAAGAAGTGTGCATTTGTCACTGAAAATTAACCTACCAATAAACTACTATATCCCAGACAACCAGGTTGCTGAGAAAAAGGAAAATATTGCAAGCAGACATTTTAAGCCTCACTATAAACTGACTTTAAAAACACTGGTCCGTGTATGTACATTTCCCTTTCTCTTTGTGCAGTAACTTCAGTTAGTAGCAAATGAAATGTTTAAAGAAATACAAATTGCTATTGTTTGCTGTATGCTCAGTGAATTGTTCCAGAAAGAAAATTAATTAGCTCGGGAAAGAGAATTATTTGTGCCAGAATCCAGAACAGGAAAAGGTTAAGTGTTTTGTAGGGGAGAAAAAATAAGGAAGGGGATTGCCCAAGGAGAGCTGAAGCAGGTATAGTCTTAAAGAAACAACTTCAGAGGAAGTGAACTTTTCTCCAGGTGACTCAAACCACTATTAGAGGGAGAGCAGCTCTGAAATCAGAGAAATTACTTATTCAGTTACACATTAAAAAGTGTGCAAAGAAAGTAGGAGGTAACAAAATTCCCAAGCCATGAGATCCCTGTTGACAAGATGTTGTCTCCATGGACATGGACGGTAAGAAGTTTTAACTGGAGTAAAAAGGAAATGGAGCTGCTCACTGGAACAAGATCATTAGTACTTTTAACATGATGTACTTGATGTACTTTTAACATGACCCTGACATGTACTTTTAACATGATGTACTTTTAACATGATGTACTTTTAACATGACCCTGACAGAGGGGCTCTCTAAGGGGAGTCAGTCTTACTAACAGTTTGCTGATGAGGATGCCTGGGTATTGCAGAGGCCTGGGGTTGCCCACCAGTCAGGGTAACCAGAACCTAAAACCAGGCACTGCAGGTGATTACTACCCCCGCCCCCCCGCCGAATTACTCAAAGGGCACAGGGAAAACTTATACCTCCACAAGCTTTCATTTGGTGCTTGTATGCTTTCTAAAATTCTATTAAGTAATTTTTGTCAAGAAATTTTTGTTGCCCTGTCAAATGCTAAATTTGTAGAAATATGAGATCAGATCCTGGCAGAATAATTCTGTAACTCTCCAAGGCAGAAGCCCTCTCTTCACATGCTACACTGGTTGCTCATGACTCATCTGTTAAGTGAACTACTGAATGAGCAAATGCAAACACATGGCTGTTTAGGAACTCCAGAATGCCAAGCTCTGCTCCTAGAGGTCCCAGATTAAGCAAATCTGTCTCTTACTGGGGTAATGCTGGAGGCTGATCACTCATGACATAATGTGCTGGCTACTTTCCACCAATGTTTTCATCACATGAAGAAAATCTATAGTAAGAACAATAGGAAAAATATTTGCTACGTTCTTATAAATATATTAAAGAAAGGTTGTAAAGTGGTCTTAATTCACCACTATGTAAAATCAAGGAGTTAACATTTCAGGTCTGCATCTCTATCTTTATGACAATGTACATGAAACACAGCATCCTAGGTAAAGAGATGTGCATCATCAGCAATGTTCCAGGCTGAATGGAAGGAGTGGTAGCTGCTGACCCAGAGTGAGCAAGATCTGAGGTTTAAAATTTCAGCACAAAGAGGTTATGAAGCACCAGGGACCACTTACTGAGAGAAGAACTGCACAATTTTTCAATAGAGATAATATCCTCCTAGTAGTATTTTTGAAGAGTAAGAAACAAAAGTGAGGTGAGTTACTAAGTCAGAATAATCTAGAATCCATTGGGTGCTATATAGTCTGATTTCAAACCCAGGCAGAATTGCTTGTGTCATACTTTGGTGATGCCTATCAGCTCAGGTGACAGAGAGCAAAGAAAGAAAGAAGAGAAGCCTCTGAAATGAAATGCTAGCTGTGGAGAGAGGGTGGAGAAAGAAGGGAAATTAAGATAAAGAGTTGTGTTGGCCCTAAACAGTGATGAGAGAGAAGAAATGCCTGTTTTCCAATTTCATTAATTTTAGAAACAAGTCAAAAAACCACAGAATGTTGTTACTAAAAAGAGGTGCTATTTAAAAAGTTTAAGATTATAAACAAAACTTTCTAGTAAAGCAGAATATGTTATGACTGATGTGACTTTAACTGGTAATATTTTCAGTTAATACAACAGACACATTCCTTTTTAGAGGAGAGACATACATTTGTGTACAAAAGCCTAAAAAAGTTCTAAGTTATTGTTTTTTTTCTACAAAGAATCTTAGGGAAAGAATTCATTTATTGTAGCTAACAGGCTTTGTAGTTAGTCAAGGCCTGGGAATATATACTATGTGAGGAGAAATTTTTAACCCACTGTACAATAATGCCATTAACACATAAAAAGTCTATCAGCAGCTAAATGTCACACCATCAGATTATTTTCCTTCAATTAAACAAGATAAAAATGAAAGTATGATCGATTATTAGAGAAATTCAGTTTAGGAAAATCCAAGTTTATATTATAGCAACACAGATTATATTATATTAACACAGGACAGTCAGTATTTGAAAAAGAAAAATTCAAATTCTTTGGATCTGAAGAACTCTCTACTACCAAATGTGAAAAGATGCTTCAGTGGGTTGTTCCTTGTTGGTATTGATACAGGATTGTGAGTGACACAGGCAAAAACTGTTGGTGCTAGAGTACCCTGATGCGTGGGGTCTGAAAGACCCACAAGAAGAAACAAGAAGTGCCACAAGGGAGATAAAAAGTGAAGAGCGAGGATTAAAAAAAAGAGGAAGGAGAGACGAGAATGGCAAAGGCTTACGTGTTCTGGGTAGGGTAAGCCCCCTGGAAGAGTGAGCTGGAAGTGGCAAGGAGTCATGGCAGAAGAGTAGCCACTGTGGAGAGTATGTCACTGTAGCAAAGAGGCATAGTGAGCTGGTACCTGGAGGTAGCCAGGGATTTGGAAAACTGATTTACACATCATAGTTGTGGAAGAAATTTAGTCTTGGAAAAGCACAGCGGCGTGGAACACTGGAGAGAGAAGAAATGAAGAGAAGATGCCAGAGAAAGAATGGACTTCGTTGTGCCTGATTCAGGTTTGGGGGGGCAAAAGGGTTCCATCTTGGACATGTGTCTTTGGGGCTTTGGGAACTGAAAATGGTGACCGGGGTATGAGAACTGGTCACTTGTGACTGTGAGGACTTTTTGTTTTCCTGGCTAATTTTCTTTGTTAATAAAACCCTGTTGTTTAAAGGGCATTTGAGTAGCAACTGCTTTGCATGTGTGATGGAGACCTGTGGTTTGTTGGTTAGCGGCTTCTTTCCCTTTTCTTCCTGATTTCAGTATTGAGGTCAGGATAATGTTAACTGCAGATAGAGAGGCAAAGTAAAGGAAAGTTTATGCCAAAGGTTCCTATTGGTACTCCAAGGGAGGGAGCAGGTACCCCAAGGAAAGAAAGGGGGACTCACTAATTTCTCTCACTTAGGACAACTAAACAGCTCTTGATCTTCAGAAATATTCACATGGCAATGCTGCAACTTTTGAGAAGCTGAAGCATCATTATTATTTGTTTCACTCAGAACAAAACATAACCTAGTTACAACTCTGTAACAAACTCAAACTTTTTAGGTTGTGCATGTTTTGCAAAAAAAAAAAAAGTGATGATGGAAAAAGGCTGATATCTACTACTGTGAAGAACACTAAGCACCTTTGGGAGTTACAGTGCTTGATTTCTACCAGGAGGAATGAGCAGTGGCAGATAAGAGAATAAGTCTTGCTTTCAAACAGAACACAAAACTGGCTTAGTCTTGCTTTTCCTCTGAATCCACAATAGTATTCTCTGGCAGAAAATGGTGATGTTATTAGAGGAAGAATTTCTTGCGAAATTAATTGAGAAAAGATGAAGCAGAAGGCACTGACAAAACCACTCTAGGAGGTGAATTTAAGTCATTATCAGAAATATATCAGGGTGAATCCCAACTGTGGACCCCAACAGAGCCACTGACCGCCCCCTCCCGGGCTTATTTCACACTGAGAGGGGTTGAGAGAAACACAAGTCACAACAGTGGTTGCTTAAGGGATACTGATGTTAGTTTGAATTCCAAGCAAGGCCCCTGACAAAGCAATCCACCAGAGAATAGGGGACACGCTGAAATCATGAATGAACAGTCTGTTCAAGGCCATCTCTAAAGGAGGCAAGAAATTCAGGGAGAGAAAGAAGAGCAAATTGGGAAGGAAGAGGGAAGTAGCAAGGGGGGAACAGAAGAAATGCAGAGGTGGACTTAAGTTCATCAGCATCCTAAACTTAGAGGATAGACCAAAGAATTAGTTTGCTCCAAGGAAAAACACACAAAGTACCACCCCCACTAAAAAGTCTTTATAGTTTAAACTGCATCTCCATAATACTAAAAGCAAACTGAAAAGTCATCATACTCTGAGCATCATAACAAGAGTACTTTCAGTTCTCTAGTTCCCTTGTTATATTTTCAGTCTCTTCCCTTAACTCTCCCAGCATGATCAAGGCCAGGTTGGGAGCACAGGTTGCAGAAGGTCTCTATTCACTTTCTAAAGTAACTCACAGTTACTTGAATTGTACACTCTTTTCTTAAAAAAAGAAATGTTAAGTAATAGCACTTGTTTCAAGAATGCCAAAAGCAAATGCATAAAATGAGTTGTAAGAAAATTCTCTAATATACCAATTCAAAATGATTTTGTTTTAAAGCCTCATTTATTTATGTAAAGCAGAATCAAATGTACCAGATTTTAATTTGCTTCTCCTTTTATAGGTTTGGCATAACTACACAACATGGGTGGTAAGAATTTAGCATTTTTAAAAAACGAGATAAAGGCATTTTTTTTAAATGAGAGAAACTAAAACAGAAACACAGACGCGTAAGCTAATGGGTTCCACTGCTATTTGAGATCAACTAATCTTTATTTTTTAGTTTCAAAATTTACAAAAATCTAAGAAAATACTGTTCTTTATATCTATATAGCAGACACTAATAAAAAGGATTTCAGCAGTCTATAACTATATCTATTCACCCTAATTGTTATTCACCACCAAAACTTGTTCGCATTAACTTTCTTGACCAAAAGGGAGCCAATGATTTAACAAACCAACACTGAGATTTTATTTTTAGATTTTCTATATATTTAATTTTATTGATTTTTTTAATTTATATATAAGTTTCACAACATTGTAATCCCAGGGATTTACCCCCCCATACTGAGATTTTAAATAGTGTAAGTTGTCAATAAGTATCTGTCTGCTTGACAAATGGAACTCATTGTTGCCATTGCCATTAGATATTCACCAGTATTCAGGGTCATTCTGTCTGTCCTATTACTATTGAGGCCTACCAATGAGTCCATTGTTAAATGGACATGGCATGCCAGATACAATGTATGCTGTGTACACCACCTCATATCACTTCTATAAATAACCAGAAGCAAATACTATCTCCATTAAGTAGAAGGTAACAGGAACAGAAAGTACCACCATGGACTACACATTACCCATGTGCTAGGACGCCCCGATAGCAACTCACTCACCTAGCACAACAATCCTGTGATACAGGCATGAGTAAATCCTGACCAGACAGATGAAGATACTGTGGCATAGAGTAAACAGTTTTCCTAGGCTCATATATGTTATATGTAGCAGAGGGTAGATGCTGACCAAAAGCTATCCTATTACCCACTAAGCAGTATGCCTCTGCAGACCTGGCATTTGCCCCCATGGACAAGAAAAGCTACTACAATAACGGAGGCAAGCAGGACTGGTTTGGCAATAATTGGCTCACGGTCAATCAATCAGTCTGGTCAGGATTCATATTTCTTTGAAGGCACTCACGATAGAGAAGTTTAAGTCCTGCTTCAGAGTTGGTGCAGCTCAATGACACTAGAGCATTTGGCCCAGAGACTTCCAGAATAAAATAACCTTGGTCTGGATGTCTATGTAAGGGCTGTAAAGTGGGTAGTTATCACAGTCTACTGAGTGTCTGGTGGCAAATAAGCTAAACTGTGCTAAACAAGACTGGAATATGCAAAAACAGACAAACTGGTATGTAAAAATGTGGAATATATGGTGCTGAAATTATGAAAATTGTTTTCAGATATAGTGTATGGGCTGGGGCTTATCCAGTGGGGGTAAGTGGACAATTGCAAGAGTTATAAGGAGATCAACAAAAGTTTAAAAGAAGTTAGTAGAAAGTCTACAGTCGGCCAGTCTATGGTCTCACACCAAATGAGAATGATTACCAATTCCCTAGAACCCTGGTGGTAGAACCCCCAGGTTCTATGAGTGATTGTGATTCTAACAAACTGGGGAGGTTAACCTTTCATAGAATTCTCAGAAAAAAGTTACTACAAAGAAGGCATCCAAGAAACTTCAGAGAGAGCCGGGAGCAATTAACACATTTTAGAGCAAAGGGGGGTAAAGAGAGCAAAGGGGATACATAGACCAGCCTCTCAGCTAGACCAACAGGAGGGTAGTAAGGGGGATTCTATGTTTCTGCCAATACCTCCATTGCTGCCAAGGTCTGAGGATGAGGTATGTGCTCCTAGGAACGTGACCAGCACTGAACAGACTTCATAGTGTATGTGGAATAAAGACAATGCCAAAACGGGAGGAGAAGACAATGGAAGGGAAGAAAAGAGGAAAAAAACAGAAGAGAAAGCAGAGATGGAGGAGAAGGGGGGGTGGTAAAGAAGAAAACATAAATAGGAAATAGTGGGGTAAAGAATTCCTAAATGATATTCAACAAGTTCTGTGTACTTTACAATGATCAGTTACACATGAATTTAATAATATATTTTAAAAGTGTAATTCCCTTTTATTTCTCTTGGTAACTTCCAATTCAAGATTTAGTAAGATCATTATAACTAGATGTCCAGCTATCAATTTCTAAAGAAAAAAAGATGTGACTTGAAAATTATTCTGAAATGTAAGCATGATTAATTTTTAAGTATCATGAAAAAGAAACCAATTTTCACTGAACAAGAGACACAGTATATTTCCTAAGATACTTTGGGGAAAAAAAGATTCAAAACCTCTTTCTGATGAACTATTCCTTTAATTTTAGAAGAAATCAAACTATGGGGTAGGTTTTGTTTGTGCATTTAATGGGAAACATGAAAGGGACTTGGTATGTCATTAGCCTGAAGACAGCCAGAGTGGCATTTTATCATGCCAAAGTCAACATCTCCAACAGGACCTGCCAGCCTTTGAATTCACAATTACCAAAATGATGCAGTCTTCTTACAGTCAACTATGAAACTGGGGAGATGACTGATAAATCATTTGTCAGAAACTCTGTTAATGTTTGTAAGGGTATAAAATAGTACTAAACAGGATCTTTTTCTTGCCTTGGCCTTCAAAATCATCTCTGGCACAAGCTTACAAACTCTATCCTCACTGTCATGGAGGGAGGACAGTTTGGGGGCAATACAGCCCCCAATTTTGAGTACATAGTATTTCATATTTCAGGAGGGAAACAATGAGCACAAAGCCAGAACAATATGAGTTCCTTTTACACAGGAGGAATGAAACAGGTTTTCGCCGGGCACGGTGGCACGTGCCTGTAAGCTTCAGCCTATGAAGTGGCCGGGGCTAGGGATTGTGGTTTGAGTCCTGCTCAGGACAACACAGCGAGACCTAGTACCCAAAAAAATAGCTGGGCGTGGTGGTGTGCGCTACCTGGGAAGCTGATGCTGGGGATCGCATGAGTCCGTGGTACCCTGGGCAACGTGAGCCTGCGGTTCCATGGGCAAAAATAATGAAACTTAGACTCAAAACAAACAAACAAACAAACAAAAGAAACAGGTTTTTGAAAAAAAGCAATGTCCATGGGTCTGTCTGACACACACGCTTTTACTATATTTGGAGACACTTGGATGAATCATGAAAGTGATTGTTATCTGAACATCTGGCAAGCTAAAAGAAAATACATGGTGGAAACTTAGCCATCTTCTCCTCCACATCTGCTTTCATCTATGTCATGAGTGCAAACAGCTACATCTTTGTTTACTTGAAATTGGGAGTCAGCAGATGGGTGAGGATAGTGCTCTAACTATAGTATGTATCTTTTTGTATTGTAATTTATTGCATATTTTGCATGGTTACAGGAGTAATCAATAGTGAAATATTTTAAGGAGGCACTTGGGACTTCATCAGATGATGCCTGAGAACCACTTCATTAAGGGTGATGCAAGTTCCCCAGCCATCATTTCTCCTTTCTGGAGTGATGTGTAATGAACGGTATGCCAGTTTATTATTAGTAATAAGGCTGAAAATCTTGACCTAGATTTTTCTTTAGCTTCAAAAAAATAAACAATGCCTGAAAATGTCTATTTAAATAAAACCAAGACTGATACCTCCCACACTCACATTGAAAACTTTCAAAGCAATCTACTTTTCCCTGCCCCATTAGCTATCAATGTTCAACAAGATGATAAAGCAAAAATTAGTACAAGGTTAAGGAAGTTAAAAATAGAAACATGAACTCAAAGTTCTATGGCTTTTTTTTTGAAGGCTTAATCTTGCAATTAAGACTGCTGAAATATATGGGGCTCCAGAAATTAAACTAAATAAAATAACAGATATTTTATAGAACATTAAAGGGATTTTAATCCAAGCTATCTTTGAAACCAATAGAAATTGAGTGCAATTCATAATAACAAAGTGAAAAGATTTGAATTTTACCACTAGTATTTTGGGGTTTGTCCTAAATAAAAATGCATGAAAAATTCCTCTTTATCTTAATCATTATTTGTGTTTGCTTTTTCACACTTCAAAGAAAGAAAACAATGAAGAACTATACCTTGAATTTAATGATTTTGAGAAAGAAAAGTTTTACATTTATGATTGGGATGGGAGAAAATATTGTATGTGTAGAACTTCAGAACTGCAATATTCTTCAAAGTTTCCATCTGGAATTACAATGGTTCAAATGCAAATAATTATGGTGTATATTCTCAAAGCTGAAGGGTTGGTTGTTCAGTGATCTACTCTGACTTATTTCACAAATGAGTAAATAAAAGCTGACAATGCCAAGCAAGTTCTTGAAAGTTACACCACTGAGCCCCCAGGCTTCCGATGTGACAATCAAGTGCTCTATTTCACCATAACCCATCTTTAGTTTCCATAAATAACCTTATAAGATCTTGTGGTATTATCTATTTTTCTAGACATCTATTTATACAGCATGAATACCACTTGATATGTCAGCTCAACTTATGGTAATATGCAATACTACTCAAAATTAGTAAGAACATACTCTGCCTTTTGCTCCACTAATAGAGGTAGATTAAACCATTAATACCCTTGAGAAATTTAAAATCAAATTTGGGATACTCTTAGGTTGTGTAACCTAGATACATTATCCACTCTAAAATAGAATTTCCCTTTCTTTTCCACAGTCAAATCTTAATCAGAGCTTTGCTATAAAATTTTTTCAAATAGGTTTTTTAAAATGCTATGAAGTGAAATATATGTATTTCATGGTTGAAGTTTACACAAGCAGTATTTAAAGTAAGAATTTCAAGGTGATTTAAAATTAGATCCATCAATTCAGAAAGCACTTGTTCAAGAGCATTTTATTTACCCAGATAAGCAGCTTGTCTATATCAACTGTCTTTGTTGACTCTCCCATTCTTTACACTGCACTGTGCTGGCTACAAGGGAGGCAACAGCAGAAGATGGTATCCTTGTCCACTATAGACAGAGATCAATGAGAAAGGTCTTCAGAGTGGCACACAAACAAGTCAAGGTCTACCCATGACATGTACATGTGTGACTACATGTTCAAAGTAAATCCACATTTTCTCCCAAAAAACACAAGTTGACATACTCAGTTAATTATATATGCTGGGGAGCAGGGTCGATTAAGCAAAGTCAGCCAACCTATCACAAGACCCCAGGACTTCCGTGAGTCCTCAAAAGAGCCCTCAAAAGAAAAAAAGCTAAATCAGGAGACAAAATACATTTAGGGAAGGATTCTTTTCTTGAAAATGCATCAACAACAAAACTCCTTCCTTATCTTTCTCCACACAAATTTATGATATTAAAACTTAGCACAAAGGTGTCTTTCTTTTTGAAAAAAGACAAGATTTGATTGAATACTTTCAACAATCTATTACTATACAATCCAAGCTAAGAGAACAGTGAATACTATCAAATCTTGACAGAAGAAGGCATGGGGAGATAAGGAGGGACCCCAGAAACATTTCAAGCTGTCTGGAAAGTGCCTCAGAGTAGAGGTGGAAAATGGGCTAGAACATGGAGAAAAAGACATTATTCTGAGTAGCAGAAGTTACAGAGGCAATCATAGCTTATGATAACAGCATCCTAGTAACTAAACAATCTTAAATTCTAATAGACTGCCTCATCCTAAGAAGGGAGCATCAAGGTTACAAAATTAAGATGTCATATTTGACTCCAAATTGTTCACTGTAGCATGTTTACCCTTATTGTTATCATCTCACAACCTGCTTCCAAACAGTTTTTCAATCTTCCTTGTGTCAACAAAATCCACCTTTCTTACATCAACCATGATGGGCCTACAGTCCTTAGGCTTTTTTTGTGGTTCTCCATCATGTCCAAGACAAGGATCTAACATTCCTCAGGCTACAAGACAGTGTCTCCTATCATTCCATCCCTTTGTCACACTCTTCTTGTGTCCACTGCAGGGGTCCTCTCTTGGGTTAGCACTGTTTCTTGCCTTTCACTGTCTGAAATATCCCTGTTTCCTGTTGTGCATCTGGGCATGTAAGCTCACTCATCATCAAAGGAGCCAGTCTCTCCTTTGAAAACATTATTCCCTCTGTACAGTTTCACCACTTCATCCTCTTCATGTCCATGGCACCTTATTTATCTCCATGACTCACCCCAGACATAAATATTAGTTATGTTTGCATCTCTGGAATAAATTGCAAAACTCAGCCTAGTTGTCTAATCTGCAGGATTTAACCCAGAATTTGACCCTCCATAGTTATATTTGAGCAAGTCAGAGATTCCAAGATGGCAGAGTTCTGTATCTTTGTCTGATATTAAACTTACCAGGAGTGTATCAACTGAGCTGGTACAGGAATTTCAAAGTAAATGCAGGCAAATGTTATGATCATGAGGTTATGGTGGAGGGCACTTTCAAAAGAATCCAGGCAGCCTTTAGGTGGGAAACAGTATTGAAATACTGGAAATAAATGATTACCTGATGGACACTGTGGGTGTTCCAAAGCCATTTGGGTTCCAATACTTCCTCTATTCCTTCACTAACTATGTGACCATAAGTAATCAACAGCCTTTCGAAGTGCCAGTTTCCTAGTTCGTAAGATGGAGATAATTACAGCTTTTACCTCAAGGGTCATTGTGAGAACTAAATGCCAACACTATTAACTCATTTATAAAGGAGCCTGCAAAGGAATCAGTACCTGGCAAGCACTCACTGAATGTCTGATCAATCACCAGCCTCTTCCTGCTTGTGTTTTTCATCAGTGAAGAGAAATAATACCTTCTTTGGCATAAAGTGCTTCAACAAAAATACATAAAAATATCAGGCACACAGGAGTCACTTTACACAGATTTCTTCTATTTGGCTATGGATCACTGATTTCTGAACAATATAGGAAGTATCTTTTTTTTTTCTTTCCAAAAATGCAGGATTATATACCCAGTGACAGTTTCTTGAAAGAATATAGCCACTTCACTGTAAAGTTTCTCAAATGCCAAGGAGAACCCTTAAAAAAGGCCTTTCATATATCCAATAGTTAATTTACTTGATCTGAGGTGAAACTGGTTCTTACATTTCTCTGGAATTTACAAAATATGAAAATCACTCTGAAACGTTTGTTGAATTTGCTTAAATATATTACATCACTTTTATTCACTGATTCTCTATAAACAATACTAAGGAAGTTATATCAAGTTAAAGAAATATATTAAGAGAGAAATTCCTGGGTCGGGCACAGTGGCTTGTGCCTGTAAGCTTCAGCCTGTGAAACAGCCAGGGTTAGGGATCACTGTTCGAGTCCCGCCTGGGGCCCGTAGTGAGACCTAGTTCCAAAAAAATAGCTGCGCATGGTGGTGCACGCCTGTAATCCCAGCTACCTGGGAAGCTGAGGCTGGGGATTGTTTGAGTCCGTGGTACCCCGGACAACGAGATCCTGTGGTTCCATGGGCAAATAACTAAATATGTAAAATGCTCACTGCAATGTCAGTGTCACAAATTTCTTTTAAGAACAAATATACCTGGTTATAGATTAAGGATAAATGCAGCTGGTTCCAAATATAATATATTTTAAAAGCGTTGCACACCTCTAATACAAATTTTCAGCACTCTCAAAATGCTATTCTAACAGACTTATACAAATGCATGTTTTTAAAACTATTGCATTATCTGCTGCTTATGACTGAAATCCAGTGAACTTAGTAATAGTGATTATAAACAAAGACAGTAAAACCCTATCGTTTTTCAGGGCTTCAATAATCATGAGTCTGTAGCCAGAAGCAAGAACTAATTTAGAAAAATTAATACAAAGCCAAAGCAAACAGAGTTTATAGTGAGTGAGGATCCCAACCTAAAAGCCTGAAGCAGCTGAGCAGTATTGCTATTAGATGCAGGGGCCTGAGTATAAACAAAAGTGATTTCTGATATATCTTGTGGGACTAATATGTGACTCAGAAAGCCGAAAGTGGAGCTTTTCCTTAAACACTTTTGAACCTGAATAGCATTAGAGATATCCTAACTCCAAAAATATAGTAGGAAATATTCTCCCTTTGGGTAGCAGCTCTTCCTAGGTCAATGGACTTACTGGTCCATCCAGGAGAAATGGTTGCAGAAAATGTGTTTTCTACCTGTTATCAAAATGTTTATGCGAGAAATTCCTTCCTAACATCATAATGAAAAATCTTTTGAAAAAAAAATGACATAAGTATGGAACTCACTACAAACTAAGGCAGAAAGCACGTAATTTATCCAGTGGTTGAGCTTCCATTTACTCAAAAATTTTTTGGGTAGATGCACTAAAACTGTTCATCATATCTATTTTTAAATGTATAGTGCAGCAGTATGAAATACATTTGGAATGGTATATGGCTGTCACCACCATCCAGCTCCAGAACTAGTGGCTTTCTGGAACTCAAACTGTCTCCATTAAACAGTATCTCCACTCTCCTTCCCCCAGATCCTGGCAAGCACCATAATCCATTCTGTAGCCATGAATTTAACTACTCTAAGTATGTCACAGAAGTAGATTCATACAGTGCTTGTTTCTTGTAATGGGCTTATTTCACTTAAGACAGTGCTATCCAGGTCCATCCATGTGGCAGTATTCACCAGAATTTCCTATCTGTTTATGGTCAAGTAATATCACATTCTGTGTGTGTGTGTGTGCGTGTGCATTGTGTGTGTATATACGTATATATACACTGTATATATATATATGTATATACACTGCATATATAAATATCACCTTTTGTTTATTAATTCATATGCTAATGAATATCTGACATGCATTCACATGTGAACTGATGCAAAGAATGCTGCAATGACCATAGGTGCACAAATAACTTTTTAAAGATCCTACTTTCAATTCTGGGCATATGCCCAGAAATGGAATTGCTAGATCATATGGCCGTTCTACTTTATTAATTTTTATTTTCAATAATTACTAACTAATTCAGTCACTTGGCAAATAAGTTACTTGGAGAATAAAAATAGAAAATAAATATTTTAAATAATCCTAGGATACCTTGCCAATAAATTAAGTGAACGATTTTATTTGTTTGATTATAAATTGAAATTCAAAATATCCCCTTTCCTTAAAAAAAAGAAAAAAAGATTTCAAGATATATTCAATATTGAACACTTTGTATCATGTACACTATTTGAAAGACACAAGTGCTCTAATGTTCCACAAGCAATAAACATGGGTTTGTCACACATTTTTTTGATCCTTCAGAGCCAAATTTGTCTACCAATATTGAGGTGTCAGCCTCTCCTCTCTAGGTGAAAAGTGTAAGTGGAATCACCTTCAAGTGTTTTCCAGAGCAGGTGACAATAATTTTAGATGAAGGATTCTCTCATTTTACCTTTCTCTAAAAAAGGCCATTCTTCTCACTGAGCAAATACATTGCCAACATCAACACTGATATTTTCTGCTATCCTAAGCAGAAATGAAGCATGTTAACAAAAGCAATATATCTCCTGAGTACTTCTATCCTTAATATGCACACACTAGCTTTATTTAGAGATCATGTTTTATATCTTTACTTTTTTAATTTATGCATCTCCATACTTAAGAAATGTTTTAAAAAACATGGCTTTTCCATGCATTTTCATTTTTCCATATTTTATATGTCCTCATTTTCTTCATAATGTGTTTTAACTGTAGTAGAATACATGTAAATTTACCATCTTTATCACTTCTAAGTAAACAGTTTCCTGTCATATGCACATTCACCCTGCCTACCCTCCATTCCAGAACTCTTCATTGTGCAGAACTGAAATTCTGCACCCATTAAACATTCTCTGTTCTCCTCTCCCCAACCCCAACAAACATTCCACTCTCTGACTGTGGATTTGACTACTGTTAAGTACCTCAAACATTTTCCCTTTTGTGATGATTTATTTCACTTAGCATGGGCCCTCCAGGTTCCCCAAGCTACACATGTGTCCAGAGGGCATGCCTTACTTCCCAAAGCTCAGGAAAGCATTAGTCTTCAGAATAGAAATGTAGAGCCCGGTGTTTTGCACCAGAGAAGCGCCTGTGAATGACTGGACTAAATATAAATCGTGTTTATAAAAGCAAGAGCTGACTGTATCAGCAGGATCCAGAAAGACTAGCCTCAAAGCATCACAGAATGCTACTCACATTCCCCTTCTTGCTAGTGCACCCTTTAAGAACCTTGTATGCTTCCCTCCCTCCTCAGCCCCACAAATGGAGTGTGTGAGCCAAGCCACTCAGCATGTCTGTAAAGAAAGAGTAAGAATTCCTGGAGGACTGAGCTTTTCATTCCTATTGTCAAACTATCCTTAGAATATCAGTAAATTTATGTCCATATAAATGACTGGCCAGGATATATTGATACTGTAAATAAGCATCAAATTAACAGCTCCATGACATTTAAGGCAATTATACTGCCTTAATGGTGATACTAAACTGCATGATGAAAATAAAACTTGCTATAAAATATACAATAAATGCTTTATTTTAGGGATATCTTTTACTATTTTGGCTGTTTTATGTCTTCCCCAACTAAATTATGTATTTCACAAACATAGTCTTCAAGTTGCTTTAATGCCCTCATGTTCCATTTTCAAATCAATATCTATAATATGTGGTAGATACTGGCTGAAACTACTGGTTTCTCGAAAACATGTTCATAGGAAAATGACAATTACAAAATAAATTGATGCTTAATCAAAAAGTAATTAAATGTGGTAGCATTTATAAATTAGCAGTTAAAAGTATGGATGTTTTGCAGTCAATCTTAAAAATGAATCTCAATTCTACACAAGGTTGCTCTGAATATTAAACCACCATCTAACATCATTCTCTGAAGCAAGAATAATTGCTAATAACCAATTACATTTCTTTCATTACTAGTAGTAGTGGAGTAAACACTTCCCCAAAATTCATATGATAAAAATACTAAGTTAATGTGTGATGGTACCTTTGGGAGCTGAGTTAAGAAAGGATGAGCGCCTATTAGGTGGGATTTGTATCCGTATAGAAGAGATCCACGAGGACGTCCTTGTTCCTCCTACCAGGTGAGGACACAGTGGAAAACAGGCCCTTCTGAGACACAGAATGTGCCTACACTTTGATCTTGGACATCCCCATCTCCAGAAGTCTAAGAGAAACTTTCCATTCTGTGGTAACTTTGTTATAGCAGCCCAAACCAAACAATAGACCTTTCATTCTTTCTGAAAAGGAATTTGTCTTAAGTCCTAGAGAACAACATTTGATTTTATTTTGTATTTCCTTTCAAATGTCCTGTTTTGTTGGAAAGGATCAGTTCATTACAATGGGATGAGTATCATTGTTTGTAGTCTTTAAGAAAGGAAAAATTAAAAAAATGTTACTCAAAAACTTCATCTGAATACTGATCACTGATTGGTCAAATCTAGCCAGAATCCAGAAGGCAAGGGAACTGATGCACTTCAGACTTTTGACTATGTCCTTTAAAAATGCATGACAAGTCTGTTTCATACAGGACACATGAAAAGTCTTCGATCTCAGAGTTATCAAGAAATTTCACCTGGACAAAATGAAAATAACCTTTTCTATGGGTCTAGTAATAGAAATAGTAAGAACAACAAATGAAAAGCAAGTAGACAGTCATGATAGGTTCCATATCTGAGAGTTGTATCTACATAGTCTGGATTAAGAAGACCCCACAGAGACTCAGCAAGAACCAGGAGAGACAGATAAGCCATACAGGGCAATAGGAACTGGTAGACTGATATCTGGAAGAACAATTTCAAAAGCAACTTATGTTTCCTAATTTTTTTTCATCTACCCTCATTTGTCCCCATTCTCAAAAATGAGATAAAGCACCAGTGGAAAAGTTAGAAAACAAAGAGAAATTACCAATACATTTTCATGTTGTTTCAATCTCTGAATCAAGTGAAATGAAAAATATCTAAAACTATTGCTCTGCTGAAATGTTAACAATAAAAGGCAGATTCAATAAACTCAGTCAAATTTTTTAAGTACAACACAGACTTTCAGTAACGTGAAAGGGACAGAAATGTTAGGTTCCTAATCCTAATCATATTATAAAGGAAGAGCTTACCCACTGAGAAATGAAACAAAATACTACACTTTGTTCTATGATATTTTATTCACAACACTTGCATACGATTTAAAATATTTACAAAACACATAAATAAGGATGTGTGATCCAAAATTAAGAATAGTTAAAAGAACAGAATCACAGATGAATTTATAAAATTAAATTAATATCTAAGGTCTTAAAAATAATAATAAATGCACTTGCTAAAGAATATACAAGCAAATAAGTATAATGAAATATTTAGAACAGACTAGACACTAAAATTGAATTAAATAAAAATGTCACTAAAATGATAATATTTGAGACAAAATTTTCTCAGATGAACTTACTAATTAGCTTTTTGAAAGAACAAGTCAGTACTCTTAAATTTTCCAAATCAAACAGAAAAGAATAAGAAATGTTGAACGAAGTAGCAGTAACTTAGGGAATATTATCAATGAAAAATATGAGAATTAAAGAAGAGAGATAAAGAATTAAAGATATTTCAAATATGAATATGATGATATACCAAACTGGAAAATAACAGTTCACCAACACAAAAAGTTAATAAACTGAAGGCAAAATACAGATGAAACCATATGTAGGCATATTATTGTCTGAAAATAAAACATCAAAAGAAATTATAAATTAGAGAACATTATAAATACAAACAATTAACTGACTGAAAATTTTAAACTGAACAAAGCAAAGAAAAAAAGGGGACTTTATATACCAGGCAACAGATATAATAATGAGGGACAATTTCTAATAAGGAACAAGGGAATTAAGCATGGAATATATTTAAAATGTCATGGGTGGGGGTAGAGGGAAGAAAGAAGTCAACTTATATTCCTATAATCAGCAAAATTATCCCTAAAAATGAAAGCAAATTAATAATTTTTCAGCCAAATGATGCATACACATGTCACTTGAAGATCCATATTACCACAAAATATAGAGGATGTGCTTCAGGTTGAAAGGGAATAATGTCAAATGGGGGGAAAAATAGACTATAGGGAGGAAAGAAATGCACATAAATTCTAAATGCTTGTATTATTAAAAGAAGAGATCAGGTTTAAAGTAAAACATACTATGTTGCGGGATTTATTTAGAAATAGAAATATAATAATAGCACAAATAATGAGGAATATAAACAGAAATGTACAATTGCAAGATTAATTATATTAAACGTGTAGTACAATTAATTCAATATAGTAGGGTGTCTGTCTCCATAGAGCAACCAGTAAAAAATTAAATCAAACACTGACAAAAAGTGAAAGAAGTCAAATAAAATACAAAACTTACTTGATTAATTCAAAGTGAGTCAGGAAAGTAGAAATATACTAAACAGAATACAAATAAGAAAGAAATAAGAAAGATTTAAAATTAGTCATAACTATCACAGTAAATATAAAAGGACAATATTTTCAGTTAAAAATAAGTCTGTAAAGAATCGATAAATAAAAGGACCACTACTGTAGACCAGAAAGGTCAAAAATAAGAATTGAAAATACATTTATATTTAAAGCATGTTATAAAATGTTATATATATATGTATATATATATATATCATGGTGTATGTGTACACAATAGATAAAATAGCTCTAACACACACTAGTCATAGAAAACTAGTATGACTACTTTAATATCAGATAAAGCACCTAGAAGACAAGACATCCCCAGAAATAGTGAATGTTATATAATAATAGTGTCATTTTTTGCACAAAAACATTAAGTTCTAAATGTAAACATATGCCTGATCTAAAACATCAAATTAAATGAAGCAAATTGAAAACAGTCAATAACAGCTAGCGTTTTTAAGCACTGTGAATTCAGTAAGAACCATGAATTAAGTAGCGATGTAGACAGAAAACTGATAAGTATCTAGACAATGTGAATAAATGTTTTTGAGCATTTAAAATGTGAATTGTGCTTCTTTCTAAAATGCACATTCTACAGTCCTAAATGTTAGGTTTTTGAGGATACAATAGCTCAAAACATGTATAGTGTTTACAACAGTGGTCTCTGAAATACAGCTGAACAGAAAAGTAACCAATGAAAAATTCTTAGGAATTCTATTCCTCAAATGGCTTTCTCCTGTCCTAAGAAATCCCAGAACATTAACACTGATCTGGGCCAATGTGTTCAGCTATTGTTCACCTTTCAGTTCCAGTACAAGTAATAAATACCTCATTTCCATTTACTGAAAACATTACCAAAAAAAGGTAATGTAGAGAAATGCTCATTATTTAGTTAAGAAAATGTCAGATCAATCAAATAATAAAAAGTCAGATGGTATTTTGGTTTCTAAGACTCTAAGGCTATTGTTAAATTCTTTCACAGTTTATTTTTCAAGGACTATAATACCTTAAAAATATTACAATATAGTCTAATTTATTCTCCCAATAATTAATAAATTATTCAGGCTCCTTTACATCATACATTAAAGAGTTTCATACTCATTCTTCCATACATTTTATCTACATTGATGTAAAGTTCAAGCTAAAACAAAGCTCTCAGTTTCACCAATAGTAAATACTTTTACTTTAGAGACAGGGAAGTCTAAGGTGGGGCACTGAAATATTCAGTTCAAATATGTGTTTCAGGTATTCTCATGAAAAGTCAGTTCCATTTTAACTCTTCCTTTGAATTTTCAGATGCAGATAAATGCTCAAAGCTGGCACTCACCAGTCACCTGCTCTTGTTTGTGCAAGTCAATGTCTCATCTATAAAACAGACCATTTCCACCTTGCAGTATAAGTAGAATAGTACGAAGCTTAACAGGTACTCAAATCTTTGCTTAAGGAAGGAATGAGAAAATCTGCAAAGCAGGCAATGTAGCCATGCACCCAAATTCAGAAGCAGGGACTCCAGGATGAAGTCCAAACTCCACTCCCTGCCGTACTATCATCTCCATGCCTCAAATCTTTTACCAACATTTCACTTTACAGTAAAACACCAAACTGCTATAAGTGCCTTTGATTTGTTTCTTGCCTTGGTTTGTCCTTTATGATTGCAAATTCCCCCTACATTTCTCCCTAGATTTCCCACTCTTGCATTAGTGATGAACTTAAAATCTTTCCCTTAAAAAGTTGGCAGATCTTACTCAGCTCAGATCTGACTTCCAAGAAAATTTCCCAGGGCTCATTTCTACCCCCACTTTTTAAACTGAGCACATTCTGTGTACAGGATCATCTTCTCCTGGGCTGGGATGTCTCCCTGGTGGATCATGAGTTCCTGAGAGTCTTCCAACACGTTGCACTTCCCAGTACTGATACAGGGGTAGTGACGCAGTTGAAAATAGAATTGGATGCCATGCTGCCCTGGTGGGTGGGGTCTGCGAAAGACCTGTGAGAGAAAATGAGAGGTGCAAAAGGGTGGATAAAAAAGAGGAGCCAAGAGAGAGGAGAGAGAGGGAGGAAAATGGAGTACTGATAGAACAGGCCCATGTGGCCTGTCTGGGCGAAGCCCCCTGGAAGAGTGAGCTAGTGGTGGCAAGGAGCCATGGTGGGAGAGTTGCTGGCAGAGAAGTAACCACTGTGGAGTCGGATGCCAGAATAGCAGGCCAGGGGTGATCAGGGGTTGCTGAGAGCAGGCCTGGTGAATATGGCCAGATGCCACCAAAGGTAGACCTGGTAAAGGAAGTGTGTGGAACTGCAGCAAGGTGGCATATTTGGAAACCTGGTACCTGGAGATGGCCAGGGATTTGGAAAGCTGATTTTGTATCAGCATTTGTTGGAAAAGTTTGAAGAACCCTGGAGAAATAGAGCAGCTCAAATGATGAAGAGAGAAGCAGCAAAGAAAAGATGGAAAAGAAAGACTGGACTTTGTAGGGTGCCTGTCTCAGATAAGAAAGGTGCACCACTTTGGACATGTGTTTAGGACTTTTGGACTAAACAGTGCTTGGGTAAAATAACTGGCCATTTGGGGCATTAAGGACTTTCTGTTTTACTGGTTAATTTTCCTTGTAAATAAAACTCGGTTGTTTAAATTGCATTTGACTGGTAACTGCTATGCAAGAGAGATGTGAATCTGGTAAGAAGTTGGAAGCTGATTTTAAAGTGCCACTTTTTTTCCTATGGTTTGTTGGTTGGCGGCTTCTGCCCATTTTTGACCCGATTTTAGTACTAGGAAGTACCTCAGGCAAAACTGGCTAAATTCACGGAGGTGGGTGGTAAGCCAATCTGGAACAGTAGGAATGATCGTTCTTCAGGCATTTCCCTGGAAAAGAACTAGATAGCTAACAAACAGTTGAAATAGAGCCAGGAGATGCCCTCCCACTCACCAACAGCAAGCATCAACTCACCTGAGACAGAGCTGAGCTCCTCAGGGCCCCATTCATTCTCCAGGTGACCACAGCCCCAGCAACACTTGCCTTCAGATTTCTGACATGCCCAAATCCCCACAGCAATGTGAAGACAGGAATTATTCATTATTTTTAATCACTAAGTGATGAGATTATTTGCTATGCAACAATAGGTGATAGAGATGCTACATCAATTTTCATTTTGCCTAGTATATATATATATGTATTATATATATATAATTTTAAAAATCATCAAAGGGGCATAAAGAATATATGTTTTCATTCCTCTGCTCAGTCACCAAAGAGACATCAGATTTCTCAGATTCTAAATTTGTTTAAAAGATATCCTAATTCCTGAACCGGGCACGGTGACTCGTGCCTGTAAGCTTCAGCCTATGAAGCGGCCGGGGTTAGAGATCGTGGCTCGATTCCCGCCTGGGGCCCGTAGAGAGACCTAGTTCGGGAAAAAAAAAAAAAAAATAGCTGGGTGTGGTGGCGCGTGCCTGTAATTCCAGCTACCTGGGAAGCTGAGGCTGGGGATTGCTTGAGTCTGTGGTACCCTGGGCACCCAGAGCCTGTGGTTCCATGGGCAAAAATAGTGAGACCTAGTCTCAAAAAAAAAAAAAAAAAAGATATCCTCCTTCCTGTTTTGTGAAACATCCATATTAAATGGGACAACTATATCATTAAATCATAAAACTAGAAAGCTGAATAATAAAACAGTAAGTAGTTCAATATTCTGAGTTAAATTTGTTTCCAAAGAGTTTATTTTAATTATAAAACACCCATTTTACCTGATTTCGCTTTAAATCTGTGTAACTTTGAGTTCACTGAGCCTTTTTACTTAAGGCTATACCACTAAATTTAGAAACATTTTTTATTATTCTAGCTTTTATCAGTTTAACAGTATCACCTTTTTGTTGAAATAAGAAAAGGGTTCCAAGAATGTAAGTTTTTTGTACTCTAATACAACAACCAAAAAGAAACAAGTAGTGCAAAGATAGTGACAAACATCAACATATGTCAACTAAAAAAGTAAATAAAATTACAAAGAAAAGGAAATTACTTCTAAAAACACTTTTCAAATCTATAGAAATAAGTATATTTTCATGACGCCAACAATGACTTCTTGAAATATTGTATTTAAAGCTGTATATGTGCTAAGAACGGATTTCCATTAATTTTTTTAAATTTTAAAACATGAAGAATATACTTTTTCTTTTAAGTGTCTAAAGATGTTTAATAAATGGCTACCCTCTCCAAAGCAAATCATAGCTGAACTGACATTGTTCATATCTGAATGTGCATAACTTAAAGACAAATGAAAAGATGATTAGGTAAAAACATAAGGACACTTGGTTTGTTGTGCAGAAGAATTATACTAAAGCTGATGTTTCAGATTCTTGATGACAGTTAAAACCTGAATCAGTACAGAAGTCTTCTCTTCACAGGAGAGCTTTTATAATCCTTTCAGTCCTTCACAGCATGTTCCCCACAAGACACTAGCCTTCAATCATCCTCCCTCTCCCCCAGGATTCAGCATAGTTTTCTGCAGTTTTCTGTGACCAGGTCTCTCAAATTTAGCACCACACACCTAAACTGAAAATTTCACTCACATCAGAGGCTCACCATCCCCAGGGAACAAGTCAAAAATAAATATTCTCAGGTGTCCCCTAGGCAACAGAAACTGGATACAGGTCGAAAATTCATGTCTCATTGGACGAATTCATGTGCTAGTTATCAATCACTGACCTGGATCATGCTCCAAAACCACCTGTGCATCACTATTATCTCACAAGATTTCCCAACCTCCACTCCTAGAAGAGGGCCTCAGTACACCACAAAATCCTAGGGGTTCATTCAGTGTCCACAGAGTAAAGCACTACAAAAGGTAACCCTAAGGCTCTTTTGGAAAAAATCTGATAGATGTTTTCCAAGTTAGTTCTGACAGTTCCCACTCTGCCTGGGCCTTCCCCAGCCACAGATAACAGAAGGCATGACTCAAACTGCCAGTGATATTGGGGTAGTGACACAGTTAAAAATTGTATAAGTGCTAAAATGTCCAGGTGGGAGGGGTCTGAGACAGATGAGAAGGATCAAGAAATGCCAAAGGCCATAGAAAAAGGGAGGAGCCAGGAGAAAAAAGAAGGAAAAAAAGACAAGAGATGAGAATGGTGGACTTCTGAGAGAACATGTCCAGGTGGCCTGCCCCTGGAAGAGTCAACTGGAGGTGGCAAGAAGTAATGGTGGGAGAGTGGCCAGCAGAGACATAGCTGGTATGGAGTCAGATGCCAGAATGGCAGGCCAGGGGTGACTAGGGGCTGCTGAGGGCAGACCTGGTGGATTTGGCCAGACGCTGCCGAAGGTGGGCCTGGTAAAGGAGCACATGAAGCAGCAGCAAGGCGGCAGGTTTAAAAAGCTGATCTGTGCATCAGCAATTGTGGAAGTAGTTTGAAGAAGTAGAACAGCTTGGAGCACTGACAAGAGAAGAAGAAAAGTGAAGACGCCAGAAAAAAACTAAAATTTGCAAAGTGCCTGCCTCAGATTTGGATGGGCAAAGGGGCACCACCTTAGACCCGAGTCTTTGGGACCTTTGGGACTAAAAATGGTGACTGGGATAAGATAACTGGCTACTTGTGGCATTGAGGACTTTTTGTTTTCTTTTTTTTCCCTACGGCTTCTACCCCTACTCTAACCCGATTTCACCAGGACCTCAGTGCAGGCAAGGTGCACACAAATTCCCTCTTCTGGTGTGGTGCAGATTCCATTCCATTCCATTCCATTCACCATTCCATTCCATTCACATTCCCAGAACAGTAAGAAATTTTCCCAAACCAAAGGCCACTCCTCTCCTCCTCTCCTTACAAGCATTTATCAGTTTATTTCAGTGATAAAGAGAGCAGCAGCACAGCTTCTAGCTTCTAAGGTCTGATGAAATAAACCTAAAAGAAGTTAACAAGATGCAGCTACAAATAGCAGCAGCAAGTGGAGGTTATGCATGAAGTTGATACACATGAGAATGAAAAAAATCTCAGTCTCCTTTATTCAAACTGTTTAGTCTTCTCTAAATTCCTATGCCCATCACAACAATAATTCTGGTCTGGGTCACCTCTTACCATAAATGAAGTTAAAATCTGCCACCCTGTCATTTTATTTTATTCCGTTCCACAACTTGATGAGCACATAATCTGCAAAGCCCTCCACCTCACAAAAATCCTCCCAATTCAGTCAATCTTTTACCAAGAGCTGCCTACTACATACAAGGTAAATATAAGGGAAATGGTTTAAAAATCAAGCTGTTCCAGCCTTTCACACTGGAGAGCCCATAACCTGGAGCAAACAATAGATGGCCTTACATTTATAACAGTGTATCTATTGTGTGGCTGTGGGCACTAACCAGTGTAAAGAGAGCTAGGAGGAGAGCACTTGTTGTTTGGCCTCTCTCAGAGGTAGAAAAATCTCTCTGCCTGCCTACCTGAGTGTATGATCTTCTCTGTTCGGAATAAAGCCACGTTGGATATAAAATAAAGGCTCTGCGAATCTTCTTCCCTTTGCCTGAATCAACATGAAATTGCCTAGGTTGGCACAGTTGCATGACAGTCAAAGTAAAGGAAACTTTAACAGTCCATGGCTAACTTAAAAAAGAATATTCCAGAATAATCCAGTCTCTTAGGTTGTTAAATGCTTAGTAAATACGAACATTCAACTAAACTTCAATAACCCTGCTCAAAATCTGTATTACTTATTGTGGCCAAAGAGGAGGTGAGAAGAACCGAAGATGTTCTTTGAAAAACAGTAGTTTGAAGACAACTCTAGGCATGATTGAGCAAACCCTGAAAGTCAAGATGATTTTTATCCTAGAAGTTTTTCTAAGCAGATTTTGCCTATAGTCAGGTGGAAAGGAGTTATCTTAGACCCTGCCAGGTTTAGGACTGGACTCCACTATGGTTGATGGGTGTTCCAGAGACAGTCACGATACTAGCATCTTGGTCAAGAAGTTATCACTCCTTCTTGTACTGTTCTCATACAGTGTACCCCGCACTTTTATACACTTAATTTATCATAAGACATTCAATGGCAAATAGCCTGATTGTAAGCAGTAAACTTTAGGCAAAATAATTTAAGCTCAATTATATATTATGAATGAGTAGAAAGTTACTGCTAGTAATTATCTTGATCTCTGTTCACTTGGGTAATTCTTTGTGCAGAGTTAGATCAAGGTTCTTTGTGGTTTATCTAGGTCAAGGGAGATCTCAACAAACTGGAGAGATTTGATGAGATCATCTGTGCTGTCAGTAACCCACAACTAAGTGCTTCCATGGCCTAGGTAAGGAAAATGGGTTAAAATCAGGCTATTACTCACCTTCCATACATAGGATGGCTCATAACCTGGAGCAAACAACAGCTGTTCCCTGCATTTGCAACACTGAATCTGTTGTATGGCTAGGGAACTAATTATTATAAGGGGGCTAAGAATGTTAGTCATTCAGTCTTTCAGTCAGTCAGTCTGTCTCTCTGCCTGCATCCCATCTCAGAATAATAGCATGTTGGATGTAAAGCTCCAAGAACCTTCTTCTATATACCCAAATCAACAATGAACCCTTCTGGTGTGGCATGGTTGTACCACAGTCTGCAACTGTGTTTAAATGGCTTCCTTTACTCCTACACAAAATGTTGAGGTTAGGGACAATATATTCTTGACCTTTGTCTCCAGCACCTATCCTGGTGCCCAGGCACTCACTAAGTGTGGCCTTGGATGAGTTTGGATAGCTCAGCAGAGCATGGTTGGTGTGGTAAAACCTTTCAGACCATGAGAACAGACCTGAAATCAGACCCTTGTGCAAATGACTTTGGTTTGCATTCCCTCATGTCACTGAAATGACACAAGGTCTGTGGGAAGTCTAAGCACACTCTCCTGTCCATTCCCAGCATGGAACTCAATGGGAGATATTCTGAGGACTCAGTTCAATCAACTACAGACACACTATCAACCACCAACAGTTCTATGTTCTCTAAATTGTCCTGGAGCATATTAGGTATTCCAAGTGGAACATTACAGAAATCTGAAACATAAAACTATAGAACTGTTCTGATATTCCAGTCTAGTAACTTTATATATGTATATATAAAGATTAGCTGGCATGCTGGCATGATTTGTTCTTAGTGAAATTATTCTTGCTTTTAGTTATTACAATTTTCTTTTCTTCAAATACATAACCATCTGCTGAACACTATGTTTAGGAATTTGCCAAGGATCAGGAGTAAAAGCAGTGAGTTGTAGTCTAGAACAACATCCTTCTTAGAAACACAAAGCAAACCACAAATCTGAACCATCTATATTAAATTGCATCTATATTAAAAGTTAAAAAGAATAGGTCAAATTCACTTTGATATTACTTAATTTAATAAGTGCAAAATACTATTACAACATCCAAACAAATATTCATTTTTAAGATTAAATCTACAAGAGCTGGTGCAAATACTTTATATAGGGCACTCCAGTTCACGTCAGCCTCATATTCGGTGTTAAATAGCCATGTGTGGCCATCATATTGGATAACAAAGGTCAAGGATCTCTTGGACTTTATGAGAAACCAATGTGTTAATATTAAATCTGGCACTTCTTGTCTTCTTCATAATTACTCAGGATATTGACAGTGACACCTGGATCCCATTTGCAAACTCCTTGAACAGTAGTAGATCAATCCCTTCAATCTGGAGATGAAAACTTCTTGGAGAATAGCAGATAGGCACAAGAAGTACAGCTTTGACTATGACTTACATCCCTCTGTCAAGTCTTACAGTCGTGGGAAGGCATAGACATACTTTCAGTCTTTTACATCCAAGTTACGCAAATATCACAAAAGGCTTGATTGTTTATTTTGTTCTTTTCATTCAGACCATAGAAGGTCAAGGAAAATAACCAGACAGGAGGCAGGAGAGTAGCATTTTAGGATAATCAGGACTGCCTGAAGCAGAGACATTTGAATGGGAACTTCAGGCGGAGGAAACAGCAGATACCAGGGCAGAGTGACACCCAGGGAAGGGTTGAAAGGGCACAGAGGCCAGGCCAGGGAGACCTAGAGTGGTGTGTTAACAAGACTTTGTTCTGGACAAATGGTGAGAGCTTGTAACAGCTGAGCAATGTAACAGAGGGCTCTCTTAGCAAATCCTGGAGTTATACATCACAAGTGGGGAGGGGGTGGGGAGAAGGAACTTAGGCAGGGTGACCAAACAGAAAGGAAAGGTTGAACCAGGCCTGAATTAAGGTGGCTGGTACACCAGGAATGCAGAGAGGGACCAAGCAGGGCAGAAATTTCAAATTTAGAGGGATCCTAAGAGAAGAGAGTATCAGTATGGGGTCTTAAATTCAGTATCAGGCTGAAGATAAGCTGTTAAGCATCAACTGACAGGAGCAATGATGATGTCTATTATTCAATCTGTTATCCCTCTGCAGGCTGCCTCCTGCTCCTGGGGCACTTGTTCAATATCAGCCTGTACTCAGATGCAGAGTATGGAATAATTCACTCCTGTCCAAAACAAACTTACTCTGATTCCTGCACTGTCGCTCTATTTGAACAAAGAGCATCAACTATTAAAAAAATCCATCAATGCATAAAAAAATATCTTACATACTATCATATTTACTAGTTGAGGAATTTATCTTTTTGTGGCTAGAAGTTTCTAATAGGAGTTTGCTACATTGTATATGAAAATGTAAGAGGAAGTCTTCTGACATAATAACCCTTCTATATTACTTTTTCTTCTAGGAGGGGAAAGGGGCCAACAAGTGATAATTGAAAGAAAAAGTGACAAAAATTTTATTTTTCACCTACAATAAATAGTTGCATCAGTACTTTTTGATACTGCATTCTCTATGTGAAGGAAGTCTGGACTGAATGTAACTCCAGTAACACTGGAGTGAATGTGACTACACTGACAAGGTCCACTGACATTTTAACAAAGACAACAGGACATTCAAAAGATGGACAAGATCAGAACTACTGCAAAGAGAACATCAGCTCTTTTCTACCAGGTCTGTGCAGGACTTTCAGGCTAGAAGTAGAGAAATGGCTCTGATGATGAAGAGGAAGTTCTAAGTAATGTGGACCACTGGGTTTTGGGCAAATCAGAATTTCAAGATGAGTGAAGACTCAATTTCTAACCTACCAGGTAGCAGCATGATCCTTGGCACACACACAGGCACCCAAACACTCAATGACTGGGAAACCAGTGGTGCCAACTGCTAGAGACCCTACTAGTTACTGTACCAACTGACCCAAACTGACACCAATTTTGAGAAAATAATTTTATTTAGCATGGCATCCCCATCCAATGGTGAAACGTGTTAAAGAAGAACTTTAGCTCATGACCCTAGCCAGTTTTTTTTAAATACTTTATTTATATATAAATCTTTGTGATCTCTTCGGTTCACCTCCCCCTCTCTGACCATTCCCACCCTATCCTACACGCCCCCCCAAGTTGTGTACTTTAATTTGGTTGTTGGCTTGTTTTGACTTTTCTTCATGGCTTTTTGTTTATCTTTCCCATGTCCCATATAGTAATGAAATCATTGGGTTTCTGTCTTTTTCTTTTTGACTTGTTTCTGCTAATATGAATTCTTCTAAGTCCATCCATGTTATCATAAAATCGCCCAATGTGTCATTTTGAATTGATAAGTAATATTCCATTGTGTATATATACCACATTTTTTTTCATCCAGTCCCTAGCCAGTTTTGTATCATTGGTCCTAACAAGTTTCATCTTAGCAGTTCAAGTTTCTAGATAAAACCCTCTCCTGGCATTTAATAAAGATAGCCACATCATCCTGCTAGACTCTGCAAAGGTAATACTGTCACTTGAGAGGTCATCCTTTACCTGTACCAAGCTGCTGTCTGTGATTGATTCAGTTTTAAATCAACTCTTGACCCAAACAAGAACAGATGAGGTGACCTAAGAAAATCCAGAGCATTCCACAGGTTATTCTTGCACAATTCCAGGGTTTGAATGCGGTTAAAGTCAATAACCTTAGTAAAAATATCTGTGTATAACTTCTGACTCGCCCAAATGTTAATTATAGTTGTCCTTTGATATCAGGGCTTCAGACACCTGCTATCCCAGGATACCAAACTTCAGGGATGCTCAAGTTTCTTAGAGTTGATTCCCTACAGCTGCTGGTCCCACACCCATGGATTCAACAAGCCAATAGCTATGATTGGTTGAATTGTGGGAATGCTGAATCATGGATGGAAAATAATCCACAAGCAGGTAGACTGTAGTAGTATAAATCAATGCTGTTCAACCGTAAATTTAAAGCTGAATTTTCAGAGAAATTGTTTTAGTTACACACAGCTGAAAAATTCTTTTCCTTTTGAAACTGAATATCACAGAAAACAAAGCTGAAATCACATACAAGTAGAAATGCATCAACACTCTCAACCAGAAGATGACAGATTCATACAAAAATACAAAGAATATTTGTAAAGAACTGAATATAGTGCAGAAACATTATAAGCACTATGTAAGTGTATGACTCAATAATAGTATCAGTATCGTTATTGTTATGATTGATTGATTGCATGTGCTTAAAGAGAAAACAGAGGTGACTCAATAATCTAGTGTTCTTTAGAAATTATATGACACTCAATTCCTTTCTGTGTTGACTATGTCGGGAAATTAATGGTATCTACCACAAAACATAACTGTTTGCTCTTGAAACCAGCAAACATGTTTTCAAGTTTCAAAATATTTTCCTACCTGAATGACATCCAAAGACCAAATAAAAATAAAAACTGTAAATGAAACATAATTAGGTTATAGTAACTGCTACCCCTTTACAATTTTTTTGAAGGACTTTAAGTTCTGAAATTATGTTCTAAAATATTCATGCATATTTACACAAATTACATATGCATAGGTATAACTGATTTATATAAATGTACATATGATATGTACATGTACATGTGTATATGTGCGTATTTATGTTTTTATTAAGGTCATACTGGGTAATAACACTGTCTATGATGTAGCGATACAGGACCAGACCCTTCATATGTGTTACCACACCATGTCAACTACCACAGTCCTCCACCAAAGTCTATCACTTTAAACATGAAGGTAAATTGTGCTAGCAATAAGCTGGAAGTGGAAATTTAGCCCATCATGCTCACAGCCATGGAGCCCCCCTCTCTGGTTTATTCTGGAACCCCACAGAGCAGAGACTAGAGAGTCCAACCACATCCCTGTTCTACTGGTACTGAAATGCTTACTTGGAGAAATGCAGATACTTTCTCCATCTCTGATGAACTGTCTCAAGGAAGAGACTGCCAGAAAACCAAGATCACATGATAAAACACTGTGACCAGCTGAATCCATGGAGGAATAGTTATCAGGCACTTCCAAGAAAGTCATCCTGAAGAGCAGAACACAGAGAAGGTTCCTGTTCTAATAACTTTGGTATTCAACCATTCCAAAAGGGTTGGGAAAACATAGCTACAAGATGTTTTTAAGAGAGTCTACTTAATTCCTGAAATACTTTGATTAGAAATGTGTGGTGGATATTAAATTTATACATCAATTTCACTGGGCCAGAGGGGTGTCCAGATATTTGATGCAAAAATCTTCTGAATGTGTCTGTGAAGGTGTTTATGGGTGAGAATAACATCTAAAAGCATATACTGAGTAAAGCAGTTTGCCTTTCCCAGTATGGGTGGGTCCCATCTAACTTGTTGAGGACCTTAGTACAATAAAAAGCTTGATGGAAAATTTGATGTCTGCTGAATGGGTTGAGCTAGAACACTGTTCTTCAGTTCTCAGAGTGTAGGTTCTCCTGGTCTCCAGACAATAGACTGTGGGATTTTCAGCCTCCAAAATTACTCAAGTCACTTCCTTACAACAAATTTCCTTTAGGTAAGCAGAGGGCAAAGACAGAAGGTAGACAGAGATGCTACTGATTATGATTCTCTGGAGAAAACTAATATAAAGTCTATGTGAATAACAAATACTATCTGGTACAATGAAAATGGAGACACGTATTTCAGATAAAATTTACATAAAGATATTTGATAACATCAAGGTATGCTGACTTTACAATATTTTGCAATGTGGTTTCTTTTCCATTAACTTACAGTACTGACTGACACACCTTTGGGAAAAGGCCTAAAGAACAGACTGAGTTTTTTAATAGCTGATTGCCTCACAATGAAATTACTTGGGAAAAAGCATGTGGAAATAGCAATGTAGGATTAGCCATCACTGCAGTTGAGTTCAGAGCTAGTAAATTCTGAGAAGAGAATTTCTGTAGGAAAAATCAGATTATCAAATCAGGTCACACGAGCACACTATGGTAAGGGCTGAGCCTCTTCTAACTGGGAAAACATAGTTACTGAACAATTTCATAGGGAACTAGGGGCCAACACACACACACACACACACACACACACACACCACTATGTGATAGGTGCAGGACTCCCATCATTTCTAAGGAAAACTCACTAAGCACCAATTCCCAAACAATACAGGTATATGACAAATCTCTACTGACTTACACTAATGTGACTGTAATACTCACCTGTAAAGCCAAATTTACTCATAAAAATTATTTTAAAAAATCTTATTACTATAATCCTAGCTACTCAGGAAGCTGAGGCTAGATCACTTGAGTCCGGGGGTTTGAGACTACCCTAGGCAACATAATGAGACCTAGTCTCAAAAAAAAAAGTCGGGCGTGGTGACATGCACCTGTAATCCCAGCTACCTGGGAGGCTGAGGCTAGGGATCACTTGAGTCCATGGGTTCAGGACAAACCCCGACAACATAGGGAGACCTAGTCTCTAAAAAAAAAAAAAAAAAAATTAATGAAAAATCTTATTAAAGAATTTAGTTACTAGCCAGGTAGTCTTATCTCCATTCAGATGCTGGCCACTTCAGTCAAAATATTTTAAGGTTTAATGTTTATGGCTCCACACCCAATTCATGTTGTATATTAGAAAAGGCCTACAGAAGCTATGAAGACTTGATTATTCATATAAAATAAACATAAAGATTTTTCCTTTTCTCTGAGTCACTAAACAAGAATCAAATTTATTGGGAGGAAAAACATCTGACTCTTAAAACTCACAACATTACAATTAATAATGAGCACAGGTCAAGGATAGATGAAATGAATTTTAAAATTTCCTATCTTGCAGTCAAGTGTTCAATGAGCCTCCTAACTCACCCTGTTCTAACATTTTCAAAACATAAGTGTTTTCAGGATTTACCGATATTTCCCAACACCCCTAAGCTCCCAATTTGTCTACTTTTGCTCATAATAGTTACGGTAACCATGGAAAGGTCATAGAGTTTGCATATGTGTGAATAAATGGCTATACAAACTTATGATTGTAGAGTATCCACACAAGAGTTTGAAATATATCTTCATATTTTATTCATAAACTCACCCAAAGGCAGTAGTCAATAATCCAGCACCATAAAAGATTTAAAGCCTGGAGAAGAATATAAATATTTTAACTTCTAAAATAGGTATGACTACCTATTGAAAAGTACAATTAGCATCAAAATCAATACCCCAAGAAAAGTCATTATAATGAGACCTGGGATCAAAAGTAACATGATGCAACTTAGAAACCAGGGTGATGACCCACAGCCTCGAGTGCTGACTGGACAGGTCTCAGGCTGCCAGCCACACTGTCAAGTTCAGTGGTGGCCAGAAAACAGATGAACAAGCACTGGTCACGTTCAATTAGGAGTATTTCTCTGTCATGCTGATGCTGAGGTTTTATAAGCATCAGGTGCCCGACATTCAGCTACAGGCCACACAAAGCTTGTAGAAATTACGAATTCCCTGTGAAATCGACCTGTAAAACAACAAGAATGACCTACTCCTCCAAGAAGCCCCCATTTCAAGTATAAACACAGTTTCTCCTCCATTCCCAAGTGTCCAAAACACTCCATCAAGGACTGCTGGGAGACCGCCCACTGGACTTCAGGTATATACCCCAGGTGGGAAGTCAGTCACATTACAGTACAAAAAACTGAAGAGAAGAATCAGCAGCTTCCGTGACTCAGTCCCTTTCAAATGGGGATATGTAAACAAATTACACCACTTCAGTTAGGATTCAGGGTTGTAAGTAAAATAAAATAGGACAACAGGAAAAAGAGTAATAAAAGAATGGGCTATTTGAGCTTCAGTGGTCAAGGTGAGCCTCTGAAAAACTGACGTGTGTCCTATGACCTGTATATACACATACAGACAGAGGGAACAACATGTTCAGCCCATGAGCCAGGAACCCTTTACAGCCACCAGTGCTGATGGAGTGCTGGTAATCTGCAAGTAGCATCTTACTTAGCCCTCATGACAAAGTCCATAAAGTAGGTTCTGCAATTGTACACATTTTCAAGATAAAGTAAACTGAAGTTCCAGAAGCCTTGATTTCACCAATACCCTTGGCTAGAAAACTTGCACTATCTCAGTCTTTCAATAAGCTGCTTACTGATTTGCTGGCTGGAATCCAGCAAGGGCTGTGATCAAGCCCTTTGCCTGCTCGGTCCCCAATGGTGTAACAGAAAGAAACAAAGCCTGACATTCCCATGAGATCTGTCACCGCTCCAAATGTGCAGAGTCTGTGACTCTCTGGGGACCTGGCAAACCTGGGGTGACCCAATTTTACTGACCTCTGACACCAACAGGGTCCAGTGAACCTCACAAGCAAAAGAATCTCTAAATGTCTCATGCTCTCAAAGTATCAGCAAAGCTGCTTTTTTCTTCATCCGATGCAGTGAGCAGTTCCATCTCCAGAATATATGACATTTCACTATTTTAACATACTGATTTCCCATTGATTTCCACAATCAGAATCCAGGTCATAATGGGACAGGTGTCAGAGCATACATGGAAAGTCAGTTTTCTTTTTCAGTGGTAAATAAAATGATGATGCTTACGAAGACCAATGACAGGTACACAAGGAGAAATCCATGATCTTGTAGAGGTAGGTTCTCCCATCTCCTCTGTTTTCCTTCAGCCCAACCAGCACTGGTTACCACAGTAGCTTTCTAACTCCATACTTCCACTTTTTCTCAGTCACCCATTCTCCACAAGAAGGCAGAGAAAGATGCCAAATCAAACTAGAACTAAACCTTCTGTGTTACACCATCTTGTAGCTCCCACTACATGTAAAATAAATAGAGACTCTCCTCATGGTCTACCAGTAGCTACTGAGTTGGTTTCTCTGCTGCTTTCTCCTGTTCCACACAAAGCTAGGTTCCGCCTACCACAGGGCATTTGCACATGCTGACCTCTCTGTCTAGACACCTTCCAAATGCTGCCTCTTTTCTTCATTTGAGTTAGAACTCAAGCACTCTCTAAGAGGGTCTCCCAGTACACCAGGACCAGTCAGGAATGCTACCCTCACTCTTGTCTGCACTTACTAGTTCTTTAAAATAAATTTCTAGTTACTTGTATATTTTATTTCACCCTTATTTACACTGTAAGACTGTAAGAGTACAAAAAGGCTGGGGCCTTGTCTCTCCTGACTCATCCCCAGGACCTGAACACAATAGATCTTCTATAAATACCTACTTAATAAAATATCATAAAAGGAAAAATTACTAAGCTACATTATTTTACATAATTTTATTAATGTGCAGCTAGTGAGACAAAGAACTACTAGCAAGATGATTACTTGAAAGTATATCTGTGGTTCCTCCTGATGAAGACAATTAAAAAAATGAAACAAATTTCTAAGGAGGCTGTGAGTTAAAATGTTTTGCACCACAACAGTCACTCAAAAATATCCCATCTTCTCTTGAACTTTATTTTTCAAAACTTTATCTGAAATTGGAAAATTTCAACCTCCCCTGTCCTTGTGCTGTATAAAACACTACAGATTTCTTATCATCCTCCTAGACCTGTCTCCCAAGTGAGATATTGTTTCCTTTTGCTTAGTATTCTCCCTAAATGTCTTTCTAAAGTTCACACAATTCTAAAATCCCAGTTGTAGCATCAGTTTGTAATTGTTTGATGATTCACATGTTCACTAATTTTGCCATCAAGCATGGGAAGAAGTAATGTGCTTTATCACTAATGTTACTTTAAGACAAAAAAAGCTTCTATCTTCAGTTAAGGGCTCTTACTTGATTCTGCTTATGAAATTCAAACTGCGCAATGTTAAAAATGTAAAATCACACAGTCCCTCTTCATCAGTGGGAGGAAAACTACACTGTGTGAATAGACACATGCCTGATAGAAGCTCATTAATTTTTGAACTGCAAAGATCACCCAGGAATAAAGTCACATTTAAAAACAGGATGAAAATGTATTCTCCAATAATGGGGATGCCATGACCATATCTTAATTATCCGTAGTTAACTGCCTGCATAATTACATCCTCAAACGAAGAAAAACTAAATTTCCTACTAGTAGTTTGCAATATCTTCCATGCAAATGGTCCCATAATTTATTCATTCAAAGTTCAGTATTAATGCCATGTTTAACTTTGATAAACATAAAGGGCAGTAATTTGGGTTGTCTTGTGAAAAATTATTCAAATATTACTTTCCAATGTTTCTGCAATGCTTTCAATATTAAAAAATCACCAATTTGAAAATTACATTAAGTTCTGGCTGACTAACATGAAAATGAGAAAAAAAAATGAATATACAAAATGTTTCATTAATCATCATAATCCTCTATGACATATTTGAGTGATCAAAATTTATAGATGTCTTTGTATCCAAGGAAATGAAAGTCACTAGAATTGTAGAGGATGTAGAACTTCCCAAGATCATCTCAGCAGTGAAGTCAAAGACATAACTGGTATTCTTTATTTCTTTGTAACCTAAACCACTCACATTGGCTTTGACATCATTCAAAGAAATTAAACTTCCCTTTCATCTCCTTGACCCTCTAAACTAAGCTATCTTTAACAAAGTATTGTGAAATTTTAGAAGCACCCTCTGAAAATTAAAAACTTAATTAGGAACTTCAATTTCTCTCTATTTTGAATTCTGTAATGACCAAATGATTCTGTAATGACCAAACACTGCCCAGGAAATTTAAAACATGCCACCAAATTAGAAAGAAGAGATTTATTGGAATTAAACACCAAAAGAATGAGCAAAGGGGTTATTCCACAAGGAAAGATGCAGGGTCCAGAGGAACAGACCCCTATTCTACAATCACAGTTTTGCTACCTATCAGCTATTTGACTCCCAGAGGGCACCTGACCTCACCTGCACAAAGCTGTTAAGAGTAATTATCTTGTACAGGAGGGACAAAGAGAATGCACCACCCACTGCCTGGGATGGACTATATAACAGAGTTGACCTATAGTAGGGGCTCCAATTAGGACCCAGAAAACCCTTGTTCTGAGTATCCTTATCACTTTCTACCCTTGGTACCTTTGCTGAATAGGAAGAATATATTTTTCTTTAGTGAGTCAGGGCCTTGCAGTCTTGCTTCAGTCTTCAACCTGAATAGGGTTCTCATTGCGTCCCACCAGGAGTCAGAAACATGGTGAATGTCAAACCAAGTGAGAATTCACCTTAGACTGCTGCTATCTTAAATTCAAATGCAAAATGAGTTCCTTAGTTGTTTCTTTTTCCTTTGAGTTGAAAAAAGGCCCAGGTTTGTGATTCCCTCTAGGTTCAGACAGCTAAGTCTCACTTAATAAGGGAAAATGAGAGTAAAAGAGTACAGTTAACAAAATGTACAATTTACAAGCAATGTTTCTCTGACACCTGGAACAGTATGGCTTTCCAAAAGAAACAAATCTGGTTGATTAAATATTTAAAAAAGCGGAAACCACAAAGGATAAACTTTTTCAGGAAAGTATTCCCAAGAAGACTGTTAGGCAACGTCCATGTGGTAAAAGCATATTTTGGGAAAAAGACAGGCAATGGGATTTAGACAAGTTAAATTAATTCCTCTGATCAACTCCATCACAAAAGATCCTTCTCCGGCAGCATTATCCACAGCACCATCTACTGCCCCTCTAAGCTACCGCAGCACAGGTTCTGCAGGGCCCCAAAAGCTAAGGCAATACCTCTGCTTAGGTAAATGCACTGTTAGGAATGGAAAGGTGTCACTTTAAAGTTAAAAGAGGAGTGAGTATCTCAAAATGAAAGTAAACATCTGATAGTCTTTTAAAATATCTCTGTAGCCAGACCTTTTTGGTTATTGTAAATAATTTTATCTTAACTGGTTAGGCTATTACTCATACTCTAAAAATTTAAAGCACAAGAAAGAATTATATATTCTGGTCGATACACACACATGTATATACACAGTGCATGTTTGTTGTTTTTATTATTAACATAACACAGAGGGAGTAACTTAATGGCTGTGCAAACACTTTTTTTCTCAGCTAGAAATTGAGGTATTATTCTAACCTAGGGAACAAGGGACTTTAGGGATAGGGTCAGAGTCCATGTTTCCACTAATATGTAGGCTTTTCCTTACACAATTAGGTCTTTAAGCAGCTTTGATCTCCTTATTATGAAATGTACCTGGATATGACTAAGTTCAGGAGTATGGCCTCACCCTTCATCAGCTCCCAAAGATTTACTGTATCAACCTTTATGGTGGATAAGAGAGACAATGAAGAACTGCTTGTCATTTTTAAGTAAAACAATAATCCAGCCTCAATTCTGATTTAAAATTACACCAGACAAAATAGCCAAGATTCCTCTATCAAAAGATTTTATTTTCCAAACAGAAAAAAAACCCCACAAAGATTAATAATAAAAATTAAACTAGTTGGCACTTACCTAGCGCTGTGTCCCAAGCACAGTTGTAAGCATTTTACAGATGCCCAGGTTGACAAAGCATCACCACCTCCCAGTTCAATGAGTGACTTTACTACTGCATGTTCTATAGTAACACCACAGATTAAATACAGTAAGGTTTCTTAACGGAATGTTAGTTGCCACAAAGAATTCTGGCTTACCATTATCTCGCTCTTCTGTTAAAAGAACAATGTTCAATAAATAGTTTATCTGAATGACCAGGAGTCATGATGTCACAAAATATGTACAAGTTAATGCAAGCATTTCCCATGGAATGACTGAAAGTACAGTAGGAGGAAATATCTTCATTGCCTAGAGGCTAAATGAAAATGGAAGTCATACTATCCATACTGTGAAATGCTGCATTCACATTGGCCTGCACAAAAAATATACCAGTTCAGCGCAATGCCAATGTTGTCACAGATGTGTGCCAGATCTGGTACGGGACTCAGCAGGGAGGAAAAACCCGGAGTTTGCTTGTATCCTGAGCAAGGACGCCTGCTCATTTGTGTGTGGGGGGACTCAGAAATTCTGAACAACTTTTTAAAGGGTTAAAAAGTCAGGCACCAGGCGTTTTCTTTACACTTTCCAGAGTGATGGGAGCCTATAGCAGAGTTATCTCCACAGCACCCTCCCCGCTCTCACAAACCTTTACCAAGGGAGGTGTCACAACAATTTACACCGTGCAGCTTCTTATTCTAACAACAATCAAAGGGCACCAGGCTGGGCAGCAGCATCGGCGGCTTCTCACAGCCTGCATGCGCTTTGTTGCAAGTTATGAGCTCCGCTGGATGATGAGGGCACCGGTGAGCCCAGAAGAATTGAATTCTCTTTCCCATCTGCATGCTTTCAAAGAAAGTCGAGACAATTGAGATCATGGATGGAGCTGGTAGGGATAAACCAAACACCAAACTTTCAGAGTCTCGGATCTGCATTTGTTGCAAGAAAACAGGCAGGGATTAGGAGGTAATTGATACTCTCCAAATATTTAGCTCTGATCTAGAGATCAGAGATCACGCAAGGAGACGCAGTATAGTGGAGCCCCAGTCCCTCGCCGACCTTTACTCCTTTACTGCAACCGGCAGATGCGCTTTCGGAGACCAGGGCTCCCGCCTGCAAGCCCACTCGCGGACCGCAGAGCGGCCAGGCGTCCCCAGCCCGGCCCCCACAACAGTCAGCTTCCGCGCCCGGCCGGGACGCGCAGGCGAGCGCGCAGCCAGCACAAGGAAGACAGCGGCGCCGCGCCTCCCCTCGAGGCCCAGAAAACCGGCTCCGGTCCGTCTGGCCAGCGCGGCCCCCAGGCCAGGTTGGACGGAGACCCAGGCCCGGCAGGGAGGCTGCAGGCAGGGACCGGGTTTCACTCCCACCGCGCCCGGCTTGCATTGTCCGCAGTCCGCCAGCTGCGAGGCCACCCGACTGGGACCCCGCCACCTCGCCCCCGCCCCCGGCCCAGCTTACCTCTGCCGGGCGGCCGGCCCCGAGCGGTGGGGCCCGAGCCGGGCGCTAGGCTCGTGGGCACGGCAGGCAGGAAGAGTGGGGTCGGCTGGGGACGGGGTCCCTACGGCCGGCGCCGCGGGGGAGCTGGTCGGGGGTCGCAGGTCGCGGGGGCGGAGGAGCCCTCGCCGCTCCGCGGAGCCGGGAGCAGAGAGCGGGCAGGGTCGGCCGAGCTGGCCCAGGACGCGCGGCTGCGGAGGGCCCGAGCAGGCGGCGGCCGCGCTGGTTCGGCTGCACCGAGTGGGAGGGCTCAACCAGGCTTCCCCGGAGATTGAGGGAGGGAACTTGAAGCGAGTTGCTGTGGCCGAGAGCGCGTGTCCCCGTAGGGTGTGCACGCCCCTAGCGCCCCGCCCCCTCCCCGCCCCCACCCTCCCCCGTGTGCCCATCCCCTTTCGGTTTTCACCCCCTTCCCCGACCAGTCCCCTCCTCCCGCCTCACATCTTCCCATCACTCCGACCCCACCCGGTCTTCAAAATCCTCCGCTCTCCGACCCCGACCCCAAGGGGTGAAGAATCCTCTGGGTCTCAAAGGCGAAAACCCCCGAATCAAGCGGCGACTTTCATAAAGGTGAAAACCATACCTGGTGGTCAACCCACCGGAGAGATCTGGATACCTGACCACAATATCAGTTAGCTGACAGCCCAGTATGATTTTCATATATTGAGAAAAGACGGGACCTCTTATTATTTGTACACTTAATTTCCAAAGACATTTTAGGGATCACAAAAAATGCTTGGGGCAAGCTGTACGAAATAGAGAAAGATATCAGGCAGACTGTTTTTTTTTTTTTTTTTTTTTTCCTTTTAGAGACTAGGTCTTGCTAGGCTGCCCGGGGTAGTCCCGAACCCTCGGACTCAAGAGATCCCTAGCCTCAGCCTCCCAGGTAGCTGGGATTACAGGTGCACGCCACCATGCCGGGCTATTTATTAAGACTAGGTCTCCCTATGTTGCCTGAGGTAGTCTCGAATCTGAGGAATCAAGCAATTCTTAGCCTCAGCTTCCCAAGGCTGGGATTAAAGGTGCACACCACTGAGCCTGGCTCCTCAAGCAGACATTCTGTGTATAGACTATAGACCAGTTGATGTTTCAAAATGAACCAACCGTTTTGGGGTTCATCGTTATTCCTCTCATAATGTGTGGTTTGTTCATGCTTTTCCCATCATTTACCTTAATACCTTGGTTGGGTTTTTGAGAGTGTTGTTTTTTGGAAGATTAAACACATTCTAGTTTAGTTTTTGCTATTGGGAACTAAAAGATGAGATCCATATTTATGAAAGTATTTGAATTTGAATGAGATACAGACTCAGCATAATGATTTCAAAATATTTAGCAACGGTTACTTTTATACCTTCCATGTTTTTGAGATTCCATTGCATGTGTCTCATTTTCTCAGAGAGAACATCTATTTTTGAATTGTGAGATCTCTGTTTCATTCCATTCAGAAATTATCAAATAAATAGCACTCTGACTTCCATAATAAATTTTTGGCAATTTACAAGAGAACCACTTTAAGAAAGTGACATGACACTGGTTTTTAAATGGAACTTTCCTTTGGCATACAACTGCATTCCATGTAATCACAGATTATGTTGTGGTCTCCATTAACTGAAAGTCTTGTAACAGTAGAAAAAAGTTATTTTTCATCATCCTTATAGCAAATGGAAGCCGCTTCTCTCACACCAAAGTAGAGTCTTAAATAATTTTTTTGACTTTTTTTTCCCTCTCAATATTTTCCTTTTGTGAACTGCTCCCTCCCTTTGGGTGTGACTAGAATACAAACCTCTGGGTTCCTACAATGGCTTGGAATACAGGCCTGCCCATTAGAATGCATCTGCCCTCTCACATCCCCCTCCCCCAAGTGGAGGTAGGAGGTCTTGAGAGAGGAGAATGCAATTAGAGAAAAATAGGGGTTCTTTTCCAAGGCAGATTTGACAGCTTCTGAAACTTGCAGCAACTGAGGTAGCAGAATAGAGAGTAAAGTCAACCAGAGAAAAGCCAGCTGAGCAGCAGCAGAGACAAAGTCCTGATGACTTTAATAGACACCTCCAGGCAGCCATCTCTCTAACCAAGTCCCTGGATCTGAGGAAATGTACCAGGAAATTTGTCTTTCTAGCTTATGCTATTTTAAAGAAGGTTTCTTTCCAAAACACTCACTTAGCCAAAAATGTATTCCCTTCTATCCATGTTCTGGAAATCCGGAATATAGTCAGAAAGTTCAAACTTCTCTGTCACCTAAGTTACTTGCTGATACTAGAGTACTTGCAAAGGAGGAGTCATTTAGTAGAAAGCCATCACTTTTAGTAGAACTAAGGTTCTCATTTAGAGCTTGTATTGGTATATCCCAGCAATAGTTTAATAGTTTCTCACTGATGTGGTTGGAGAACCAGAGAGAAAACAATAAAGCCTTTAGCTAAGTATATCCCAGTATTTATTTTTCTGCCTTATCAATTGCCCCAGTAAAATGTGCCTTCATAATCCCCAACACTTGTGTGTACAGAATGTTTTCACTTGCTGGACTGAAACCTTCGGGGCCTGTGGTAGTCTTTCTGGGACTGTTGAAACTGGTATGTTGTGCTGGAATTTTATTGTGTTGAGTATTGTTCCGGAGAAGTGAGCTATTGACCTATGCTTGGAATTCATTTACTTCACGGAGATTTTTGTCTCTAAAAGTATGTAACAATATTTGATTAGTAATCTAACAGGCCTCCATACACTTAATCAGTATGTTGCTTAACCCATTGCTCACAGGTACTGTGATGGTAGGAGTGCAGATGCCAGGGAGGAGGGTCTCACTGACCTCTGAGCCTCTGCCAGCAATTCCTTTTGGAAAAATTTGAGAGCAGTTGAGTTTTCATTAGTCTTCTTTTCATTCTGGGTTTGTACCAGTCTTGTCACTAGTCTTGTCAACAACTAGTGGAATTGCATGTATAAAGTCCATGAGCTGAATAGCAATGTAGCTTAAATTGATTCAAGTGCTAAACAACAACAACAACAAAAAAAAAACATATTGCAAAGAGGTGAACCATTTCTGAGTATAAGCATAGGGTAGCTTAGGAAGAGAAGTCAAGAAAAACTAGTTCTGTGATTCCACCTAACTTTCTTTGAATGACATTTATTCAAATGACTTGCTATGACTCCATAGGGGGAAATGCAGCCAAATCTTCAGAGTCCTCACCACCTGTGTGCTAGATTCACAGGCTATCTATGTAATTGCATACCCAAGGGCTTCTTCCAGTTAACCGGACTCCATCAACCCAACACTACCCTAAAAACTCTCTCTAGAAACTTGACCGACCACAATGATTTTCAAACCTTAAAACAGTATCACCTGGAGTACCCAGAATAAGGGCATGTCTCCAGGTGGTAGGGAGAAAGGATAGGCCTGTGTGTTTTTAAATTTCCCTGAAGAGACTGTGATGATCAACCTAATAAGTTAAACAATCTCCCAGAATCTGTGCTTTTGAGTCCCCAGGAAAACAGTTGTGAAAGCCTCTGATCATACTCTACTAACTTCAATTGTACACGAAATTAAAGTTATTGATTGAACTAGCTCAATTTGTCTTTTCCCCTGAACAGCATTCAGTTTCTCCGAGGTTATAAAACAAGTGATGAAGAACGCGCTGTCACAGGAGCTGGGAGAATTTGCTGGAAGGAATCACACTGTAGAAGGACAAAGCAAGACTGAGAAAGAAGCTTGTAGATAGAAAAGCATAGGAACCATAGAAGGGGCTACTCCACAGAGACCTTGGCTCCCTGTATAAACAAAATATGTTTATATTTCACAGTTGATCCATGTTCATGCTGATAATCAAAGTACTCAAAAGCAATTTAATTACCTTTATGAATATAGACCTACAGCACGAATATAGACCCTATCACTTGTTGAACACTTGGCTTAAGGTAGTGATTTATACGCCTCATTTTTGTTGGTCATTATTACCCTAAGCATAAATATTATGACCCCATTTTTTGCATAAGACACCCAGGACCTAGGGAAAATAAATGACATATCCAACATCACAGACATAGTAAATATAAAGACAGAGAAATGTGACACCAAAGTCTGAACCAAATAACCAAATATGCCTACAAATACAGAAATCATCTAACCAATGAGAGAGTCCTTAGTCTGGTGGCGATTTAAGTTTAAAGAAATTAAAATTAAATTGGATTAGGACATCAGTTTCTCAGTCATACTAGCCATTTTTCGTGTGCTCAAAAGTTTCCTTGTTGGATGACACAAGTTAAGAAAAATATACTTGCGTTATCACCACAGAAAATTCTGTGAGGAAGCTGCAATGCTTCACATTTTTGTCTGTGCTGTTAATTAAGACAGAGTTCTCTGTGATGAATTTTTCGAGTGAATGACTCCAACTCCTTTGCATTAATTCTTTGATGGAATTCTTTCTAAAACATATAATATATTATGTGCCTATTTCTTCATTTGTTTGGACTGCTAGAAGAAAAGTACCAAATACAAAAAATTCATTTTCTCATGTTCTGAACACTGGAAAATCCAGGATCAAGTGGCCAGTGGATTTCTGACTTGGTGAGAATCTACATCCTGATTCATAGTTGCCTTCTCACTGTGTCCTTATCCTCACGAGATAAAAAGGGAAGGTGAAAGAGCAAGGAGAGCTCTGTGGGTGCCTTTTTAAAAAATCATATTTCAATCATTTTCTATCCTTTCACATAATTATGCAATTTGGGGATTACAACTTCCTACTTGAAGACATGCAAGTGATTCCTTGACCTCCACTGAAGTTCCAGAGCTTATAAACTAGCATGTTACACTCATCTTCCTACCCTAGTAACCACTGTTTTTTTTTTTTTTTTTTTTTACTGAGTCTAAGTTTGGTTTTGATGTCTTGTAGCAGTTTGTTTTTCTTAGTTTTTATATTCCATAAGCGGGTGAAACCAACAACTGTCTTTCATTTCTGACTTATTTCTCTTAATCATGCCAAAATTCTGCATCTTGTCCCAAAAGGCACTGCTTCATTTTTTTTAAATAGCTAAGTGATATTCCACTGAATATACATCACATTTTCTTTATCCAGTCATCTGTTAATGTACTTTTAGGTTGAGTAAATGTCTTAACTACTGTGAATAGTACTATTATGAACATAGATATGCATAATTTTTTTATTTTAGTGTTTTTGTCTTCTTTGAGTAAATATCTTGGGTGGTTTACTGAATCATATTTATTTTAATATTTAGCTTTTTAAGGAACTTCCATGCATTTTCCATATAGGCTGAACTTATTCCCACCAATGGGAATGAGTTTTCCTTTTTCTCTACCTACACCTCACAGCATTTGTTGTTTTCAGTCTTTTTAGCATGTGTCATGCTCACAGGGCTAAGCTGATAACTCATTGTGGTTATAATTTGCATTTCCTTATAATTAATGATGTTGAGCTTTTTTTTTTCTATATGGCTATAGGCCAGCTGTATATGTTCATTGAAGAAGTATCTATTTAGGTATTTCGACCATTTTTTGATTGGGTTATTTTTTGCTGTTGAGTTAGTTGTATAAATTCTTTATAAATATTAAAAATTAACCCCTTGTCAGACATGTGGCATGTAAGTATCTTCTGCCAGTCACAAGATTATCTTATTGTTTTTGTGATGGTTTCATTTACTCTACAAAAGTCTTTTGATTTAATGTTGCCCTATTTGTTATTTTAGTTTTTGTTTCCTTGTCATTAGAATTATATCCCCCAAAACATTTCTGGGGTTAATGTCTGTCAGTGTTTCACCTATGCTCTCTTCTAAATATTTAATGATTTCAAGTACTATATCTCAGTTTTTAATACATTTTGTCTTAAATTTTTATGCGTAGAGTTAAATAATGATATGTATATATATGCACATATAAATGTTATATACATACATGTTTTATATATAGGTATGTTCTTTTTCTTTTCCCTAGTTCCTTCAGATGTGCAGCTTAGAGTCTTTATTTGAAAACTTTTATTTGTTTATTGATGTGGGACTATATTGCTATGTGCTTTTGTTTAATGATGCTTTTACTGCATTCTACAGGAAGTAGCAGCATGTCTCTTCAATTTCATTGGTCTCTAGATAATTTTTTGTTTCTTCCTTGATGTTTTCATTGACCCAACATAATTTCAAAGTGTTTTGCTTAGTTTCCACATTTTTATTTCCCTTTTCTTTTTGTACTTAATGTCTAGCTTTATATCAATGTGATAATAAAAATATGCTACATGAAATTTTAATTTTCAAATAATTGTTGAGACTTATATTGTGTCCAAGTATATGACACATACTTGAGAATTTCCACTGGAGAAGAATGTTTACTTATATCTTTTGGGTTAGACAGTTCTGTATATGTCTACTAAATTCATCTGATCTATTACTTTAAGGTCATCATTATTTTGTTTACTCTCTGTCTGGATGATTTATCCCTTAAGGTGCATGGTATTTTAAGAATCTTTACTATTATTGTGGTTCTGTCAGTGTATTGTTTAAAGTTAATTAATAGTTGTTTTATGTTTTTGGTGTACTAGTGTACTAGTGTTAGATTCTTAATTATTGATGACAGTTACATGTTCTTAATGAATTCTTCCCTTGATCATTAAAAGATTTCTATTTTTTCACTTATTACTTTTTATGACTGAATATAATTATGCAGTTTAGAGAATAATAGTCCTTGCGTTTTTCTTTTTGGCTTGAAAATCTTTGCTTCATTCTTTCAGTTTACATTATGCTTAACTTTAGTATGAAACTCCTATACACATAACATAGATGAGCCACAATTTTACTGTCCAACCTGCCATCCATGTGTTTTGGTTGGTGCCTTTGGACTGTTCACATTTAGAATGATTATAGATGGGCCTTAATTATGATATCCTATCACTTTTTTTTTTGGTTGTTTTATCTATTTATTTTTTTTCATGTGCCTCTAAGTGCTATTTCATTTGTCTAACTTTTCCTGATAATTCTCTCAGTTTCATTTCTACTTATAAGTAGATCTTTTTCAGTTTTATGTTATGATTTCCAGGAAATATCCACAGGTTTCAAATCATCTATATCTAGAATAGTCTTTTTTGTGCAGGTATCAATTATCATGATTTTACAATACAAATTCTATCTTTTTCTTCTTCATATTTTTCTTGTTTACCATTCTGATTTTATGTTTCTATTTATTATCTTGTTCCAAACCTTGCATTCTTGTTCCAAACCTTGCATTCTATTTTTATTTTTACATAGAAGAACTTCTTTCAATATGTGTCATCCCAACAACTCTATTGGTAGTAAATTCCACTGGCTTTGTTTGTCTGACAAAGTCTTTATTTCTTCATCATATCTAAATGATAATTTGCATACTAGAGTTTTCTTGGCTGGAATTTATTGATTTTTAGAATTGTGAATGTCTTTCAGTTCTCTCCTAGCAAGTAGTTTTTCTGCTAAGAAGTTTGAGGAAAGCTGACTCAGGTGCCTGTCTGTGTGACAAGGGTTTTTTTTTTTTTCCCCTATAAGCCTTCAATATTTTTTTTCATTTTCATTGAATTTCAATCATCTAATAATGAAGTGTTTGGGTGCAGATCATTTCTCACTAAGAATTTTGAGCATGCTCTCTATTTCCTATGGTTAGGTCTTTCCTTAGACCTGAGAATTTCTATGGGTTAGGCCTTTTCTTAGACCTGAGAAATTCTCAGTAACTGTTTCTTTGAATATAATCTCTGCTCCCATCTCTTTTTCACCTTCTGGGATACTCATTATCCTCAGTTGCCTCTTCTAATGGAGCATGATATTTCACAGAGATTCTTCATTCTTCTTAAATCTTAGTTAACCTTTTTCTCTGACTTGAGTTAAATATACATATTTATCTTCTACTTCTAAAATTCTTTCTTCTGAAGATTTAAGGCTACTTGCTATGCTTTCCAGAGTGCTTTGCAGCTCTTTCACTATATTCCTTATATATTTCTGCTTCAGTCTTTTTAATAGCTTCAGTTTCTTTAATGAAGAATTCCTTTTGTTACTGAATTCTTTGTCTGAAACTGCTTTTCTGTGGTTAATAGACAGTTTAAGAATGAGTTTCTCCATGGTTGCACTTCTAAATTCTTTGTCTGTTATTTCCACCAATTCAGTGTCATAATGTCTGGAATTTGCAGTTTTATCTTTCTCATTCCACCTTTCCTTCCTATGTGTCTGGTATTGCATTTCCCTTCACATGTGAGTTGCCTTTAGTTCCCTCTGTGGTGTCTTTTATGAGCATATCAGTCTATAAATGAGAGTGCTCCCCTCATAAAGTAATCACCCCCAAAGGCTCCCACTTACTACTATTATCACTTTGGCAAGTAGGGATACAATTTTTTGGTGGCACAAAAAATCTGCTTTTCTCAGCAGATAACAACTGACTACGTTTTTAAAAAGGCATTTAGGGCAAGGAGTCAAATGCTCTGAACCCAGAAGGCTTGCATTGGAGCCTGTGTTTTCTTGCTTCTCGTGTCCATGTTCTCCATTTTCAGTTCTTCTTTCCCTAAGACTATCTGTTCACTGGCATTTTGCCCTCTTTCTTCATACTTTTTCTACAGTTTTCTCCCCAGTTCCATGTATACACATACAATGGATGTAACATTTTAATCTCTAACTCCCACCTCACTTTCTAATCTTTGCAATCATTACTTTTGGAATCATATCCCCTCCCCCCAACAATCTCCCTACTAGATTAGTTTTACTCAGAGTGCTGTCTCAACCAGCAATGGTCTGTGATTTTGTTATTAGTACTTTAGGGCAAGATGAATTTAGAAAATAGAAGTTTGTGTTTATCAACATTTCCAGTGCTTCTAAATTTCATATTGCTATGGTGCTATGTTATACGGTACCCTATGCTTGCAAATAATGAAGGAATGGGAATTGAAAAACAAAACAAAACAATATATATGATGATCCAGACTTCACCCAGCCATCTGAGGGCTCAAATGCTCTATTACCACCACCTGTCAATAAATGGAAATACTATACTTCCTAGTCAGCAGTCAGGATCCCATCTGCAAACAAATTAAATATGGAGAACTACTTTGAAAAGTACTAGAATAGCCAAAGGATAAAAGAGAAGATGAGTCAAGCTAGATTTTAAGAGAACAGGAAAGTACCAGAAGAAGCACAGATAAAAAAGAAGATGGTGTCCCATGAGTGGAAGCAAGACAATAAAATTGATCAGTAGCAAAGAATAACAAGAACTACTCCTCAGAAGCTGAAACAATGGTAGCCATACAGGTGCGATCTGTTTAACTGAGCTGACCTAAATTGTGTTGAATTGATTTTCCTATTCTATTCTAATTGATTTTCCCAGCAATAAAGATCATGAAAAATTTTCTTTAGGAATTCTACATTGCCAAATATTGTATATAGCAAGTTAATTGTACAAAGGGGCCTAGAACAGTTCATATCTTTCCCAGCTATAAAAGTGATCTTTGTTTTTAAACCAAGATTCTTCTATGAAATATTTGAACTTCAATTACCCCTAGATATTCAACAATTTTGAAAGTATCAAATTGTACAAGCATGTGCTTGTATAATATGTGAAGTATTAGGTTATATGTATGCCTTCTGTATTCTCATATATAGTGTGGAATAATGTACCAAATATGTGGAACATTTTAAAATTATTTGGGCAAGGTGAACTTAGAGCATAAAACTACTTATTTAATAAAATCATAAACCATCTGTTTTTGGACAGAGCTCACTAAATCTCATTTTTACTGGGTAAAAAAGGTGAAGTTGCATGAATAACAAATCTTTAATTTCATTCTAACTTCTTTCTAATCAAATATTAAACCAGTTCATTAGTAGCCAGAAAAATGAACTAATTTGAACTTTTCTTTTCTACCTTTACATAGTAGAGATGCTAATGAGAAAAATAGATAATAAGCAAGAAAAAAGGACAAATAAGGGAATATTAGGTCTCTGAGCCACAGATGGTACTGAGACATAATAACCATTTTCCTCTATTTAAAACACCTCTAAAATAGATACACAGACATCATGAGTTTTAGAGGATGATACCTATTCCCCACCCCCCCGAACTCTTTTTAAAGTATATTTTACTGTTTCTAAATATTTTGTAAAAAATCTTCAGAATTTCATGTGGGCATTAGATATTATCAATATCGATGTGTAATTGTGATGTTTATAGATACGCACATCTTCTGATAGCCTCTTCATATGAGATTGTTAGTTGGGAGTCTTAATCAGAATAATATGTAGAAAAATTAAAAATTAGCACAATTTTCTCATAAGCATAATATTTTTGATTTGACTGGGTTTCCAAATTCTTAGTAAACATCTTAATCAACTTGCTCTTAGAAGGCCATCCCAAATTATATTGATTAATCACATATTTCTCAGTCTCCATACTTCACTATACTAATAAATTGCACTGTGCAATGAATGACATTGAGCAACTCACTGTGCAATGAATGACATTGAGCAACTCCTAATAGCGCTAATCATATCTTAACTAATAACTCACTAAACTGTAAGTTATTTGTAGACAAAGAAAGTAAGTAACCCCTGTCTTTCTTATGGGATCTACCATTGTACTTAGTACTTAGCAAAATAAGCTGACAAGAACAGTTCACAAATTTCATCAGCTATGCATTGAGATAAATACATGCATATTATGCCATATGATTGTGGCATAGTAATGCCAGTTTATAACCATCAAATACTAATCCCTAAAAGCTGGTACAAGCCTATGAGGACAATAACTATACAGATATAGCATGTTATATGAAAATTAGAAAATAGAAATATATTGTAATAAAAAAAAACTGGTATACGCTCTCAATACTTCAGCATGTCCTATAAGACCCAGTCCTAATTATAAGTCCTAAGTCAACATGCAGAAGACACTAATTTGAATGTTATTACTAGTAGCCACCAGGGCAACTCTTACAGCTGGGAATATGCATCAGAATCCAGGAAAGATGAAAATGGGATATAATAGGAAGTAATTGTTAGATTTGAAAAGATACATAAAGCCACATTTAAGTCTCCTTTATAACAACATATACTTATTAATCTCATTTGACCTAGGAATTATTTTTTCTAAATGTATAAATTGCATTTGAGAAAAGAGTTATAAGGAGTTATTGAATCAAGCTAAATGAAAATATATAATTCTACTTACTTATGCTTGTCTTTGTTATTTGTGCTTTTGGTGTCATCAATAAAAATTATCATCAAGACTAATGTTAAGGAAATTTCCCTTATGTTTCTTCTAGGAGTTTTATGGTTTTAGCTCTTACATTTAAATCTTCCATTCATTTTGAATAATTTTTTTGTGAGTGGTCTAGCCATTCTTTTACATTAAAATTTGAATACCCTATCATCAGTTATTGAAGAGATGACATATTTTCATCAGTGAATAGTCTAAAATTTGTAACCAAAAAGATTTTGATTAACAGAAGCAATTTGTAAAAGAAGTACAAAGCTGGGGCATTTTTACTAAAACTATACTAAAAAGCTATAATAATCAAAATAGTATGGTACTGCCTAAATTCAAACATGTAGACTAATGGAACTGAACCAAGAACTCAAAAATAGTCCCTTATATTTGACATGTGAGTCAAGAATATTATTTGTAGAAAACAACAATTTGTTCATTTTTTTCTTAAATCATGCATTTATTTCCCCCAGAATAAAGATGGGTGCCCCAAACATTCTTGCATGATTTGTGCTAGCTGCTGCATATATTCAATGTACTACCTCTTGGTTGTATTCAATGTATTTATTTTATCTTCTTGATACTTTAAATTGGACCAAAGTGTGTGTGAAGCCATATGCACACTTTTACCCCCAGTCTGTAGTCTATTTAACATTTTACAGAATGTAAGTATCATTATAAGTATAGAATGGTCATCTTAAATAAATACATATGATCTACTTCCTAACTTACATTTAACTGAGCTAAATATTGATGAAAGATGAATTTCCTTTTTTCCCCTATATTTAAATTTCTAAAAGAGATCTAAGTTTAGAGATGTTAGGTAACAAATTTCATGTTAGGTAACAAATTTCAATTTTTAATATTTTATGTGATTAAATTATGTTTTTTGTTTGTTTTTGAACCAGGTCTCGCTATCTTTGCCCATGGAACCGCAGGCTCTTGTTTCCTGGGGTACCACAGATTCAAGCAGTCTCCACCCTCAGCTTCCCAGGTAGCTGGGATTACAGGTGCGCACCACCACGCCCAGCTATTTTTTTGGAACTAGGTCTCACTACAGACCCCAGGTGGGACTTGAACAGCCATCCCTAGCCCCGGGCACTTCATAGGCTGAAGCTTACAGGCATGAGCCACCGTGCCTGATTAAATTATGTTTAAAGGATACTGTTAAATGACTGGTGAATACTCAGAATATATAATATAAATAACATGAAAATTCACAATCTGATTTTCGCTTAGCATAAAATTATTAATTTTAAGCTTTCT